>CM050166.1:181540451-181852951 GCA_027410445.1 Discoglossus pictus | reverse complement strand
AAGGACATACAGGAGAAGCAAGAAATCCTCACTATGCATGCAGCTCAGAATATGATCGATAGCTCTAATAGGGAGGCACAAGAGAAGGTGGAGGAGCTTCTCAATTGGGAGCCGAATAAAGAAACTTGGCACAGCCAAGTAAAACGTCTCTGCTCCCAACTACAAGAGCAGAGGACAAACGCTCCGTCTGATAAGGAGATCCGGTTGGAACAGGGTGATGCATGTCCAGAAGAGACTAACCCTGATCTTCAGGAACCATATACAGAAGATGCTGTGTTGAAGACAGAGCTATGTCCAAAGGAAACTCATATGCATGACATAGTGAAGGAACTTGTACCAGAGAGACAGAAGGATGAAGAAGGGATGGCAGAGCTGCCAAAGATATCCTGGGAGGACCTGAGCAAACAAAGGGAGGAACTTCTTCATTTGCATATATACAGTCAGAAATCCAGTGTCAGCAGAGTGAACTAGATTTACAAGCTAATGAAGAGAAAATACAGCTGAAGCAAGTAAAGAATGAGTCAAAGCAAGCAGAAAAACAGAGAAAAGCTGAAGAGCAATGATTAAAAACAGATGTATTATGGGTGAAAGCTGAGGATGCTGAAACTACCGGCTTTTCTAAGAAACCGATTATTCTAAAGTCTTCTAACAAGTGTACTAGCCTATGGGTTGCGTGCAAACCTGAAGTTGCTGTACTGCTAGAGATGTGCCAGCAATTTGAGAAACATGTCCTGGCAGAGTTAGAGAGACGCAGACCTTATACAATTGGAGGCACCATGATATCGAGGATGCCCAGTTCGAACCATGAGACGGTTGAGGTGCAGATCCAAGAGGTAGACACAACCCTGGGAAGGGATATGCTGGTGGAGTCTAGTAAGGAAACCAGAACAGAAACAAGATGGCGATAGGAAGCTGATCGAGTCTGGTGAGAATTTCCAGGCAGTCAATGGGACCACCTAGAACTGCAAAATTAATTGGGAGGAAAAGCTGGAAGCAAAACAGCCTGAACAGTTGCCATCTCATAACAACTATAAGAATGGAGATTGGGAACCTAATTAGAGAGTTGGAGACTCTACCTAAAATACAGAAGAAAGGAGCCCAACCAGCTCAGAATGTCACAGAGCTTGTCCAAGGGGTACACAGACTGGTACTAGAGAGTCAGTTGTTACCCATGCCAGACATGGATTTACAATCTAGAGACATTAGAGGAACCACAGAGTAATGTGGATGTGTTGGATAGAGAAAAAGTCAAACCCTATACGAAATCCAAGCTAAAAGCACAGAATGAGAAAGATGTCCGTAGGCAAGATGAGACGCAGCGGCTTCACAATTCTCTAGTGAATAAAGAAGTCCTGATCCTTAGTGTAAAACAAAACGCTCTAGTCCAAAGCTTCAAATAGAATCAGAGTGTCTGGAGTTGCCCAGAAGTGGTTTGTGAGATGGACTTGGGACTGGCAGAAGTGGAGAACTCTGAGTTCTTGGGGAGTGCAGAGACACCAGCACGTGATAGGGAGACACCAAAAGAGACCAGTCCAGGCTGGTCCAAGACCTCAGGCTCCGATTCCAAAACAGATGACCTCTCCACAACAATGTTGAAATGGAAGAACCATCCCAATTGGTTCATTGTAGAGGACGCTATTAATGAGAATAACAGCTTGGTGTTGCCATCTCAGGTCAAGATGGCTGAGCTTCAATTGTTCAGAGCAGACATGGTTCTTCTGAAAGGGAAAAGATGAGAAGCTCTATGTATTGTTCTTTCAGATGACAAGATCTGGAAGAACAGAGTTGTAGGAAACAACCTGAGAGTGCAACTTGGAAATATTATCAGTATCCAGCTATGTCCTGATGTGAAGAATGGCAAAAAAGTCCAGGGGCTACCCATAGAAGACACCTTGGAAGAAATCACTGGAAATCGATTTGAGGCGGGTCTCAAGCCTTGCTTCATGAAAGCCTATGGCACAAACAAAACAAGGGACTTCTTCATTGTTCAGGAAGAGATGCGCGCCATGGTTTTGCAGGCGGTAGTGACAGACCTTGTGAGCTGCTGTGTAGTAGAATGTGAGGATAGAGAGAAGATGGATTTACAAATGGCCACTCAATCGCAGCCTCATACTTCAATGCAGACGGCACAGAGGAGGAATGTTTTGCATGACAAAGAGTTCTTGAGTGGTGAATGGCTCTACAGGATGCAGGGGTTACTGCACGAGAGATGGCAGTGTGTCGACCTGGAACTACAGTGCCTTCTACGCCATGTGGTTGCCGTGTACCGAATTTCCGGCCTCTCGGCATGTCGCTCAATGACATGTTGTTGAGCTGAGGGGGAGGGTATGTAACCGTTCGCCCCCTAGAGGATGGTGCCAAGTAAAGTAGAGTAAAGAGTTCTTGACAGGAGTGACGGAGTTAAACTTCTAAAGAACTCCTAATTGTTGCAGGTGCAACTTCCCTTTAAAGCCTGGAAAGCAGACATGGGGGATTGATTAGGCTCTGGCCTGAGTGCCGGGAGGAGTCTGTGTGGAGCTGTAGTCTGTGAGAACCTGTGATGTGAGACAGTCAGGAAGACTAGATCCTGGGAGCTGAGCTGAAATAAGCTCTGAAGTGAGACAGTCAGGAAGACTGCTTATAATACAGATTAAAGTACAGAGAGACAGTGGCAAGCAAGTTGGATTGCCTGGAGAATACAGCCAGCAGCCAAAGAAGAGACACTGAGTGTTTCTGTGTGACCTGAGAGAACGAGACAGAGCTCCTGAACCACCTACCAGGACTTACAGAGCAGCACAGGAAGTTGCCAGTAAGAGGAACAGTCTGTGTGACTGCAACAACACTTACCTGAAAGACTGTTTGCTTTAAAAGTGGAGGACCTACAAAGGATCCATTGCAGCTGACAGAAAGAGACTGAACTTAAAGGTACCACCCCTCTATGTGAACAGTTATTGTTTTACCTTCAGACCAAAAAGCGGTCTCAGGGCCAGCCAGGTTGTTCGTGAAAACTAGCAAGCCCGTTTCTGTAGATGTTTCTTTTATGCTGAAGTTAAGCTATTACTCGTTTTTGAAAGCCTTTATTAAAACAAAGCTAAAAGTATATCGGACTCTTGGTCGTGGTTTATGGGAAAATCACCGGAGCAACCAGAAGCCTAAGGCTGGCCCTGTCGCAATATATAATATATAATATATATATATATATATATATATATATATATATATATATATATGATACATACATTTATATTTACTGTACGGTGGAGAGGGCTTCTATCCCTCTTTTGCCCACCATATTATAAATGATTGTTGTGGTAAACTACCTACTTAATTCCATCCTAAAAACTTTCCTCATTTTCACTTAATTTATTTGCTACAGTAATTTTGCTTTGGGCAAAATAAAAAGGTTTTCAGCGCTGCAGTGGCCTTTTAAGGACTCAGTGGCTGCATAAAAGATCATTCAAGTGACATAAGTTGCCCATTACTGGGTTATAATTTTTTTTATTTACATTGCAAATGGATATGTAAATATCACCTTTCAGAGAAGCCAATCTGTCCACTAGTTGTGTATCTTAGTGCATGTCTGGGAGAAAAGTGGAAAGCAGACCATAAGGATGTTGCTGAAAGGCTTCAGTGAGCTTATGAGGAGCAGCTCACATCATATTTCTATGGTAAGTTATGACCTGACTGATGTCTATCTACAAACCATAAGTGTTCAACAACTGTAACTCGCTGTGTGTTGTGAATTTAGCATCTAGCACTGCAGTATCCTTTTCAAAGATTTCAAGCTTAAGACATAGTTAAGGTCTAGCTTAACACAAACAAAACATTCACAAAATTGTATATATACCTAACATGAATTGTATCTGGTGCTCATTTCATATTTTTATATCACTTTAAAATCAAGACAAAATATATTTTGTCCCGTCTCTGATGTGGTACAAATATTGAATCAGAAGAGAATTAATGTTGTTGTGTAGTATATTTTTATGTACCATCAGATTACACTCACTCTCTCCATTTACCTTTCTGCTGTAATCATCCAACAAAAAAACTTTTGTAAGTATTGGTAAACAAATAAGAAAATATCATGAAAAAAAATTCTTGCCTGATTTTGTGAAAAATTATGAACTTACATCTACTCATTTTTTCTTCAATTTAAAGTTATAATTGAAACATCTTAATTATGAAGTTGCTTTAATTATGTTTAGTTTGAACAGATGCAGTCAAGCCATAAACATTCATTCTAATTAAAAACCTGTGGGTGTTTAGATATAGTCTCAGTGAATTTGCATACATTAATATGGTTATAACATCAGGGTTCTCATTATTATGTTCCATAAATCTTCTATAACATTTACAATATTACAGTTTCCTTCTGACTATGAGGCAACACGATCTACAGATTCGTCTCATACAACGTGTAGGACTTTAAAGAAACACAGCCACTAGAAATTACAGCTCAATATACAAGCGAAGATACTGTTAGAAATTAAAATAATATACTGTAAATGTTTGCCAAACTGTTTATTTAGTTATGCCCTATACAGCTAACTGACAAAATCTAATTTGCCTGTTTCTGTAATGCTCTTAGTGCTGGCATTTCCTACTTATCACTGCATCACATGCTATACAGGGAGTAGACTGTTTCTGGTTTCTTGGTGGTTTTCCTAATAAGAAGTTAATTTGGAGTGTTTCATCAATGCTTTCCTCTGATCTCAGTAGAGCCTATCATGTTAGGAAAATATTTTGGACATTTTTACTAGAACAAAGGTTTAAAACTAAGTTTACTGCAAATACAATATAATGAACAACAAAATGCATATTAGTAATTAGGAAAGCGAACGCTAGTGGAGAAAGAAAAGGTTTTGTCCAACTGAATGCAGAATTCCAGATAGCAAGAAGAAATAAGGCTTCTACAATGAAAGTTGTAAAGAGATCGAAGAAGATAAAAAAAATTCAAGAAATCTCTTCAAGAAAATTGCGGCTCTCAAAGGCAACTTTCATTCCAAAGTGGGAGTGATAAAAGACAAAAATGGTAGGTTCTTAACAGAAGAAGATCAGATAAAGAATAGGTGGCAGGAATACCCTGAAGATCTATACAGGAAGGATCTTAATAGCAGTGATAACCTCAATAATTTGTCCATTCAGCTGGAGCCAGTCATCTTGGAGAGCGAAGTGAGATGGGCCCTAGGATGTCTTGCTGATAATAAAGCTTCAGGAGTTAACGGAATCCCAATTGAAGTAATCAAAATTCTACAAGATGATGTTGTGAAAGTGTTTTTTGCCTTATGTCAACAATTTTGAAAACTCAAAAATGGTCAATAGACTGGAAAAGATCAGTCTACATCCCAAACCCCAAAAAAAGGCAATGCCAAAGAGTGGTGCAATTATCAAACAATTGCACTCATTTCACATGCCAGCAAGGTAATACTTAAGATCCTATAAGCTTGACTACAACAATATATAGACTGGGCACGGCCAGATGGGCATATTGGGTTCCGCAGAGAAAGGGGCACAAGAGATCAAATTGTCAATGTCTGATGCTTAATAGAGAAAGCAAGAGAGTTCTAGAAAAGCATTTACTTCAGCTTCATATACTATTCTAAAACTTTTGCCTGTGAGGATCACAACAAAATGTGGCAAGTTCTTAAAGAGATGGGAGAACCAGGTCATCTCACCCGCCTCCTGAAGAATCTGTATGTGGACCAAGAAGCCACAGTCAGAACCAAACATGGGACAACAGAATGGTTCAAGATCGGAAAAGGTGTGCGAGAAGGTCTTATATTGTCACCTTACTTACTTATATGCAAGGTACATCCTGCGTAAGGCCGGGCTGGATGAATCCAAAGCCGGAATCAATATTGCTGGAAGAAATATCAACAACCTCAGATACGCCGATGATACTACTTTGATGTCTGAAAGCAAGGAGGTACTAAACAAGTCTATTGATGAGGGCAAAAGCTGGCCTGCTGCTTAATGTTAAAAAGACGCAGATCATGGCAAACGGCAATATCTTGGCAAATAGATTCGGAAGACATGAAGTCAGTGACAGGTTTTATTTCCTAGGATCCAAGATTTCTTCAGATGGTGAATGTAGCCATTATATGTTTGCTTCTGGGGAGGAAAGCTATGGCAAGCTTATACAAGCTAGCAAAAAGTAAATATATTAAACTATCAGCAAAGGTCTGCATAGTTAGAACCATAGAATTCCCAGCAGTAGCATATAGATGTAAAGGCTTGACGATAAAGAAGTCTGAGTGTCATAGAATTGACACCTTTGATTTGTGGTGTTGGCGAAAACTACTAAGAGTCACTTGGACTGCAAGAAGATCAAATAAATCAGTACTTCAGTAAATCAAGACAAACTGTTCACTAGAAGGTATGATCATGAGCCTGAAGCTCAAATATTTTGACCATATCATGAGACGGCAGAATTCCCTAGAGAAGACACTGATGCTGGAAAAGATTGAAGGCACAAAAAGAAGGGGGCGGCTGAGGCGGAGATCGGTAGATGAGGTCACTGAAGCAATGAACATGAACTTAAAGGAACTCAGAGGGGCAGTGACTGAGAAAGGCACCTGGCGTGCTGTGGTCGATAGGGTCAAAGAGAGTCAGATGCAACTGAATGACTAAACAACAACATTTATTTTGTTATGGTTGTTTCTATTATTGCATCACTCAATCTCAACTGTACCATGTAAATCAGAGAATGAGAAGGAATTTGAATGGCTGTTATGTTTCCCCGATCATGTAGAAATAATACAGATTTTTCCATTAATTTCTATCAATACTGTTTAGGATGATAAAATAATATGTAATCCTATCTGAGCTAAAACAATAGTACAGAACTATTTTCAAACTCTATTTTTGAATGTATACATAGAACCCCATGCAAATCAGGTGCTCTAAGTTAGGGGAATGCAGTAAAAAGTCTGCACTAATGTAAATATTTCACTCCCTTAGATTACAGCAGTCAGCTCAGATATGTAAACCTTGCTGTTTTGTCACAACTGATATCTGTGCAGGGAGCAGCCAAACCAAGCTTTAAGGATGAGACGGCCCTAGGAGCCAATAGGAAATGTGAACATCATAAATTATTTATGAGTGGGATGTGCAGTAACAACTGGCTACAGCAAGGGAACATATATATATATATATATATATATATATATATATATATATATATATATATATATATATATATATTAGGAACTTGCCCTTCAAAAATGACAGGAGTAAAATTTGTAGCCTGGAAATGCTGTCTCTACCCCTTCTTTCCTTGTTTTTTTTTGTTTTTAATATTCAATGTTTTTCAATGTAATAATACATATGTATTAAAAAGGTCAACAATGAATTGTTTTAGTACATGTGTTTATTGTTATAACATTTAAATTATTTTTAGAAAAAATAAAGGAACTAGAGTAGTTTATGGATGGATGGTTACTCTTAAAGAGCTAGTGACAACCAATGTCCCATATCACATGCAATCTTCCCTCATATGGCAAAATTACTTTGCTAATCCTTGGGAAGCTTGAAAACATGTGTGTTATTGTATTTAGCTCAAAAAAGTGTAATTAAAACCAATTTAGAAAAAAGCGCACCATTAGTACTCTTATGGTTATAAAAGAGGAAAAAATTTAATTATATGGGGGGTATATATAATAATAAATAACTTTTATGCAAGTAGTTAAATACATCACTCCTTATTGCCTTAGACTACTATATGTCATTAATGCAGATTAGCAATTCAAAGAAGTCAACAGGAGTAAATAAAATATATTCCAAAGTTGCCAGATATATGTAACCTCCCTTACTATAACAATTAGCAGCATAACCAGAGTACTTGCGCTTTGTTGAAAATAGTCCCAACGGTCCCGTTTCGCCCTCCTAGGGCTTACCCATGAGACATTTTTTTTATTTAAACTATATCTATATTGTAAAATATAACATTTTATTTAACACATATGTCATTTTTTGTATTGAATCCAGAGGAAGGCAAACAGAAAAAACCCAAGGGAAATTTAGCCAATTGTCTCAAATTGGGGAAAAAAAATTATTCCTCTCTGACCCCAGAAAATGGCGATCGGATTGCTCCCTGGATCAATTGTCTGTCTGTAATTATACATTAAAACTTCAAAACCCCTAAATACATACATTAAACCTCATAATGAAATACAATCCAAGAACCTCATAACTAAATACAATGCAAGTGATAATGAAACTCAATATTCTTACAGTGTGTAAACTTTGTTTTAAACCATATGTATATGTAAAGCATTAGATATTATTAAACACATTTCTAACTGTTTATATTGAATCCAGAGGAAGGCAAACAGAAAAAAAACAATTGTAATGTAATTGTTTGAATTGGGAAAAATAACTCCTTCCTGACCCCAGATACTGGCAATCAGACTACTCCCTGTAAACCTCATAACTAAATACAATTATAGTGATAATTAACTTGAATTAAACCAGGGAACAACAGGAACAGAAAAGTGCAAGTAAATGCATGAAAAGTGGTAAGTACATACAATAAAAGTAGTAAATATGTTCAATGAAACCAATAAATATATTCAATTTGTTGAGTGCTTTGTCACTTTTTGTGAAGGTCTGTTATATAGAGTTCTCTATGTGAAATAGTGGTCCTCTAAATAGAGCCCAAGTGACGTTCAAGTTCGTCCTCGAGATAAAACCACTTTTCTGTATTTTTTTTTTAGTTGTTGAGAATGAAACGTAGAGATGTCAATGGGAAATAGTGGTCCTCTAAAAAGAACCCAAGTGACATAAAAGTTCGACCTCAAGATAAAACCACTGTTTTTATGTATTGTTTTGCAGTTGTTGAGAATGGCACATTGTCTATGTAAAATAGTGGTCCTCTATATAGAGACCAAGTGCCAAGTTCGTCCTTGAGATAAAACCACTGTTCTTGATGGTTTTTGCAGTTCTTGAGAATGGCAGATAGAGCTGTTTAGGTTAAATAGTGGTCCTCTAAAAAGAGCCCAACAAATTTAGATTTTTTTTCTTTTGGATGTAACCACTTATTTTTATTTTTTTTGATTTTGAGAGACAATGCTTTTTTTTTTGCTTTTTTTTTGTATAGAATTTACAACACCTTGTAGTTGATGATATTTTTCATAAATACTCATCCAACATCTAATAATTCACCATGGCTTTCATTTTTTTTAATGTAAACTTTAATTTCTTCTTGTTTTTTGCATCTTGAAAATGCCACACAGAGTTTTCCATGGGCAAATACAGGTTCTTAAAAAATGAGGCCAACAGAGTAAAATGTTTGTCCTTGGGATTTATTAATTGTCTTTGCAAATGCCATGACAATCGGAAATTGTTTCCTTTGAAGTTCAAAAGGCAAGCTAGTCTCACTTGGCACCAAATCTATTCTTGGTATGAAAACTGGTTCACCTTTATGGGTCCAATTAAGAATTTCTGTATGTATGAAATGGTCTCTTAAATCCTGAACAATTAATCTGGTCCCATTACAAAGTGCTTTTTGGGGGTTCATATTTCTCAGTAAGATGACAATTGCTCCTTTTTTGAGCTGCAAAACATGTGGTGGCATTCCAGAGGAAGTTAATGAATTTATAAATTCAGTTGTGAAATTAGATTAGTCATCAGCTAGAACAAAATCAGCACTGTGATAATTTTTATGTGTGCCATCAATTAATTTCAAAATGTTGTTATTCAGATCCAAAGTATCTTTATTTTTGGATGTTAATATTACTTTCTGTTCAAGCTCTGATGAATGTTTGGGGTTATTCCATTAGTGAATATTGCTGATATGAGTGATTCTTTGCAAATAATTTCTGCTAGTATTTCGATAGTATCCTCCGGTAAATTGGTTACTACGCCTGTTTTTCCTTCGCCAATTTTAATTAGCCAATCATTTAATTAATTTTGCTCTTCAGATCTAATTTTTTTTCTAATCTAAGGAGTATAAATTATTTCCATAGAGGACTTGACTTTATACATGTTTCCACAATGGCTGTGCGATTTCCACATACAACCACAGGTAATGTTTGTCTGAAATCTCCTCCCAATAACATGACTTTACCACCAAAAGGTAAAGCATTACCCATGACTTCACGCAATAAACGATCAATACATTGCAGAGCATGGCACGACATCATAGTGGCCTCATCTATGATAATTACTTTAGATTTTTTCTTACTGGTTTAAGATGATTTCATCCTAATATCGGACACTGATGTTTCCAAAATTGGAACTGAAAGCTTAAATCCACTATGTACTGTTCTGCCACCTTCTAACAATAGTGCAGCAATTCCAGTCATTGCAAAGGGAAGTGTAATTTTACCTTTACCTCTAGATAAAGATAACGCTCTTTGAGCAATTCAATTAAAGGGGCAATTTTTTCTTCTGATTTTTGTTTCTCAACATCAGTGTCATAGTCGTCAAAGTTGATATTATCTATAATACCTGGATCTGGGAGATTAAAAGTTGCACAACTTAATCCATGACATAGAAACACTTGTTGAATTTCCATTAATGCTTTTAATTCAGCTATGGATTCATTGTACCTTTTCAAAAAATCTTCATACATATGTATTTTAAATGTTTCCCACAACGCCAATGCATTTGGAACATTGCAAAATATGCAGATGTAAGGAAACTGCTCCCTCATCTGGGGTGGCATTTTAGATCGAGCTGCTTCTTCTAAACATCTCTTCAATTCTGTGTCATCAGCAAGGAAGTTTCTATGTCGTGCAGCTAATTGAAAGGTGTCATAAACTGTGTCACTGACAGCTCTCAAGTCTTCAAAACTTTGTGCACCAGGAACATTTAAAAGTAGTAAACGTAAGCAGTTATGGATATGGAATCTCATTGTATAAGTATTCCCTTGCCTCAATATTGTTTGAATTTAGGCTAAACGAAGCACTAAGTATGAGCCAGAGTATTTTCTTCATTGTCTATATGAAAGTAAACTAATTGTCTTTGTGGCAAATGTACAGCTAATAGATATACTGCATGTGATCGATTATGCATTTCAAATTTGAGAAGCAACCACATTGCATCTGGTGCACTGACATAGTGGGCATCTACATGAGATGCCAGTTGATCATGCAATAAAAAAAATTCTTGTTCATTTGGGCCACTTTTTATCACGACAGTTGCGGCATCATATACTTTATAAATATACTAGCGACTTGCCCGTCAAAAAATGACGGCAAGATCAAGTTTTTCCCCAAACATTTCTCCCTCCCATGTCTCTTTCCCTCCCCCCTCCTGTTTCTCTTTGCCCTCTCTCTCCCTCCCTTGTCTCTCTTTGCCCCCTCTCTCCCTCCCTTGTCTCTCTTTGCCCCCTCTCTCCCTCCCCTGTCTCTCTTTGCCCCCTCTCTCCCTCCCCTGTCTCTCTTTGTCCCCTCTCTCCCTCCCCTGTCTCTCTTTGCCCCCTCTCTCCCTCCCCTGTCTCTCTTTGCCACCTCTTTCCCTCCCCTGTCTCTCTTTGCCCCCTCTATCCCTCCCCTGTCTCTCTTTGCCCCCTATATCCATCCCCTGTCTCTCTTTGCCCAATCTATGTCTCCCCTGTCTCTCTTTGCCCAATCTATCCCTTCCCTGTCTCTCTTTGCCCAATCTATCCCTCCCCTGTCTCTATTTGCCCCTACTATCCCTCCCCTGTCTCTCTTTGACTCCACTCTCCCTCCCCTGTCTCTCTTTGCCTCCACTCTCCCTCCCCTTTCTCCCATTCTCCCCATCGCCCTCCCCTGTGTCTCTTCCCCCTCTACCTCCCCTGTGTCTTTTTCCCCACTCCCTCCCCTGTACCCCCCTCCCTCCTCTGTGTCTCTTTGCCCCCTTCTCCCTTCCCTGTGTCTCACCTACCTCTCCTGGCTCCCTTCCCCCATCCTGTCTCCCTTCTCCCTGTTTGTGACCCCCACTTCATTACCTCCTGGGTTCTTCTCCCACTGGATCTCTGCAGATGGCTGTCTGTGTGGGGAGCAGCGGTGGGCTCAATCCTCATCTCTGTCCTGTCTGCTTGTTGAGGCAGAGATGTGAAGCAGCTGCGTGGAGCTGCCGAGGAGGGAGCCCTGGGGGAGAAGCCAGCCGCAGGCCAACCAGCACAGTCCCAGATCGGAGCCCCGCGGCTCCCTCTCCAGGAAAGGCTCCTCCTTGTACACCCAACGGGGGTAAGTTTATTGCGGGCCTCGCGATCCTCTCCCCCCTCTACATTGCAGCCTTAGGCCTGTGGCTCATGTATCAGATCCCCGCCCCCTGCGGCCTGTCCTCGGAGCCCAGCGCAAGGAAGTAGCTGCGGAAGAACCCAGCTGCAGGCCAGACAGCAAAGGCCGGGATCGGAGGCTCCTCCTTGTACCCCCAACTGTCCTGCCTCCCTGGAGCTGCCTCCTGCAGCACTCATACCTGGAATTGCTGGCTGGGTGTCTGAGCTTCCCGTGCAGGCGCCTGGGGTGATGTGGGCCGCTGGGGAGCATGGCAGCATCAGTGGCAGGGTCCTGGCAGTGCTGGCTGGGTGTCTGAGCTTCCCTGCAGCCTGGGGTGATGTGGGCCGCTGGGGAGCATCAGTGGGGCAGGGGGTGCCGTGCAGGCGCCTCGGGTGATGTGGGCCACTGGGGAGCGTTGCCAGCAACTGCGGCCCTCGCTTTGCGAGGGCCGCAGCGTTAACAACAATCCGCATGCTCACAACTATATATGTGATTTGTACACATATTTAAATGATTTAATAGAAGTGCAAGCTTCCACATTTATGTGTGCATTATACTTTATTAAGAGATGTGGATTATATGGCACCACATACGTGTTATCTACATCTTTTCCTCTCATTATTGCCTTTGAACCTTTTCTTCATCTATGCAATGGATAGCCATCACAATTTGCAAAGGTTTGATCTATAAATTATTTTGGGAAATCTTTTTTGCATTTCTTATTTTCCATACACAGTGATTGTGGATTTTGCTCTCTGCATGGCCCATGAATAGTAGCGTAGTAAGCGGGTGGCACCAGGGGGGGACCGCCCCGTGTGGCACTTCCTTGGGGGTGGCAAAAAATCCCCCATTGCCCCCACCTAAAATAACTCTCTCCCCTCCCCTGGCTCCCTCATCTTGTCTCCCTCTAACTGCACCTCCCCCTGGCTCCCTGCTCTTTCACAGCCTATGCTCTCAGTCCAGTGGAGGAGAGGCGGAGCTGTTGGTGGGAGGAGTCACCAGTGTGAGGAGCTTCAGGTAAGGGAAGTGTGGGGGGGGGAGACAGAGAAAAAGAGAGAGAGACATGGAGAGACAGAAAGGGAGAAAGACAGGAAGAGGCAGAGAGGAAGAGGGGGAGAGAAAGAAAGAGAGAGCAGAGAGAGGGAGGGAAAGAAAGAGGGGGAGAGAAAGAGAAAGGGAGAGAGGAGATGGGTAGAGAAAGAGAGAGGGAGACAAAGAGGGGAGGAAGAGGTGTAGAAAGGGAAAGAGAGATAAAGAGGGATATACAGGTAGAGGGAGACAAAGAGAGGGGGAGAAATAGAAAAAGGGGTAAGAGAGGGAGAGAGAAAGAGGGGGACAGAGAGAGGGAGATTGGGAGAGAGGGGGAGAAAGGGTGAAAGACAGAAAGAGGCAGAGAAAGAGGGGAGAGAGCTAATGAGGGCGATAAATAGTGAGAAGAAAGACAGTAAGAGGGAGAGAGAGAAAGAGAAAGAGGAGAGAGGGGGGAAATAGGGAGACAGAGAAAGAGGGGGAGAAAGAGAGAGGGGAAGTGGAGAAAGAGAGGGGAGATAGAGAGAAAGAGGGAGACAAAGAGAGGGGAGAGGGAGACAAAGAGAGGGGAGAGAGAGACAAAAAGAGGAGGATAGAGCAGGACACAAAGAGAGGGGAGGGATAGAAAGAGGAGGAGAGAGAGAGAGAGAGAGAGAAAGAGAGGGGGTAGAGAGAAGAGAGTGGTGTGAGAGAGAAAAAGAGAGAGACAGAGAGAGAGAGACATTCATATTACTTTACTAAGTAATTAATAATTACCTTTCAAAATATAGATATCTGCAGTCAATTGGTATTTACTATATATGTCAATAAAACATTTGTGAAATGGTTTTATTTATTTCATTCTAAAGAAGTACAAAATTTTAAAATGGTTGATTACTTCATTCATACAGTTTAATGTAACAGTAGAAAAAGGTAAAAACAATATGTACATAAAACAAACAACAAACAATAATTACATCTCTATTTACCATTACAGATTAAAATGGTGGATAATGGAGAAGACAAAATTGAACGCAAAAGAAGATTGGCAAGGGAAAGGAAGTAAAGGTGGAGAGATGGTCAGACACCGGAAACTTCCCAACGCTTGAGAGAAGAAGATCGACAGAGACTTTTAAATAAAAGAAAAATGAGTAAGAAAGCAGCAAGTGATCGTGTTGGGGCTTCCAAGAAAAGAAAAAGTAAACAAAAACATGTCTGTGAACCATTGTCCAATGATTCCATATTGCGTAATGACTTAAATGTAGAGACACATGACACCAATGTACATATAGAAAGTGGTTCTGATCTCTATGTTGAAAAAATGCATGACAATGTGTTTAGTACAGCACTATAAGTAGACACTCATTATTGTGGATTACTTAATGAGCTTTGTCAGTTTTGTGGGGCCTATCATTTTCTAAAGGAAAGACCTACTGACGGAAATTTCATTAGTTGCTGTCAGAAAGGAAAGGTAAGACTTCCACTAAGACACCGATTTCCAGATTATGTAGAAAGTATTATGAGCGATCGAACATTTCCAAATGATACTAATAAAAAAAAAAAACATAAGGTCTTATAACAGTGCAATTTCATTTGCTTCAATGGGTGCAACATTAGCAGAAAATGTACCAGGACATGGTCCTTACTGTTTTAGAGTTCAAGGTCAAATTTACCACCGAACTTGACATTTACACCCACAAGAAGGAGAGCCAAGGAAATTTGCACAGTTATATGTCTTAGATACAATGGAAGCTGTGGAACAAAGAATGACGCTTCCAGAAAATAAACAGTGTTTGTGCATAGTCTTTGAACAGCTGGATAAAATTATGGCAAAAAACCCATACAGCCAAGCATACAAACAATTAGCACAGCTTGAAAAAGAACAACAGGAACATGCTCAAAGACATCAATTGCCTACGCCAAGAGTAAATATGGTGTTAAAAAGAGATTGCAACACTGATCAAAGACGATATAATTTACCAACAGTAAATAAGGTTGCCCTGGTGTTTAAAAATGAAGATGGTGAACCACCTTTTCAGCGGAATATTAGAATATATTCACGCAATGAAGAACAACCATTTATCAACATAAATATATTAAGCTGTAATTTAGATCCAATGACATATCCCATTTTCTTTCCAAATGGGGAACCTGGATGGGAACCAAAATTACAATTGGATAGTTATCCCAATACTAAACTTCGTCTTAGATCTAATATTTCCATGCTGGAATATAAAGTGGCACAAACTGCTATTAGGGATTATTTTTATCCAGTTTTAAATGGGGGCAAACTCACTCAACAATGCATTATTGATTCATATCTACAAGTTGAAGCCAATAATCTAAATTTCATTAAATTTCAACAAAAAAGTTACGAGTAGAACAGTATTGTGGATTAATGGATTATGTGGCAGAATTAGCTTCCAACAGAGACTTTCAAGTTGGAAGAGCATTTATTTTGCCATCCACTTTCCAAGGATCTCCTAGCAATATGAGAGAAAGTTATAATGATGCCATGGCTATTGTCACAAAATTTGGAAAACCAGATTTATTTATTACATTCACATGTAATCCACAATGGCCAGAGATCAAGGAAAATTTGAATCTGGGACAAACTACTTCTGACCGACCAGATTTAGTGGCAAGAGTATTCAAAATCAAACTCAATTCATTAATACATGATATCACTAAAGCACACGTATTTGGAAAATGTGTGGCTTTTGTTTACACCATTCAATTTCAAAAAAGAGGATTGCCACATGCTCACATACTTTTAATACTGCAGGAAAAAGATAAGTTGAATACTGCAGAGAGATTGGATTCAGTCATTCATAATTCACCATGTATGGAAAATAAAAAATGTACTAAAGAATTTCCAAAACCATTTCAAATGCAAACTTATGCAAATTGTGATGGGTACCCTTTGTATAAAAGAACACAAGGACAAACAGCTATTATCCATGGGCAAAAGGTTGATAATAGATTTGTCGTTCCATACAATCCACATTTGCTCATCAAGTACAATGCACACATCAATGTGTAAGCTTGCACTTCTATTAAATCAATCAAGTGTGTGTATAAGTATATATACAAAGGATATGATGCAGCTACTGTTGTTGTGCAAGGTGCTGCAAATGAAACCGAAAATCCAATTTTCCATGACGAACTATCAAATTATTTAGATGCTCCCTATGTGAGTGCTCCTAAAGCAATGTGGCGCCTTTCGAAATTTGAGATGCATGATCGGTCACATGCTATCTATCGTTTAGCTGTACATTTGCCTCAAAGTCAGTTTGTTTGCTTTACTGCAGGAAATGAAAGAACTGCATTAGATCAAAGTGAACACAGAGATACCACACTTACTGCATGGTTTAAATTAAACTGCCAGGATACGCAGGACAGACAATTTTTATACATAGAGATACCATATCACTATATATTTGTAAATGGTCTATGGCGACAACGAAGAAGAGATGCACATAAAATTATACCACGCATTTATACCGTCAGTTCAAGGGACATTGAACGTTTCAGCTTAAGATTACTTCCGCTACATGTTCCCGGTGCACAGAGTTTTGAGCATTTACGTACAGTGAATGACATAGTTTATGATACATTCCTATTAGCTGCAATACACCAAAACTTCATAGCTGATGATACAGAATGGGAGAGGTGTCTGGAAGAAGCAGCACTATGTCAAATGCCAAAGCAAATGAGACAACAATTTGCATTCATTTGCATCTTTTGCAATGTACCTGATGCTTTCACTTCATGGGAAACATTTAAATTAAATATGTCAGAAGACTTCTTGAAACGTTACAAGGAACCAATAGCACTGTTAAAAACCTTCATGGAAATACAAGAAATATTGTTGGCTCATGGATTAAATTGTGCAAGTTTTAATTTGCCAGATCCAGGACTTTTGATGATTATGACACTGAGCTACAAAAACAAAATACTGAAGAAAAACTGGCAACTTTAAATACTTTACAGTTACAAGCATTTCATGCCATCACAAATGCTACAGATGATGAAATGGTAAAAGACCGGTATTTCTATCTAGACGGCCCGGGTGGATCAGGAAAAACTAATCTGTATAATTGTTTGATGAGTTTTATTCGATCACAGGGTCAGATAGCTATGCCATTTGCAACAACTGGAATTGCTGCACTTTTGTTAGATGGTGGTAGAACTGTGCATAGTGGATTTAAGCTGCCAGTTCCCATTTTCTACTGAATTCTTTACAAGAATTTTTTTTTTAACAAACTAAACTAATTATCAAAGACGAGGCAATGATGATGTCATGTCATCCACTGCAATGTATTGACAGATTCTTAAAAGAAGTGATGGATAATAAGTTGCCATTTGGTGGAAAGGAGATGCTGTTAGGAGGAGATTTTAGGCAAACATTACCTGTTGTGCCACATGGAAATAGAACGGAGATCATTGAAACATGTATCAAGACCAGTAAACTGTGGCAAATATTTACACATCTCAAATTAGAATTAAATATGAGATCTGAAGGCCAAAATTAATCAATGATTGGCTCATTAAAATTGGAGAAGGAAAACATCCTGAAATACAGCATTTACCAAATGATACCATTGAAATTCCATCAGAAATGGTTTTCAATGAATCACTCATATCAGCCATATTTCTAAACCCCACAATAATGAGGATTACTCAGACATTGCAAACAAAGTGATATTAACATCGAAAAATATCGATGCCTTGAATGTAAATAATGAAATTTGAAAATACATCAATGCATATTCAATTCTGGCTGATGATAAAGACAGTGAATCAAATTTTAGTATCGAATTTATTAATTCGTTAACACCATCTGGAATGCCACCACATATTTTACAATTGAAAAAATGGGCAATTGTTATGTTATTGAGAAATATGAATCCAAAAAAAGGACTTTGTAATGGGACCAGATTAATTGTGCATGAGTTAAAAGATCATTTTATTCATGCAGTAATTATAACTGGGACCCATAAAGGTGAACCAGTTTTTATACCAAGAATTGATTTAGCTCCAAAGTGAGAGTGGTTTGCCTTTTGTCCTTCAAAGGAGACAATTTCCAGTTATCATGGCATTTGCCATGACCATCAATAAATCCCAAGGACAAACTTTTAAGTCTGTTGGGATTTTTTTTTAAAGAACCAGTTTTTGCAGATGGACAACTCTATGTTGCTTTTTCAAGGTTTACGAATCCAAATGAAATTAAAGTGCATGTTGAAGAAAACGAAAGTCAGGGTCATTTATTGGACGATGGATGCGTTTATTCCAAAAACATTGTGTACTATGAGGTGTTGGAAAGATAGAGGACAGTGGTTTCATTTCCACGACAACATTTTATGGTACTCGATATGATTGCACAAAAACAAAATTTCAAGAAGAAACTCTATAGAACGGAAAAAAACAACATAGAGATTAGTGGTTTTACTTCCAGTACAAAATTGAAGTACTTTGGGACTCTTTAAATAGGGGACCACTATTTCACTTACAAAACTCTATGTGACATTTGCACAAAGGACAAACAGAACAACGAACAAAAAAAAAAAGAAAACGACAAAAAAAAAACATTAAAACATCCTTAAACATATTGGAATGGATTAAAAGTTTCATATTCACATGATTGGCCACACAAAACAATTATCTGACATTTTCGTGACTTGCAAGAGTTAAATGTTATTGTTTGATGTTACGATTTGATATGTTAAAAAAATGTTTAAAGATTGTTTAATATACAAGTTGCATGTTACAAACTTTGATGTTAGACTTTACAATATGTATGCATGAAAAATTAACACATTGTTATATTGTTATTATATTTATCACAATAAAAAGACTGAAGATTGAAAAAAATAAATTGAAACATGTTGGTTAAATATAAGTTGAAAGTTAAAAAAATAAAAAGTAAAAAAAAAAATGTGGTATTTATTTTTATATAAAAAAAAGGTGACAAATGTATCAGACTTATATTGTGTTGCAACATTAACATTTTATTGAGCGTCATTTTTTGACGGGCAAGTCGCTAGTTACATATAATACAAATTAAATACCCCCTATCTATCTAACATACAATCTATTTAATATCAAATAAATCCTAACTATATCAAATACGTCCCCCTATCTATCTAATATACAATAAATCCTAACTACATACAGAAAGCCTAATTCTAAGCTAAAATAAAATAATTTAAATCCTAACTACATACACCGGATCTATTTCTATGCTAAAATAATTACAATCCTAACTACATACACAGACTAATTCTACGCTAAAATAAAATAATTAAGACCACTTACCTTTAAGATGTCCCTTCAGATCACTAACCTAGGGGTAAAACAAAACAAAAAAAATAGTACAAAACATTAACATAAATTAAATAAACATTTTACACATTCTAAATATTCTACTCACCTTTTCAGCATGTCCCGTCCTTCTTCAGTTCTTCTCCGGCACGGCCCTGTTAAAAAAAACACAATACATTAATACGATATACAGACACAAAATAAAATAAACATATAAACATATAAATATAAATTCAACTTACCTCCACGCGATGTCCCCGGCCTATGCCCCTTCAGCCCTGGCTGGGCCCTGCAACCATCCGTGGTCTAAAAAATTAAAATAAAAAAACCAACGGAGGTCTGCACTCGCAGACCTCCCCGACGCTAATGAGCCTCCCGGAGCCTTTCCCGGAGGAAATTGCCAATGGCAGCTTCTGATTGGCTGAAAAAGCTGTCTATCAATTTCAGCCAATCAGAAGTCGTCAATGTGTGAGCCAATCAGGATGGGATACACCCCAAAATCCCACCCTGATTGGCTTAAGCACCTGTCAATCTTTATTGGAACCAATCACAAGGAGCAGATGCCTTCAGCCAATCACAATGGGTTTCCCCCCACAAGGAGTGATTGGGTGAAGACATCTACGCATTCTCATTGGCTGACAGCAGAATGTTGTGTTAAATCATTCTTCTAATTTGCTGTGTTTTACTTCATGAACATATGTGAGTCTGTTAATAAACAGCCAGTGGCAGCAAATTGTGTGTCAGTGTGAAATAGAGATACAGCTGCAAACTGTGAATTTATATTTCTATAATGACTATATGTTATACAATACAAATATATACAGTGTACAATGTGTTAAGTAATTTCATGGAAAAAAATTATATATTTTTATTGGTTTTTTTTTCAGTTACTAAATCAATGAATCAATTAATGACGAATAAGGCTTTACCTGTTATCTTTCTATGTATGTTTTCAAAATCATATAGGTAACTTAGCTTGTGTTTAATGATTAGCATGTGTTTAATGATGTAATTGTAAAATGTACTATTTAAAAAATATATTTTTTCAATTTATCAATTTATAAATTATTAAATATTATTACTTTACCCATTATCTTGCAATGTATTTGTTGAAAATCATTAAGAGGTAACAATCTCTTAATAAAATGTGTCCTCTGATAACATGTGCAACTTCACTCCCAGACTTCCTGGCTCTCCCCCTGTGCTGTGTGTGAGTGTGGCTTTTTTTGTTATTATTTTGGTTGTTTTTCAGTGTTTTGGAGTTTAGTGTGTGAACTGCGTTTGAAACAACTGCGTGCCTCGTGGGTCATTACAGTCTAAGTCCTGGGTGCTTCAACTCGCCTTTTGTGCTATACTGTTACTTTAAATGCTTCTGGGAGACTCAGAAAACGTGTAAATCGTTGTTCTGTTTCTTTCAGTTACGGCACTGCCCTGATTTGTGCGTGATCTATAACATCTTATTAAAATAGGGTTTGGGTGTCAATGTGTCAGGGAGTATAACTCGTAATTTATTTTCAGTGCAAGATGCAATGGAGATTTATACCTTGCTTTTTGTATGTGTCGTGAAGTTCACTGGTAGCAGTGACTCGGAGCAGTTTGCTCACACTGTTTTAGGGATGGGTGATTAGCATAGTGATGTAGGGTTTACTCTGCAGTTAGAGCACTCATAAGTGCTTTTTCAGGGATTAGCCTGGGGCCCATAAATTGTAATATATGCTGGTGATCACATATATAGTTGTGAGCATACAAGCCGTTGTTAACGCCTGCGGGCTCGCGTAGCGAGGGCCTCAGTTGCTGGCATGGAGCACCGAAGGCGCTCTTTGCCAGCAACTGCGACCCTCGAAAATTTCCGTTACAACGCAAACAACACACTACAACTACCGCGACCCTCGCAAACTTTACCTTGCAACACAAAAACCATACGAGACACGTTACCACACATTACGACCTCGCAACAATCGGACGCAACTCGCGAACATTACATTACATCAAAACACAATAAATACACACAGCACATACATAAAAAGCTTACCTACAGCAAGAGGAAGCATCCAGGACCTCAAAAAAACTATTTACATCTTCATTTAACTAAAAATAAAAGAGTTTGAACACTCAAAAATTCGATAAGCGAGAGAAAAAATGGCCGCCGAACAAAACAAAAACGAGGCTACAGCACTCTAAACATGCAAAACACCACAACAAACTCGCAAAACACTACAAACGAACTATGGATATTCCGTTAAGTACACAGCTACGCTAACGGTTTGGTCTCGCGCACACACACTATTACACTGCACACATTCAGCACGCTTACACAGCAGCTCCACACCACTAATGTTGCAGCAACATCAAAACAGATTGCCAGCTCTTCAACACAATGCTTCAAAATAGGTAAAGTATATTCATTTATTAATTTATTATATATTTCATTATTACACAAAAAACAGAATTAGCTACCTTACAATTTCATTGCCGTCATTTTTTGACGGGCAATTCGCTAGTTCTAAATAAAGAGAAGAATTGAAATACAGAAGAAAGAATCGATATTTGGCACATTCTGAGCCTAAAGACATATACATATTTCTCAATGGTTGCTTCACTCCTCCAGTGCATTCAAAGTATTGTGAAACACACAGGTAAGAGAAAAAGAAAAAGAAGTGAAAAAAGTGAAGTGGAACAAAACAAAGGATAATGCAATAAAGTCACACAATTATTTTATGCACTAAGCTCATAGAACACCCCTCTCCCCGTTCAGGGGTATACTCTGAAAAGCATATTGCAGCATCCTGGATGTTTATATAGAGTTATATTTTGTTATATGTATGGTTATAGGTATGGTAATATATGATTATATGCATATATGGTTCTAAAATCAGTTTGCCCAGAGCCTACGATCCAGAGGTAGGGGCTATTACTGCCCAGAGCCACCTGCTTTAGGCTACAGGTTAACTACCCACAAGGACCGTTGGGTTCTTGAAAATCTCAGCACCAGCACCCAAGTAAAACATGGTGTTTAAACATCAATCAATTAGTGTTTAGACGTCCGATCGAGCTTGCAATCCAGTGATTTAAAAATCAATAAAAATGAGTGAAGAAACTGTTATAGTCAATGTGGGTGGCTTGATATGTATAAACTCCTTGATTCCAGAGAATGATATGACGGTAATTAAAGGTAAGAAAAAAAAAATTTATTGCAAATTTGCGAGCTTAACTGCAATTAATTCTAATGTATTTATTCACTTTCCCTGTATTTCATATTCCAGTATTGTGTTTTTATTTGCTTTTATATTGTTAGGAACAGGTGTTTAACCCCCTTGCGAGTCCTCTCTTTTGTACTCTAGTACTATTTTCTGCTACATTTGCCATTTAGGGGTTTGTAGGCAATTGGGGAATTGTTGCAATTAAATAGCAATTTGAGATTTTAGCGATTGTAACATTTGCAGGTTTGAAAGTTCAAAAGCTTAGATGAGTCGGAGTTACGATTTTGACAATCACAGGAATTTTCAGCCTGTAGCTCGCAAATAGATTGTGGATAGCTAGAGGAGGACAACTGAATAGCAGTAACTTTTGCAGGCTACATTACAGACTTCAGTAATTGCGATTTTGACAATTTAATAGGGCCCTTGTTATTATAGAGTATGAACAGTTACAGAGAGTAGTAGTCAGATCTCACATGGCAATATTTAATTAGCTACAGGTAAAGAAGGTTTCTCTTAATGGAATAGGACAGAAAAAAAACACTTTTTTATATTTTTTGGGGCAGTTGTTAAGGGTGTTTCTACATAAAATTGTGCAGTAGTCGACTTGGGCTGTTGCTGCCTCAGGGTATACCAACAAGAATGTGTGGTCTGTCAAGCACAGATATGATGACAGGCGAAGATAGCTTAGGAGGCCAGAGCAGCCCGTGCAACCGGTGATGGACCAACAACTGTTATAACATATCCAGCTCAAAAGATCTGAGGGAGTAGATTGAACTAGCGGCAGTTGTATGCCTTCAGGGACAGTTGGACTTGGCTGATGTGAGTATCAAATAATCCATCACACCTTCATATGCACACACATGAACACCACACACATAGATAACTGACGTAATATAGCAATGCAGCACAATCTGAGAAGGATATATAAGCTCTCTGGTTATGACTAAAGATGTATGGGAGTTTGCAATTCCAGGAAGAAAACATATCCTTATCAAAATTGTTATCAATAAAATGTCTGTAGCAATCACCAAATACATCAAGATTGATTTCATATCCAAAAGAGAGTACATGCATGCGTGTGCACACTGCAGCATATTTGTATACAGACTCTGTAGGACCTCATGTGCAGTGTCATGTACTAGCCTAACCTGGATCATGTCTCATCTGCATGTTAACTACTATTGCTGAGAAATAGTCACAGACCGCACAGAAGATTCAGCTGAGCACATGGTCCAATGAGCTGCAGAAGGCCGAGCACTGCAGGATTACATATATGGACATGATCCACAAGGTGGTGGCGTTGGCTCCACTGGAGGAGGAACCAGATATACCCCTTGAAGTGGTGGTTGAGGAAGGCGAGAACAGATCAGAGGGCCTGGGACTATCACAGGAAGCTGGCCCTTCAGCAGAAAGATGTCCTCCAATGTCTTCTGTCTGTGAATCAACCCTTGGCCACATTCGCTGCATGTTCAGCCAACTCCACCACAACCTCACATGTATTGAAGCCAGCAACCACTGCCACCTACACAGCTGTCCTGGTACTGGAGACAACCATCAACAGGCCCACACCACTGACACCTGCGCTTATCCCATGGATGCCTTGGCAGGACCCCACCACTCCTCTGCCCCCAACATGAGCTCCCCCAACATGGGCTCCCCCAACATGGGCTTCCACAACATGACCTTCCCCAATATGGCCTACCCCAACATGGGAACCAGCAACATGGGAGTCACCACCAGCAACACCTTCGACACCGGCACCAGCAACACCTTCACCACCAGCAACTCCGGCATCAAAAGTAACATAATCGCCACAAGCACCACTGTCATCACCTCAGCTCAAGGAAAGGCCCAGTACATCAAGTGACAGACCTCAAACCCCACCACCACAAACCATTGAGTGATGTCCTGCTCAAAATTTGGAGTGACAAAACAAGACATCAGACCATATTGGATGAGCTGCCAGTACACATCGACATGCAGACTGTTAGCATTAATGCCATGCATGACAGCAACAGGATGATATATGGTGAGATGAGGAGGCACAATGGAAGAAATTTATGAGAAAAATAAAAATAGGGACAGACAAGCACTATTTGAGCGACAAATAGAATTGGCCGAATGCCAGCTTATATGTCTCCAGAATTTGGTTCCACAGCCTCCATCACCATCACAACCTGAGCCGGTGGTCTCCTCATCTCACACCTTTCCACCAACCAGGTGGATGCACCCATCCCTCCAACACCTCCTCGCGTGGGCATGATGCAAGAGTGGAGGTAGTAGGGATGTTCTTTAAGTCCTCCTCATCAACACTCCTCACTGAATAGTAATTAGTATAAATGTTGACATACTACTGCCTGGCTACATAGTAGATGTTTATGGCTTATCTGGAGAACATCTGTTGTATCCATGTGGCTTGCACCCATCACACGGACCATGATCCTCTTCTCTGTGTACACTTATGGTTTTGTTTAAAATGTCAATAATTGATGTTAAATATGGATTGCCGTTGAGATGAGGTGTTGTAGTCAATCCTATTGGTGTTATGATTGCTATGTTGTTCTTGTATTTTATGTCTTAATAGTCAAATCACACAACCATTAAGCCATGTTCATCCTCATCCAGCAGTGCAATCATATAATGTAAGTAAATTCTCAACCCAGTGCCTATCAAGCATTAGATCACTATCATTCCCCCATCAGATACTGTAGATCTGAAATGTCCTATATGACTCCATATATCATCACTAATGACTGTTGTTATGTACAATTATAATGAATCCAGTCCCAGCTGTAGAGTTGCAGTCTTATTAGGATCTGCAAATTCAAACCAGTAGGTATACATACGTTATTGTTGCATGTCATCCTGTTAACCTTTTGATAGCAGAATCATGTGTCTGATTTAATTCAAACACATTATGGACAATGGCCTTTGTTTCACATCAGGATCTATCAGAATGTGCTTACAGGTTATGTGATCATTCTCATCTGTTTGCCCGTGATAAGACCTGTATACCAATTAAATGTGATATCAGTGTGGCACAACAATTCCATATGGAGATAATACTCTTTGCTAACTGAATGTGGTCACAGTAATGCATTTCTTGTGAAATCACACATCATCAATAGTTTTCTGGGACAGTCATTGTCCATGACAGATTCACTGTAGTTAGCACTGATGGTAGATGGAGATCATGTTTATTGTTTTTTTCTTTCAGTAAGAGCTTGAAGCACTGTACTGTAAATACAGTTGTTGCTTGTTTATCAGCCTCCTCTTTCTGTTTTCAAGATTCTGACAGTCCATTTTGGATGTTTCCTTCATATCTAAAAACACACTGTGTGTGTAATTGAATGGATAATATAATCCATGATTTGTTTCATCTGTTTCGTTCAGCAGATGAAGATCATATGGAAGTGCTATGCACATTAATGGTTACCTCTATTATATGTAGTGATGTATGATGATACTGTTTTTTACAGCACATTATTGTTACTGTGGTGTAATGACCTTATGTGACTCTAGTAAATGCTACTCATCATACTGATTAGTACTACTGTTGATCTTCAAATTAGTCATGTTTTTCAATACAGCCTCTGGCCCTCTGGGATCCAAACACACCACAGCCATTTTATGAATGCACAGTTGTATACACCTAAACATGTGCTCTGTGTATCAAATTAAGCATAATATTGTTATACTGTTATCACTGTTTCTGTGTGTACTTTAGCATGACTGGGACCTCCTGATCCATGCATTAAATAAAAAATCTGGGTTTTGTTCATAGATCATCCTTTAGTATACCCATCCTGTGTTAATGTATGGTTGATGTGTTCAAGATTCATATTCAGGTTTCAGATGTTCGGATCAGAGACGTTTGGATTAAAGCATAATATATCAATTGATTAATACTGATTGATTGTGAGACATGCCCGTAATCCTATGTCCTCATGCACATGATTACTAAAATCTAATTTGTACATATCACTGATCTCATGTTAATCATGACTGATATTATGGATATTTCAACACATGCCATGTGCGATATGATGTTAAAGCCATAAATATGTCAATACTATTGACATATTTGTGCACAGCAACAACATAGTTCCATTAAGTGTGCCATTTGGATGGGATGTTACTACCTACTCACTGGCATAACCAACATAATGTGAACTGTTCATGCTGTGACGAATGCATTGTTTTAAGATCTATATGACATAAAGGTATATATAATGTAGCATGTTTCTACTTTTATGTAATCTAACATGTGCTGCTTTTATCAGAAACACAAATTACATTGAGTCCTTCTATGCACCGAATGATTTATGTGATTTCATACTAAACATTTTGACCAACACACCTAGAGCTGCTTACATAGGCACATTGTAGCTCCCAATGGAAAGTCTGCATCTGGCTTTGGATGTTAACCCTTAATTTACCTTCAAGCCAGCAGCAGCTCAATGCAAAGATCTTACGGAGCAGTCTCTGCCTCCTTTTACTTCCCACTGCAGAAGACTACACATCCCAGGATTCCTTCATGCACAAGCTGATAGCACATAAATCTAATATATATTAAAATGTATTAGCTGACTGTGACTGAATCATTGTAACCACTTAGATATATAATATCATCAAATTCAATAGCTGTTATACAGCTCTATCATTAGTGCAGCTGCTTGTGGAGTTAATGGTCCTGAGTTTGACTCCAGCCACAGCTATATATGATATTCCCATTTAAAATAACATCAACATATTTGTATACGTATGTTATATATTAGAGCATATGTCAGTATGAGGTCAGTCGTCTTATGTTTCCTGTTTATGTGTATCATTAAATGTCTGTCCACGCAGTTGTTTATATATATATATATATATATATATATATATATTCATGATCTATTTTAAAAATGTAAAAACATTGTGAAGATGATATTTGCACGCCTAACTGATGGAGCAGAGCACATGTGTTGACTTTCAGGGTCCTTTAATTGTTGATACCGAAATCCAATGGTATCAACATTAGCGAAGACAACACCAACACCATCTTTGATATATAATATTTAATCATTGACAAATTGATAACATGAACACTGCAACAAAGGCAGACAGTGACTACCGTAATTATCACAGGTATGCAAAGTATAATGGTGGAGGTGGGTAAGATACAAAGTTCTAGTAACACAGGAGAATAGGGACATGGGAATAAAATGCTGGCAGTGGGGATGACATTCAAATGGATGATCAGTTGATACAGTTTATCATCCAACATGAGGCATTATCAAGGACATCATATTATTACAGATATCAAACCAACAATAACATTAAATAAACAAAAAGAACAATAACACAGAATGAGGAGATATACGCATGGGGAGAAGTAAACTGCAGGCTTGTGTGTCTAACAGACACTGCTATGCAACTTGAGAAGTATAGGTGCTCAATTAGTGACTGTTATAATCTCAGTAGGTTAGTTCTATGGACATGATAATCCGCTATGAGAGCAGCCTCTTCATACCTAACTTGGGACACTCAGATGGGGACCTGACCAAGTCCATATCAGTCTGGCCCACTCATTTGAGTGATTAACTCCCAACAAACAAGTCAATTGAAGAGTAATTCTGTTTTCTGAATGAGCATCTCTATTATCTGTTTTTGCAAAAGAATAACTGAAATGTAACATAACCACAATAACAGTTATGTTCCAAGCCTAGAGTAACTCTTCATATGTACAAGGAGGATTACATCGTCACTGAAGAAAAGATCTGGCAGGAAGTATGATGCAGGCTTCAGAAAAGTCCAAGTAGAGGAGAGTATAGATTGCATAAAGCAATAGGTGCATATAAATCTATGTAGAGTATGTGAGTATACACATGCTGTCAGAATGCTGTCACATGACATCTGCATTGTATTCTGCAATTAAAGCTTTACATATATTAGCTAATCTGTAGTAAGAATCAGATGTCACACTGGGTGCAACAACACAATGATTAGGAGACATGCACATACGTGATGCAATGTGACATTAGCATGTCCATGAAATGTCGGAATACTTATCTTCATGCCTCCTTCTGACTGTGAGGAATATGAGCCATCTTTGAGATCTGGAAGAAACATACAATGAAGATGTTATAAGTAACATTACACGTGCAATATGAGCAGCTACTTCACCATATACTAACAAATGTGTATCTTGGCACATATGCTTACATGTTAGTTTCTAAGATATCAAATAAACTATTTATCTCGCAGATGATGATGATGTATATTTCTAATTACTCATGATGTGGGAATATCGCACCTCTTACACGTTGATGCATCGTTGGAGATACACATGTGGTGTTTTACCTTTGATGTGGTCAAGAGGATATCGTCAAGGAGATTTGTTTCCCAAAGACAGGTCCCCAGTGGATGATAGTGTTTTTGGACAGCTTCAGCATTACGTATGGGATGTCTTTTGGAAAAGAGAGGTAGGCCTCCATTAATGGAGTTGTTATTTTATTATTCTTCAGCATACATGCACATGTTATTCATTATATACTTACAATGTAGTTCATGTTGATATAATTGCTGTTCTGGTGATGTACATGTTGTTTTTCTTTGTCTGTGTTGTTAAGCAATGCGTTGACACAAGGCAGCAGTTCTGTACTGGCAATGTGATGATCCTTTTCTTTTCACCAACCTCTATTGGATGTGGATGTGCAATATCATACAATGTGAACTCTTCATATACGATTGTTGGGCCTATATACATTGAAATTGTGGGATATTTAATCCATTATATTTACTTTGCGTCATGATGTTTCCAATTGTCAGTACCTATGAATGTGTGCATTTTTACCATTAATGGATAGCATAACATGCCCTAGTTTATCCAGTGTGAATATATGATGCATCATGAGACATACATCAAATCAAGAAGATCTCCTCTACTTTGGACTGTTGATATTCTTCATGACAATGGTGAAAAAGAATAGAGTTGTATGAGTTATGCATAATCAAGATAATTATAGTAAGTTGTTATTAGGTTTGTACTTACATGTGAGGATTGTTCACAGGGGTCAACAACCACGGCAAACACCCATATCCTGCTTCACCTGAAGTAAACAAAAGGGGAGATGTAGGATGTTGTGATGTTTGTTAAAGCGTAGGAAAGTATCCATAATGATTCATATAATGTTAGTTTTTGGATATGTTGTTCTGAACTCGATACTCTTTTGGCCAAATGACACAGGGTTATGCACAGCGACAATCAATGATGTTATGGTTCAGATAGTGTTACTCCCTTTGTCACATCAGAGCAGTACAGTGAAACATAATTTATATATGTTAGTGTATTCTCTTTTGGTAAGATGTGCTTTCCTGAGATTAGTTATGGGTACTCACCCAGTAGCCAACCAGATGGAAATTGACCAGACTGGAACAGACAATAGGTCCCTGATTGCAACAGGACATGGGCATAGTGAGCACTTCCAGGGAAGCCTGCAAACACATTTTGTATGCGCATGTTTACATTACAAACAACTTGTACATTGATAGAATGATACTGTTTGCGATTTTTGAACAGCGCTTCCTGACCTTTAGGAGTTGTCAATGCAACATGTGTGCAATCAATAGCGCCTAGCACATTAGGGACACATCCTAATCGATGTAAATCAAATTTCACGTTACAGGTCTCTTCCACAGTGTTAGGGTAACTGATGAATCTGGTAGTTTTCAGAACAATTGCATGGAGCAATCTGCTCAGACACTTTGAAAACTCGCCTGAGACATTCCTTCTACTATACTAACAGTGTTCTGGAAACTACCATATGAAAGGAAGTATATTGCGGCTAACATCCATGTCATTCCAAGTATAGCTTTATTGTTCCTTGAGAGAGGCTCAAAATCCTCCCTCAGAACCTAATAGAGCTCTACCAGACTGGCATGGGTCAGCCTAAAACGCTTATACACTTCCCTATCAGTTACCCCTCTAATGTGACTCTCTTCCTTACAGGCTCCGAGACCTGCTCACTTCCCTGCGGCTGTTGCTGGGCCAGAGCCAGCACTTCAAAGTTACACTACTGTTCATTATCCTCCACCACTACAACACCTGCTTGGTTGACTAGTTGTGGACCCCCCTGAAGCTGTTCAAAAACATCAATGTATCCTTCCTGTCTGCCCCTGTGCCACTAGAGTTCTCTCCCCTACCTGATCCCCCAACATGATACTAGGCATAGCCTGTGGTAAATCAGTTGCCTTGCTTGGTTCTGGACCAGCATGGATCACAGTACCATTTTCACATCCATTTACTCGCTGCCTCTCCTCTCTGCCACTCATCAGCCACTCCTCAATTGCACACCTTGTATCCGGGTCTCCAGAATACCAAATTCTGTACAGACATTCATACTTTCTACAGTCCATTAGATGAACATGCACAGCATAGCTAGGATATGATGGTGATCAATGATGGTTCAGACTGACTAATGGCTTGTTGTGGCTGGGTATATGTGATTTGGAATGTGATTGCTTAATTCTGAACACAGCTACATCCCCAGTTATAAGAGGGTGTGCAGACTTATGCAACCCCATTATTTTATTTTTTAATTTTCTGCCCTCCACCTAAAATATTTCAGTTTGTTTTTCAATTGAGTTGTACAGTTTATAGGTCACATTAAAGGTGGAAAAAGTTCTGAAATGATTTATCTTTGTCTAATTTTTTTACAGCACAGAAACCTGATATTTTAACAGGGGTGTGTAGACTTTTTATATCCACTGTATAGCCTGTTGATTACAGAACCTGTTAATAGCCAGGTGGATTATAGGAATTGAAAATATCACTTGTGTATTTGAAACTTATTTTCCATTACAGCTGGTTTATATTGTGCTCCATGCATTGATCACACTCACTTTGGGATGCAGAGTAAACGAGATATGTTACTGATAACAGTATCAGATTTTATTTTTGTTTAGAATGTGTCTGATTGCATTGTTATAGTTTATATTTTCCTGTTATTTTTCCTGTTGTTGCAGCCCTCAATATGGCCTTTCATGTTCACGTGTATTTCATGACATATACATTTCCTTTAGAATTATATATTTAATTGCTCTTTTGTGCCTATGTGAATGCTAAGTGATGATATTTCCCATTGTTAACTGTTTTACATCTATTTATCTAAACGTATCTCTTCAAATGATGTTACAACCGTTTTTGGCAATTTATATGATGTTTCCATCTGATGAATCTTACTTGGGGAGGGAGCCAGATATTTATTTTGTGAACAAATGTGGCAATGTAAATGTTGTGCAATTAACAAATGAATTTCCCTGGTTTTGTATTGTTGAATTGTTGCAATTAAATATGGATTTAGTGCAGGTAACATTTGCGGGCTTGGACGGAGTGATTTTGAGCCTGTAACTCGCAAGTGGATTGTGAGTTGGAAAAACGATCAATTAAATAGCAGTAACTTTTATGGGCTCCATTACGGGCTCCAGTAAATGCGATTTTGCCAATCAAATAGGGGCCTATGAAGGGGAGGATGCTCTAAGCATGTTTTAAACTGTCTATTTCAGATTTTTATGTCATTACAACATCAATAAAACTCAGCAAAATGTAACATAATTTTACGTTAAAAAGTGTGTATTGTTCAGCTGTTGTAGGGCTGTTATCACTGCCATGCCGTGTGCACACAGTCAGAGGTGTGCAACTTGTTCTTACCATGATATCCTATACTGTACACACCATGCTTTCTACAAACAATTTATTTTTCCCTATGCTCACATCACTTCATCATCTCTTACAGCTGAATTCGCCTGCAGTCCTGCATTCCACAAACATATAGATGTGAAGGCAGATAAAAATGCAAAAGATTGATCTAGCCCAGGAGTGGGCAAGTACGGTCCTGGAGGGCCACACACATGCCTGGATTTGATGACTAGAGGTCAAGTAGGATCAAGTGATCCCTTTGATACTCCGGTTGCTAGTTTACCTCCCACGGAGCCCTTTTGTCTTTATTTAAGACTATGGCACCATTGAAATCAATAGGAGTCTAAGTGTATGATTTATCTGAAAGTTCTGGTTGACTCTGACGTAGGTACCCCTTGTCTGACCTCCCCCAAATGTTACTGAACCCCTGCTGACTCTGTACCTTCATAGTGTCCAACTGTAATGATATGGAATCACAAGGTTGTGGAGACAAGCAGCCAAGGTCAGCAATAATCCAGTTCAGCAATTTGTAGGTGAAACAGGAAAAAGCTTTATTGAAGTGATCAGAAACCACACAATAATCTGGCAAGGATCAATAGACAGGAAGTGTCTTATATAGGCCAAGGTCCAGACACCTGACCAGACACAGCTGAAGAGACTTAGGAACTGATACTATTGCTAGCGGAGTCAAGGTTATCAGATGTCAATGGAATTCACAAAGGTAAGCTGGCGCAGTGGTAGGGAAGAGGTATAGCAGCCTGGGGACCAGGGTTCAAAACCCAGCAGAGTCAATTCCTCACATTACCCCCGCCTCTATAGGTGCAGCCTCTGGATGCCCTATTACCTGGTTTAGCAGGGTACTGCACATGAAAAGACCGAAGGAGATCAGGAGCGTGAATATTGTCCACTGGTTCCCACGACTCTCCTCCTCACCATAGCCTTTCCAGCGAACCAGATACTGAAGCTTGCCATGGAAGATCCTGGAGTCAAGAATTTTGTCCACTTCGTACTCATCCTCACCATCCACGAGGACTGGAGGTGGGGCAGGCAGGGCTCGGCCAGAGAAAGTGTTTTCATGAAAAGGTTTAAGCAGTGCAACGTGAAACACTGGATGTATTTTCATGGAATTCGGGAGTTGTAAACGGAAAGTGACAGCATTGATCTGAGCAATGATCTCAAATGGTCCCATGAACCTTTGACCCAATTTATGAGAAGGAATCCGAAGCTTGAGATTCCTTGTTGACAGCCACACCTTGTCACCAACGTGATAGACTGGGGCCTCCTTTCTATGCCTATCAGCAGCTCTTTTGCAACATTCCTGAGCCTCCAAAAGAGTCTCTTTCAACAGTGCTTGGGAATCACGTAAGGCCGTTAGCCGGTCAGTGACAGCAGGAATGGAAGTAGTAATTGGGAGACTGACTAGAAAGGTCGGATGGTAACCATAGTTGGCAAAAAATTGGCTCAAAGAAGTGGAGCAGTGTTGGGCATTGTTATAGGCAAACTCCGCCGTGGGTAGAAAATCCAGCCAGTCATCCTGCAGGTAACTAATATAGCCCAGCAAATATTGCTCCAAAGTCTGGTTGGTTCGCTCAGTCTGTCCATTACTTTGCGGATGAAAAGCTGACGACAGATTTACATTAATACCTAGATTAGAACAAAAATGTTTCCAAAAACGAGACGTAAACTGCACTCCCCTGTCAGAAACTACTTCATCAGGCACTCCATGCAAGCGAAATATTTCCCGAATAACCAGGTCAGCCGTCTGTTTAGCTGAAGGGAGACCACGAGCTGGTATGAAATGACCCATCTTAGTTAACCTGTCCACAACAACAAGAATGGTAGTGTGTTCCTTAGAGGGAGGTAGTTCCACAATAAAGTCCATGGATATAAATCCCCAGGGACGATGAGGAATCGGAAGAGGCTGAAGCAAGTCAACAGGGGATGAGCGAGGAGTCTTATGTCTGGCACACACATCACAAGAGGACACATACTTCTTAACATCCTCATGATACTTCGGCCACCAAAAGGATCGGGCAAGTAGCTCTTGTGTCTTTCGGATTCCTGGATGACCTGCTGGTTTTGAGTCATGGTAGAGACGTAAAAGGTCCAGTCGCACTGACTCCGGAGCAAACAGACGTTGTTGAAAAATCCAAAACCCATTAAGCATCGTCATATGGAGGTCACGAGGAGGATCACGAAGAACTGAGTCTTCAGCGTAGCCCTTTTTTAATGCGAGACATCAGATCAGAAGGAAATGTAACTCCTATAAATATATCCTCTGGCAAGATGGTGGTCTTGGTTACGGTAGTATGGAGGGGGTCAGCTATTCTAGACAAGGCATCCGCCTTACCATTCTTGGAGCCAGGACGGTATGTAACCAAAAAATTAAACCTTGAGAAGAATAGGGACCAGCGTGCTTGTCTGGCTGACAGTCTCTTAGCTGATCGAATACATTCCAGATTTTTGTGATCTGTGAGGACAGTAATTGGATGGGTAGCTCCCTCCAAGAGATGTCTCCATTCGGTGAAGGCAGCTTTTATAGCCAATAGTTCTTTATTCCCTATGTCATAGTTTCTTTCTGCTGGCACCATCTGGCGGGAATAGAAGGCACACGGATGTAACAGCATCTTAGGTCCAGTCCTTTGAGACAATATAGCACCAACAGCTGAATCAGAAGCATCAACTTCCACAATAAATGGTAATTCCAGCTGAGGATGTACCAGGACAGGGGCAGAGGTAAACAGAGTCTTCAATCGGGAAAATGCGGTATCCGCCTTATCGGACCACTGAAAAGGAGTCCCCTTATGTGTGAGTTCAGTGATCGGTGTAATAACGGCAGAGAAATTCTTAATGAAACGCCTGTAAAAATTGGCAAACCCCACAAATCTCTGAACATCTCTTTCATTCTTGGGGATGGGCCAGTCCAGCACAGCTTTAATTTTACTTGCGTCCATATTTAATCCTTTAGGATTTATTACATACCCCAGGAATTGAATTTCTGTTTGTTCAAACTCACATTTTTCTAGTTTAATGTATAGGCGGTGGGTACGAAGGCACTCTAGAACTATACGGACCTGTTTTCTGTGGTTTTCAAGATTATCAGAGAATATTAGGATATCATCCAAATATGCCACAACAAACTGATCCAGGAGATCTCGTAATACATCATTGATAAGATGCTGGAAAGTTGCAGGGGCATTACACAGCCCAAAAGGCATCACATATATAGTTGTGAGCGTACGAGTTGTTGCTAACGCTGCTGGCTCGCGTAGCGAGCCCGCGGCCCTCGCGAAGCGAGGGCCGCGACTCGCGTAGCGAGCTGCGGCCCTCGCGTAGCGAGGGCCGCGGCTCGCGCAGCGAGCCGAGGCCCTCGCGAAGCGAGGGCACTGCCCGAGGGTCTCAGTTGCTGCAAGGAGCGCCGAAGGCGCTCCATGCCAGCACCTGAGGACCTCGCAAAGCGAGGGCCGCAGTTGCTGGCATGGAGCGCCGAAGGCGCTCCTTGCCAGCAACTGCGACCCTCGCAAACTTCACGTCGCAACCCAAACAGTACGACACACACATTACGACACTCGCAAACAACATACGACACACGTTCACACACATTACGGACTCGCAACACTCGGACGCAACTCGCGAACATTACAAAATGTAAAACACAATACATACACACACCACATACATAAAAAACTTACCTACACCAAGAGGGAGCACCCAGCACCTCAAAAATACAACTTACACCTCGATTTTACTTCAAATAAAACAGTTTAGAGACAAAAAAAAAAACGAAGCGAGAGAAAAAATGGCCGCCGAACAAAACGAAAACGAGGCTACAGCACTCTAAACTCGCAAAACACCACAAGAAACTCGCGAAACACCACAAAACACCTACGGATATTCCGATACAAACGTATAACACACATTACTCGCCATTTGACGCCAATGCGGAAGTACACGACAACGGTTTGGGCTCGCGCACGCACAGTGTTACACTGCACACATTCAGCACGCTTACACAGCAGATCCACACCACTAATGCTGCAGCAACATCAAAACACATTCACAGCTCTTCCACACAACGCTTTAAAATAGGTAAAGTATATTCATTTATTAATGTATTATATATTTCATTATTACACACTAAACAGCATTAGCTACCTTACAATTTCATTGCCGTCATTTTTTGACGGGCAATTCGCTAGTTACTAGATATTCGTAATGCCCGTACCTGGTTCTGAAAGCTGTTTTCCATTCATCATTGGGTCTTATGCGAACCAGATTATATGCCCCCCGAAGATCAAGCTTCGTAAATATTTTAGCTGAGCGAAGTCTCTCCAAAAGTTCAGGAATCAGAGGCAAGGGGTAGCGGTTTTTAACAGTGATGTTATTAATGTCCCTGTAATCAACGCATGGCCGTAGGCTGCCATCTTTCTTTTCTACAAAGAAAATAGGAGCTCCTGCTGGAGAAGTAGATGGTCGAATAAAGCCTTTGGCAAGATTTTCTTGTAGGTATTCACGAAGAGCTTTCAAATCAGGCTCAGAAAGGGAATATATACGGCCAAATGGGATAGCAGCCCCAGGCAACAGCTCTATTGGGCAATCATAAGGCCTGTGTGGTGGAAGCTGATCAGCATTCTTCTTATCACAGACATCTGCAAAATCCCGATATTGTAGAGGAAGCTTAGTCAAGTTTGTAGCAACCATTTCATTAATTGTTGTGGCAACAGGTGTTACCTTAGAGGGTTGACAATTCATTAAGCAGTGTTCTGAAGGAAAGGACAAAGTTCTGATCTTCCAATCAATGTGTGGGTTATGCAGAGCAAGCCAAGGTACCCCCAAAATCACTGGAAACTGTGTTGAGGAAATTAGGTGGAAAGAGATAGCCTCATGGTGATTCACTTCCACAGTCAACATTAAGGGCACAGTCTCATGTGTAACCGGGCCTGACGTAAGTGGAGAACCGTCAACTGTCTCCATTAACACAGTTGAAGAATTAGGGATAGACTGAATTCTATTTCCTGCTGCAAATTTAATGTCCATAAAGTTTCCGCCTGCTCCAGAATCTATCATAGCTGTAGTTGAAATTTTACGATCACCACATTGCAAAGTGATAGGCACCACAAAATGAGGATGTAGAGTCAACATACCTTCTTCACCATGAGCCAGAGAAAACAAGGGTTGTGTGATGGAATTCAGTTGATCTGAAATCTGGGATTGGTGTTGAATCTGTGCACCCTCAGCTGCCATAGCTATTGTTCTTTTGGATTTGCTAGGGCAATTGATGGCATAGTGCCCTGCACTACCACAATACAGGCATAAATTGTGAGTTCGTCGCCACTGTTTTTCTTCGTTGGATAATGGCCCTCTTATTAGATTTACCTGCATAGCCTCTGGCTCAGAGTCTGTAGGTGTTTGTGGGATCGGAGTAGAAGTTCTTGAATAGGAAATTGGAGTAGTACTTGGTCTAAAAGAGCCCTGTCTTTCCAATCTTCTTTCAGAAAGTCTCCGATCAATACAGATAGCCAAACGCACAAATGCATCAAAGTCAGCAGCGAGCTAGCTCATCTTTTATAGCTTCTGAGAGACCTTTTCTGAAGTGGAACCTCTGGGCTGATTGGTTCCAGGTAGTATCAGCAACCCACTGTCTGAATTCAGCAGCATATTCAGCCACCGAGCGCCTCCCTTGATGCAAATGAAGGAGAGTGGCGTCTGCTGTAGCACATCGATTTGGGTCATCAAAAACTAGGCACATGGCCTTTAAGAAAGTCATTTAGATTACCCAAGACTGGACTGTCCTGTTCCAGAAGAGGGGAGCCCCAAGCCAGGGCTTCATCTTTGAATAAGGAAAAAATAAATCCCACCTTCTCTCTTTCAGATGGAAATCGTTGAGGTAACATCATGAAGTGCAAACGGCATTGATTTAGGAAACCGCTAAATTTTTTGCGATCTCCTCCAAACTTTTCTGGTAGGGGCAAGCGGGCATCTTGTGCAGGTGTAACATCTCGTGCCCTGTAGCTGGTATACTCACTGTGCATTGACTGAATTTTATTTTGCAGTTCAGCTATCTGGTCCTGCAGCACTTGAATGGTCTGTGCCTGGGTCTGCACATTTCTTGCAGTAAAAGCAACCTGTTGGGCCTGCAGTTCAGCTACCTGGTCCTGCAGCACTTGACTGGTCTGTGCCTGGGTCTGCACAGTTCTTGCAAAAAAAGCAGCCTGCTGGGCCAATGCAGAATCTGACCCGGCGGTCTCCATGAAAGGGCCAGATTATTCTGTAATGATATGGAATCACAAGGTTGTGGAGACCAGCAGCCAAGGTCAGCAATAATCCAGTTCAGCAATTTGTAGGTGAAACAGAAACAAGCTTTATTGAAGTGATCAGAAACCACACAATAATCTGGCAAGGATCAATAGACAGGAAGTGCCTTATATAGGCCAAGGACCAGACACCTGACCAGACACAGCTGAAGAGACTTAGGTACTGATACTATTGCTAGCAGAGTCAAGGTTATCAGATGTCAATGGAATTCACAAAGGTAAGCTGGCGCAGTGGTAGGGAAGAGGTATAGCAGCCTGGGGACCAGGGTTCAAAACCCAGCAGAGTCAATTCCTCACACCAACCTTAAGAGGGGCATAGTCGGATAACCCAGGTGCATTCCGCCCCTACAAACCTAGTACCACTTCTCTCCACATATTACTGGTCCTTGACCAAACCTCAGTCGAATCCCCTCTGACTATCTACCACAATTACACCCAACCTCTAGTCGGTACCTAATCGTATACGTTAGAGGCTATGTAGCCTTGCCTTGTCAAGTAACTTGTCCCAGCTCTGAGCTATATCTGCATGGCTATCAAGTTCTAGCCCTAGGGGAGATACCCTAAGCCTACCAGGCATCCCCCTAGCTTCAAATATGGTTCTCGCATAAGGACACGCTAGATCCTAGTATTGGGAATTCAGGAAGCAGGGAAAGGGGACCTCACATATTCAATTAAAGGGACAGGTGCAGGTTTAAGGTTAGTTGTAGAGGGGCATGTACACAATCAGACACCTTTTAACCTGTCTCCTGGCCAACAGGGGGTAATCAAGGAGGATGTTATCCTTTGATGTATTCGATTTGGACTTGCATATTCAATGTGTGAGTGTCATTCTGGGAAAACCCTATCTTGCCATCATTGCTGCAGATCCAGCCTTGTGGAAAAGTTACAATCGCTAATTACTACAGACCTGGTATCCTGCCCTATTGTTGGTGATCCTGGTGGTGACTATCTTGGTACTGGTCCATATCCTGCTAGAAAGGAATACAACAGACCTCATGATTCTACTGGGTATTATTTATCGAGTATCTTATCAAGCCCAATCAAACAGTAAATCATGACAGCTATCAGTTTGGAGTGCTCCTAAATCCTGCCTCGTTTCTTGGTTCTTTCTCTTTGGTTTATTATTTGAATTGTCTTGACTCTCTGGCTTCCTTTGACCTCACCATGGGCCTCATTCAATTGCAAGCCAGCAGAATGTGTCCTACAGGCTGCATGTCTGTGGGCTTGAAACTTGCTACAATTACAGAGTGATTCAATTGCAGAAAGCCGCAACTTGCAGCCTGAAAGCCTAAACTATAAACCATGCAATTGTATGTAGCATTTCAGAGCATGATCCAGATCAATTAACCAAGGCTGTAAAAGCCAATAGAAAATTAGACCGGCATCATTAAGTCAGTAAAACATGGAGGTTACATATCAATCAATTAGCATTTAGGGGTCTGATATGTGATTTGTCTTGCTATCCAGCAATGTACAAAATAATAAAAATTAATTAAGTAAATGTTCTAGTCCATGTGGGTGGCCTGATATGTATTAACTCATTGATTCCCGAGATTGATATAACACCTGAAATGACACATAACAAAAAATATTTTTTTTATTGCAGATTTACAAGATTGATGCTGTTTTGCAATTAATTCTAATGTCTTTCATCGCTTTCCCTGTCCTTTAAAGAGCAGTATTGATATTTAATTGCATTTACAGTGCTTCAAACAGGGGTTAAACCCCCTTGCGAGTCCTTTCTGGTACCCGTAGGATTTTCTTCTACATTTGACATTTACGGGTGTGAAAATATTTGTGGGCTTGAGGAATTGTAGCAATTGAATAGAGATTTCCGATTGAAACCCTTGCGGTCTTAAAAGGTCAAAGGCTTAGATGGGTTGTACGTTACGAACTTGACAACTGCAGAGATTTCTAGCCTGTAACCCGTAAATCGTATGGGGGTAGCTAAAAGACACCAATTGAATAGCAAATTAGTTTAAAGGCTCCATTACGGGCCCCCTTAAATGACAATTGCTCAACTGAATCGAGGCCCTTGATTTTAAATTCCATTCATTGTCTTTCATTGTCTGAGAGAAAAAGGTGACATGATAAATAGATTAGACCATCACTTGAATAAAATAAATATTGGAAATGAATGTCTTTAAAAGTTTTTTAGATTAGTTTTTAATAATTCTAATTTTTATATTTTCCCAGAAATTCTGATTTACTGGAAAAAACAGGGAAAACAGTAGTTGCATATCCAAATTTGGCCTTGATGTATCCCGATCATCTTCCATTTCTCCTGGTAACTAGATGCAAAAATCATCTAATATATAGCACAACTGAATAAAAATACCTTACCTAGAGCCTCATTCAATTGAGGCTATCAGGAGATCTGGGCTCGCAAATGGAGCCTGTAACTTATTTTGCTATTAAGTAGACTTCCATTTGCGGGCTCCGATCGATTTATGAGCTGCGATTCATTGCAATTTATAAAATCGCAAGTTAATGCTCTCCAAGTCTTTAATCTTTTGCCACCTCAAGAGTTGCGATTGGTAAAATCGCAAATTGCTATTCAATTGCTCCTATTCCCCCTCGTTAACCACTCCGTCAAGCTCGCAAATGGCAAATATTGAACCACAAGTTACTGTACCAAGGAGGTCTCGCAAAGGGCTTAATGACATGTATGGAGCACTGTAAATGCATATATTAACACTCTACTGTACTTTTATTAAAATGGAAAGTGATGTTAGGTCTTGTTTAACTTCTGTGTTATATCGATCCTGTCAATCAATGTGTGAATACAAATAATGGAACTTGCATGTCATAGAATATCATATTTACGGCTTTATAAATATTTCATTATATCTGGAATGTGGGTCCAATCGTAATTCATAATTCAAGCCCTTATGACTTTGACATCCAACCTTCATTTTCCATTGAAGTCCTATGGGCTTGAACATGATCGCTGAAACAAGGCCATAACTCATGGTTAGAAACAGCCACTTTTTGGGGGTCATCTCGAGCCATGAAATGAGCGCCTTTGGCGCTCATTGCAAGCCTCTCTCCCCTCTACTTTACGTCCTCATCTCCAATAGGTGGCTTTAGAAGAATGGGGCTTCTTGGTATTACACACTTTTATATCCAATAGATGGTGCTACAAAAACTATTTCCACCATTGTCATTTACCCTTACATCCAAGAGAAGGTGCTGTAAGAATGCAACTTACATTTTCACATCCAATAGATGGTGTAACAATTCAGTAATGTATTATTACTATTATTATTTTGTTATTATTTACTATTTTATTTATTATTGAAACCAATGTATCCAAATCATCCAGAGGTCTTTTCCCCACCGTCCTATTAACATTTGGGAGAGTCTTGCGCGGCCAGCTCCTCTCACAGGCAGCCAAGGATTCTGGGTAGCTTTATGCAAATTAGTTGAACGGATCCACAGAATGAGTCTTGAATTGTGTGGCATCCGGGGGTGGGGAGTTGTGTGGGCCACGCGTTGAGCACCTATAGCGCTTATGACCCTCATTGCATCTGTGCGTGTTGAGGAGTTGTGCGGGTCTCACTATGACCGCCTACGGTGCTCATTGCAGCCTAACAGCATAACTCCTACGGCCCATGCGATGAGCGCCAGTGGCGCTCATCATGAACCTTGCAATGAGCACGTCATTGGCCAGGTCAAGACGAAGCCGGAAGGAGCGGGGAGGAGCGGAGGAGCTGCTGCTACAGATGGAAGGTAAGTGAGGGGAAAGGGAGAGGCGGAGGGAATTAGAGGGCTAAAGTGAGGAGGGGGTTTAGGATGAGGAGGGGTGTTTAGGATGAGGGTGGTGGGGTTGAGGATGAGGATGGGGTTGAGGATGAGGGGGGTTGAGGATGAGGATGAGGTGTTTGAGGATGAGAATGGTCGGGTTGAGGATGAGGATGGGGGGTTGAGGATGATAAGGGAGGGGGAGGGAAAGAGAGACACGGGGGAAGAGAGACACGGGGGGAAGAGAGACACGGGGGGAGAGAGACACAGGGGGAAGAGATACACGGGGGGAAAGAGAGACACGGGGGAAAGAGAGACACGGGTGGTGACTAGAGTATAAGATGAGGGGGCCCTTTTCAGCCTTAAAAAAAGGTATGAAAAACTTGGCTTATACTCGAGTATATACGGTAATTATCTTTCTCTATAGCTCATAAAATAGATCTTTCACTCCATCAGTCAGGAAATGTTTTCTCATTTATAATGTGACTAGCGACTTGCCCATCAAAAATGACGGGGCAATAACATTTTAATGCTGTTAAAGCTGTTTGCCACACAATGTGAGTTTCTGACACTCTTAACCTTTTTGTTATCCACAAAGAAGTACAACATTTATAATAAAGGTTTTTATTTTTTTAACTTTCAAATTGTATTTCACCAAAAGGTAAACCATAATTTTTGAACAATAGTAACTATTTAATTCTCATGTATGCAAGAATAATATAACAATGGCTAAAGTTTTGATGAATACATATCGTAAACCATTACAAAATAATTTGTAACATGCAACTTACCGTATCTACTCGGGTAAAATGAGTGACTCGAGTATAAGCCGAGGGTGGGAAATGTGCTGCCCCCTGTGTCCCTCTTGTGTCCCCCTCTCTCTCCCATGTCTCTTCTCCCCTCTCCCTTCCCTGTGTCTCTTCCCCCTCCCTTATCACCCTCCTCAACCCCCCTCCTCATTCTCAACCTCCCTCCTCAACCCCACTCCTCATCCTCATCCTCCCTCCTCATCCTCCCTCCTCATCATTCCTCCTCATCCTCAACCCCCTCATCCTCAACCCCCCCATCCTCAACCCCCCATCCTCAACCCCCCCATCCTCAAACCACCATCCCCCTCCTCAACCCCCCTCCTCATCCTCAACCTCATTCCTCAACCTCATTCCTCATCCTCAAACTCCCTCCTCATCCTCAACCCCCTCCTCATCCTCAACCCCCTCCTCAACCTCCCTCCTCATCCTCAACCTCCCTCCTCATCCTCCATCCTCAACCCCCCTACTCAACCCCACTCCACAACCTCCCCATCCTCAACCCCTTATCCTCAACCCCCTCCTCAACCCCCCATCCTCAACCTCAACCCCCTCCTCAACCCCTCCTTTTCATCCTCAACCTCCCTCCTCATCCTCCCTCCTCATCCTCAACCTCCCTCCTCATCCTCAACCCCCTCCTCAACCTCCCTCCTCATCCTCAACCTCCCTCCTCATCCTCCCTCCTCAACCCCCCCATCCTCAACCCCCCTCCTCAACAGCCCCATCCTAATCCTCCATCCGCAACCCCCCTCCTCAACCTCCCTCCTCATCCTCAACCTCCCTCCTCAACCCCCCATCCTCATCCTCCCTCCTCAATCCCCCCATTGTCAACCCGCTCCTCAACCCCCCATCCTCATCCTCCCTCCTCAATCCCCCCATTGTCAACCCGCTCATCAACCCCCGATCCTAAACCCTCTCCTCAACCCCCCATCCTCAACCCTCTCCTCAACCCCCCATCCTAAACCCCCATCCTCAACCCCCTTCTCAATCCCCCTATCCTCAACCCCCCTCCTCAACCACCTCCTCAACCTCCCTCCTCATCCCTAACCTCCCTCCTCAACCCCCCCATCCTCAACCCCTTCCTCAACGACCCTCCTCATCCTCCCTCCTCAACCCCCCCATCCTCAACCCCCCTCCTCAACCCCCATCCTCATCCTCCCTCATCCTCATCCTCCCTCCTCAACCCCCCCTGATCAGCCCCCCTCCTCAACCCCCCTCCTCAACCTCAACCCCCCTCCTAAACCTCCCTCCTCATCCTCAACCTCCCATCTCATCCTCCCTCCTCAACCACCCCATCCTCAACCCCCCTCCTCAACTCCTCCATCCTCATCCTCCCTCAACCTCATCCTCCCTCCTCAACCCCCCTCCTCAACCCCCCCTCCTCAACCCCTCTCCTCAACCCACCATCCTCAACCCCACCTTCTCAATCCCCCTCCTAAACCTCCCTCCTCAACCTCAACCCCATCCTAAACCTCCCTCCTCATGCTCAACCTCCCTTTAGCCTTTCAAAAAAGGGCTGAAAAACTCGGCTTATACTCGAGTATATACAGTATATTTGAAACAATGTTGAACCATTTTTTTTTTAAACAATACTAACATTTTTAATTCATAGGTATGCATGAGTAGCATAAGAATAGGTCACCTTTCTCTAAATAAGTATTTACAACCATTACATAATGCTTTGTAACATTCAACTTTTATTTAAAGCACTGGTAACCCACATAGGTATTAAATCCAGAGGAAGGCAAACAATAAAACCCCTCATTGAAACTTAGCCAATTGTATCACAGAGGGGAAAAAAATGAATTCCTTCCTGACCCCATTAACTGGCGATTGGATTACTCCCTAAATCAATACTCTGTATTTAATTATACATTTCGATTCATTAACAAATGGTTATCCTCCTACTAACATAAATCCTTAACTATATACAATATACAATGAAACAACTTTGCACACCTTTTAAAATTCAATGTTAGCATCTCAAATAGTAACTCAAAATACTAACATTTAACCTTAAATTGTCCGAAAATGCCACCTAATTGTTTTGTGGGGCCAATCGTGTTAAAAGATAACTTCTAACACATTCCAATATGTTACTTTTTCATTGCCTTTTTTGTTGTTGTTACAAACTTACATAGTTACATAGTTATTATTATTATTATTACTAGCGACTTGCCCGTCAAAAAATGATGGCAGTGAGATGTGTATGTTTGGAAAGTTGTTTAGTTATTAATATACGTATTTGACACTTGTAAAGTTTTAGTTATGATGAAATAAGTACTATTGTGATATTAAACATGTTTATTTTTGTAAAATGTTCTTTTGGTCAACAGTAACTGTTAAAACATTTTGTATTAAAAGTATTAACATTTGAATGTAAGAACAGTTCAACTTTAAATTAATCCGTATTGTAAACTTGAGGTAATGGTTTTTTAACATGCAAGTTCTATCTCAAGAATTGTTAACTTAAATATAATTAATACTTGTAATCCTAGCGAGTGAATTCCCTTGTAGTGTCTTCCACTAAATTGAATAGAATTATGAACAGGGTATATTTACAATTTGGCCAACAAATGTATTATTTTTTTAATCCATATTTAAATAATAACAACAACTAAAAATAAAAAAGGAAGATTAAAAACACTCTAAAAACAATGGAAAAAGAAAGGTCTCCTCTGAGAAATAGTGATAAATTTCACTTAAGACAAATATATAGAGACTAGAACTTTCTCTAGGATATTCGAGGAGAAATGTAATGTTCCACTACAGGTAACTCTGTACCAACATATCACACAGTCTACTGTATATAGTTTTCCCAGAAGGGCATTTAGTGCAGACTTGCTATTGTGAAAAATATTGGAGGTAGTATGGTAGATGGAAGCAGGCACTGCCTTTGATGTAAGTAAGAAGCCAGATAATTGTGATATCTCTATATGAGAGCTATAGGAGACTTGTTCTTTGAGATATCTCCTATATATGATTCATGGGATTGTAACATGCCAATCCTAATTCGCTATAACTTCTTACACCCACATACTGGTCTATGACTAGTATTTGGCAATATTAATATCTTCATTGAAGGGATAGACTCTTATTGTGGGCTGATATGTCCTTATTAGTTCCCTATTTTAGGGTAAACATATCTCATGGTATCTAATATTTGCTTCTTTAACATCAAGTGGCCTATGCATTGGTCCTGGATACTTCTAAGTACACCATACTAAAATGTGAACGAGTTACCTAACTAGTGCCATGTTTCTTAATAGAGACGCTAATGCTGCATGGCTTCACTTCCTAGTATAGCGTGGAGAGCGTTGTGCGTGATGACGCACGTATGCGTGTAAACGCCTATGCCTGACGCGTTTCAACGTGCTGTGACGTCTTTTTCAAAGGGGGAGGCGATAGTGTCGTCGCTGATCTTATATAGTAGCTTGGTTGCCTTGGAAACCAGTACTGGAATCGTGGTTAGATAGAGGCCATGTTTTAATAGAGAGACAGGCCTCCTATACATATGTGTATAATATACATCGAATTTATATGAACCAAGTGATATAATCGGTTCAATCTGAAGCAATAATTAGATAGTACAAGGATCTGGGAATACAATGTCATATGATATTTAGAAAAGAGACATAGTAGTAATAACTCTGATCATATATATTATACAGTATAAAGGGTAAACCTTATGTTGTAAATTATTTGAAATAGAGGATCAGAGTGTTAGAAGGAATAGCAATTCTCTCTGTCACTCAATCAATATTCCATGAATTTCTTAACAGAATACGATAAGTTGGCTGGAAGTACAAGAGATCTGAAATCAAGTATACTAGAGCTATATATTATAAGGTAGTATACAACTTGTAGGATATATAAGTGGGTAAATATATAAATAAGCCTCCTGTTGTTAGGAGGTAATAATGAATAGAAGTAGTATATATTATTGTTAACCCACAGTAAGGGAATAAACTCACTATATTATTGTAGTTGCTGAATGACTGGTAGTGGAAAGAACAAAAAAAGTGATAATAGGGTGTACTACATGTACAAAAGGGATATATCTATAATAAGAGTGTACAAACATTAGTGAATAAATAAGTGGTTGGTGATAGGTAATATATGTTAACCAGTGCCTGGATGTGCAATATTGAATATATGCACAAAAATAAATATGGCCATCAGCCATCAATATACAAGTGATACATGTGTCACAGGGCATATAGCCACTATAATTGTGGAGAAGTCCTAGCAAGAAAATCTATAACCCTTGTCTAAATATACAAGGTTAACCTCTATGTGCATATAATAAAGAAGCAAAAATAGTGTTGAGAAAGTGAGTGAGTGGGTCTTTTAAATTCTATTCATAGAAGAGAGACAAGGTAATAGGCTTGGGACAACCGCTGTTTAAGCTAGTATAGCTAGTGTAAAATCCCTTAGGTATAAATGATGAGAATAGGGATAAAAAATCTATATTTCTCAATATTTATTCAGATAAATGGAGTAAATGAGAAACCTTCATTTAATCCCCTAGGTGTTTGGGCCCTCAATTTATAGATCCATCTTGCCTCACATTGTAAAAGTTTCCTTTCAAGGCCTCCTTTTCTAGGGCCAGATTCCACATTATCAACCACACAGAAACGAAGAACATTACTGTCATTGTTATGATAGTATTTGATATGGCGTGCAATAGGTGTGTCATAGGAGTTGTTAATAGCATATATGTGTTCTCCTATTCTACGGCGCAGCTGTCTACGGGTTTTGCCTACGTAGATTTTATTACAGAGGCATGTTGCCACATATACAACCCCTGTAGATAGACAGTTGTAAAATTTGTCAATCTCAAATATCTCCTTAGTAATTGGATGCTCATATCTTTTAATGGGTTTTATGTATTTACAGAAGCTGCATCGCCCACACCTAAAACATCCTTTAGGAGGTTGTAGCCATGTTTGACGTGGGTTATTTTCTTTAAAATGGCTATGTACTAGCATATCCCTGAGGTTAGTACCTCTACGATAAGTAATGGGGATTCTAGATGGTAAAATGTCTTTAAGGTCTTCATCGCTTAGTAACAGATGCCAATGTTTACTTAGGATATTTCTGATAATATCAGAATCATATCCATAGATCATAATACACCTTGGTGTGTTTTCTCCTTGTCTATCTCTTGGCAGTTTCTGTTTTGATTCTATGGGAATGATATTTGTGGTTGTGTCTGTCCTTTGAGTCTTGTTCGTTGTATGAACATTGAGCAAATCTGCTCTGTTACAACTTAGGGCATGTTGGTAGGCCAATTTTTTTTTTTTTTTAGGATAACCTCTTTCCTTAAATCGTAGTCTTAGTTTGTGAGCTTCAATTTGGAACTCATCCTCTGTACTGCAGTTTCTTCGGATACGCAAGTACTGTCCTTTAGTACTGACCTCTTTTGATGGGTTCATAATGTTGACTATCCCAGTGTAGTAAGGTATTTGTCGCTGTATCTTTTCTATAAGTAGAGGTAGAGATGTTACCATCATTATCTTTATAGACTTTTAAGTCAAGAAAATGTACCTTCTCTTTGTTAATCTCATGGGTAAATTTTAAACCCAGAGTATTCTCATTTAGAGATTTCATGAAGGTTTCAAATTCCTTTTTTGTACCTTCCCATACAACTAGGATATCGTCTATGTAGCGATGCCATAGCAGGATATTTGTTAGTTCAGTTGGTTTGTGTTTCATTAAAAACACACTTTTCTTCCCACCACCCCAGGACAAGATTGGCATAACTTGGAGCACATGGTGTACCCATGGCTGTACCCTTACATTGATGAATCCATTGGTCATCAAACATGAAATAGTTATGTTTGAGTACAAATTCAAGAAGGGTGAGGAGAAATTGATTAAATTCAGCAGATCTTGATCTCTCATTTGTAAGAAATATTCAACTGCTTTTATTCCATAACTGTGATGGATACTACTGTATAGGGCTTCAACATCTATGCAAGCTAGCCAGGTATGTGTGGGTACATTAAGATCTTCTAGTTGATTAAGGATGTCCATACTATCCCTAACATATGAGGGAAAGCTTATCACTGATCCCCTTAAGTGATAGTCTAAAAATAGGCTACAGTTGTGTGATAAATTATCTGTGCCTGAGACTATTGGTCTACCTGGGATCGGTGTACTTTTTTTGTGTACCTTGGGTAGTGCATAGAAGGTAGATATAACTGGGAATTTGGGCAGTAAAAAGGTGTAAGTGCTTTCATCTAAAATACCATTGGTTTTAGCTTTGTCCAAGATATTTTTTAATATCTTTCTATATTCTATTGTCGGGTTTTTGGATATAACTTCATAAGTAGTGCTGTCTTGAAGGATCCTATTGCACATTTCTTTATATTCTCTATTCCCCATGACTACTACATTGCCCCCTTTGTCTGCAGGTTTTATTTCAATTTCTTTGTTTGCTCTTAGTTCTTTTAATGTTTCATACTCTTCCTTGGAGAGGTTATATTTTCTAGTTATCATTCTCTGATCAATCTGTTCGATATCATTACACACTTGTTGTAAAAAGACCCATATATTAGCATATTCTTTCAGTTGGGGTGTGAACGTGCTTTTGTTTTTCCATTTCTTTGGAGGCAAGTTGTTAGTATTAAGTTCATTTTCTTCTAGTAAAGACATTAAGGCCTTTAATGCTTCTATATCCTCTTTGCCTACTCTTAAGTGTAGGAACTCCCTCTGACTTTTGTTTAGATAGAATTTTTTAAGAGCCAGTTTTCTTGCAAACAAATTGACATCTTTGATATGTGTAAAGGAGTTGGTTATAGATGTGGGAACAAAAGTTAATCCTTTTGTAAGAATAGAGATATGGGTCTCATTAAGTGTGAATTCAGATAGATTAACAACTAGGTGACTCTTAGGATTAGTATCTCTTATATTTTCTGAGCTATATGCTACCGTATTTGGTTCCTTCTGGTTCTTACAGGATGATCTATATGTCCTTGGGGAGCTTGGCCTCTTTCTAAAAAAGACTCATTGTAGTGCCTTATAGGTTTCCTAGCATAAGATCTTGATCTAGTATCATATCTCTCCCTATTAAAGGATGTATTAGATCTATTCCAACTTCTAGGAGCACTTTCCTCCATGTCTGAGTTGTCGCATTCTGATGAACTTATGTCTGATGTTAAAATATTTTTGCTAGAGGGAAATCTCCTATATATGTTCCCCAGCTTGAAATCATTTTGGTCTCTCCAAACTTTACGTTGTTTGCGTTCCTTTAACTCTTTTTTAAATTTATCAATATTGATATTCAGCTTTGTGCAGAGGTTTTCATACTCTGGTGATTCTTTAAATTTCTCAAGTTCTTTTTGGTTAGTAACTACTTTGTGTTTAACAATTTCTAGATTTTGTTGTTCTGTCTCTACAATCAGAGACATCAGGTCACAGGAACATTTAAAAAGAATTTCTTTCCATTTAGTTATGAATGTTTCATTCATCAGATTAGTGGCAGGGATTGTATTAATTCTCAGACCTCTAGGGATAATTTTGTTCTTCAAGTAATTTTGTAGGCTACTCACTTCCCATATACTTTTTACTTGTTTTTTGGTGGTTTTTAATACATTTGTGACCGCCACCTTAATATCTTTATTTTCAGTTTGAATTTGTTGTATGTTTGGCTGGAAGCTAGCTTCTGCTTCCTGCTGTAATTGGACTATATCCATATTCCCAAAAACTAATTTAGTCATCTTGATGTTATAACCAACAATTCCAGTCGTTAGGTAAATTAGAAATATCTTAATATCTCCATATAGTGGACTAAACCACTTATTTGTTAAATACTTGTAATCCTAGGGAGTGAATTCCCTTGTAGTGTCCTCCACTAAAGGGTATATTTACAATTTGGCCAACAAGTTTATTACATTTTTAATCCATAATTAAATAGCAACGATGAAAAATAAAAAAGGAAGATTAAAAACATTCTAAAAACAATGGAAAAAGAAAGGTCTCCTCTGACAAATAGTGATAGATTTCACTTAAGACAAATATATAGAGACTAGAACTTTTTTTAGGATATTCGGGGAGAAATGTAATGTTCCACTACAGGTAACGCTGTACCAACATATCACACAGTCTACTGTATATAGTTTTCCCAGAAGGGCATTTAGTGCAGACTTGCTATTGTGAAAATTATTGGAGGTAGTATGGTAGATGGAAGCATGCACTGCCTTTGATGTAAGTAAGAAGCCAGATAATTGTGATATCTCTATATGAGAGCTATAGGAGACTTGTTCTTTGAGATATTTCCTATATATGATTCATGGGATTGTAACATGCCAATAAATCCTAATTCGCTATAACTTCTTACACCCACATACTGGTCTATGACTAGTAATTGGCAATATTAATATCTTCATTGAAGGGATAGACTCTTATTGTGGGCTGATATGTCCTTATTAGTTCCCTATTTTAGGGTAAACGTATCTCATGGTATCTAATATTTGCTTCTTTAACATCAAGTGGCCTATGCATTGGTCCTGGATACTTCTAAGTACACCATACTAAATTGTAAACGAGTTACCTAACTAGTGCCATGTTTCTTAGTAGAGACGCTAATGCTGCATGGCTTCACTTCCTAGTATAGCGTGGACAGCGTCGTGCGTGATGACGCACGTATGCGTGTAAACGCCTATGCCTGACGCGTTTCAACGTGCTGTGACGTCTTTTTCAAAGGGGGAGGCGATAGTGTCGTCGCTGATCTTATATAGTAGCTTGGTTGCCTTGGAAACCAGTACTGGAATCGTGGTTAGATAGAGGCCACGTTTTAATAGAGAGACAGGCCTCCTATACATATGTGTATAATATACATCGAATTTATATGAACCAAGTGATATAATCGGTTCAATCTGAAGCAATAATTAGATAGTACAAGGATCTGGGAATACAATGTCATATGATATTTAGAAAAGAGACATAGTAGTAATAACTCTGATCATATATATTATACAGTATAAAGGGTAAACCTTATGTTGTAAATTATTTGAAATAGAGGATCAGAGTGTTAGAAGGAATAGCAATTCTCTCTGTCACTCTATCAATATTCCATGAATTTCTTAACAGAATAAGATAAGTTGGCTGGAAGTACAAGAGATCTGAAATCAAGTATACTAGAGCTATATATTATAAGGTAGTATACAACTTGTAGGATATATAAGTGGGTAAATATATAAATAAGCCTCCTGTTGTTAGGAGGTAATAATGAATAGAAGTAGTATATATTATTGTTAACCCACAGTAAGGGAATAAACTCACTATATTATTGTAGTTGCTGAATGACTGGTAGTGGAAAGAACAAAAAAAGTGATAATAGGGTGTACTACATGTACAAAAGGGATATATCTATAATAAGAGTGTACAAACATTAGTGAATAAATAAGTGGTTGGTGATAGGTAATATATGTTAACCAGTGCCTGGATGTGCAATATTGAATATATGCACAAAAATAAATATGGCCATCAGCCATCAATATACAAGTGATACATGTGTCACAGGGCATATAGCCACTATAATTGTGGAGAAGTCCTAGCAAGAAAATCTATAACCCTTGTCTAAATATACAAGGTTAACCTCTATGTGCATATAATAAAGAAGCAAAAATAGTGTTGAGAAAGTGAGTGAGTGGGTCTTTTAAATTCTATTCATAGAAGAGAGACAAGGTAATAGGCTTGGGACAACCGCTGTTTAAGCTAGTATAGCTAGTGTAAAATCCCTTAGGTATAAATGATGAGAATAGGGATACAAAATCTATATTTCTCAATATTTATTCAGATAAATGGAGTAAATGAGAAACCTTCATTTAATCCCCTAGGTGTTTGGACCCTCAATTTATAGATCCATCTTGCCTCACATTGTAAAAGTTTCCTTTCAAGGTCTTCTTTTTCTAGGGCCAGATTCCACATTATCAACCACACAGAAACGAAGAACATTACTGTCATTGTTATGATAGTATTTGATATGGCGTGCAATAGGTGTGTCATAGGAGTTGTTAATAGCATATATGTGTTCTCCTATTCTACGGCGCAGCTGTCTACGGGTTTTGCCTACGTAGATTTTATTACAGAGGCATGTTGCCACATATACAACCCCTATAGATAGACAGTTGTAAAATTTGTCAATCTCAAATATCTCCTTAGTAATTGGATGCTCATATCTTTTAATGGGTTTTATGTATTTACAGAAGCTGCATCGCCCACACCTAAAACATCCTTTAGGAGGTTGTAGCCATGTTTGACGTGGGTTATTTTCTTTAAAATGGCTATGTACTAGCATATCCCTGAGGTTAGTACCTCTACGATAAGTAATGGGGATTCTAGATGGTAAAATGTCTTTAAGATCTTCATCGCTTAGTAACAGATGCCAATGTTTACTTAGGATATTTCTGATAATATCAGAATCATATCCATAGATCATAATACACCTTGGTGTGTTTTCTCCTTGTCTATCTCTTGGCAGTTTCTGTTTTGATTCTATGGGAATGATATTTGTGGTTGTGTCTGTCCTTTGAGTCTTGTTCGTTGTATGAACATTGAGCAAATCTGCTCTGTTACAACTTAGGGCATGTTGGTAGGCCAATTTTTTTTTTTTTTTTAGGATAACCTCTTTCCTTAAATCGTAGTCTTAGTTTGTGAGCTTCAATTTGGAACTCATCCTCTGTACTGCAGTTTCTTCGGATACGCAAGTACTGTCCTTTAGTACTGACCTCTTTTGATGGGTTCATAATGTTGACTATCCCAGTGTAGTAAGGTATTTGTCGCTGTATCTTTTCTATAAGTAGAGGTAGAGATGTTACCATCATTATCTTTATAGACTTTTAAGTCAAGAAAATGTACCTTCTCTTTGTTAATCTCATGGGTAAATTTTAAACCCAGAGTATTCTCATTTAGAGATTTCATGAAGATTTCAAATTCCTTTTTTGTACCTTCCCATACAACTAGGATATCATCTATGTAGCGACGCCATAGCAGGATTTTGTTAGTCCAGTTGGTCTGTGTTTCATTAAAAACACACTTTTCTTCCCACCACCCCAGGACAAGATTGGCATAACTTGGAGCACATGGTGTACCCATGGCTGTACCCTTACATTGATGAATCCATTGGTCATCAAACGTGAAATAGTTATGTTTGAGTACAAATTCAAGAAGGGTGAGGAGAAATTGATTAAATGCAGCAGATCTTTAATCTCTCATTTGTAAGAAATATTCAACTGCTTTTATTCCATAACTGTGATGGATACTACTGTATAGGGCTTCAACATCTATGCAAGCTAGCCAGGTATGTGTGGGTACATTAAGATCTTCTAGTTGATTAAGGATGTCCATACTATCCCTAACATATGAGGGAAGGCTTATCACTGATCCCCTTAAGTGATAGTCTAAAAATAGGCTACAGTTGTGTGACAAATTATCTGTGCCTGAGACTATTGGTCTACCTGGGATCGGTGTACTTTTTTTGTGTACCTTGGGTAGTGCATAGAAGGTAGATATAACTGGGAATTTGGGCAGTAAAAAGGTGTAAGTGCTTTCATCTAAAATACCATTGGTTTTAGCTTTGTCCAAGATATTTTTTAATATCTTTCTATATTCTATTGTCAGGTTTTTGGATATAACTTCATAAGTAGTGCTGTCTTGAAGGATCCTATTGCACATTTCTTTATATTCTCTATTCCACATGACTACTACATTGCCCCCTTTGTCTGCAGGTTTTATTTCAATTTCTTTGTTTGCTCTTAGTTCTTTTAATGTTTCATACTCTTCCTTGGAGAGGTTATATTTCCTAGTTATCATTCTCTGATCAATCTGTTCGATATCATTACACACTTGTTGTACAAAGACCCATATATTAGCATATTCTTTCAGTTGGGGTGTGAACGTGCTTTTGTTTTTCCATTTCTTTGGAGGCAAGTTGTTAGTATTAAGTTCATTTTCTTCTAGTGAAGATATTAAGGCCTTCAGTGTTTCTATATCCTCTTTGCCTACTCCTAAGTGTAGGAACTCCCTCTGACTTTTGTTTAGATAGAATTTTTTAAGAGCCAGTTTTCTTGCAAACAAATTGACATCTTTGATATGTGTAAAGGAGTTGGTTATAGATGTGGGAACAAAAGTTAATCCTTTTGTAAGAATAGAGATATGGGTCTCATTAAGTGTGAATTCAGATAGATTAACAACTAGGTGACTCTTAGGATTAGTATCTCTTATATTTTCTAAGCTATATGCTAACGTTTTTGGTTCCTTCTGGTTCTTATAGGATGATCTATATGTCCTTGGGGAGCTTGGCCTCTTTCTAAAAAAGACTCATTGTAGGGCCTTATAGGTGTCCTAGCATAAGATCTTGATCTAGTTTCATATCTCTCCCTATTAAAGGATGTATTAGATCTATTCCAACTTCTAGGAGCACTTTCCTCCATGTCTGAGTTGTCGCATTCTGATGAACTTATGTCTGATGTTAAAATATTTTTGCTAGAGGGAAATCTCCTATATATGTTCCCCAGCTTGAAATCATTTTGGTCTCTCCAAAATTTACGTTGTTTGCGTTCCTTTAACTCTTTTTTAAATTTATCAATATTGATATTCAGCTTTGTGCAGAGGTTTTCATACTCTGGTGATTCTTTAAATTTCTCAAGTTCTTTTTGGTTAGTAAGTACTTTGTGTTTAACAATTTCTAGATTTTGTTGTTCTCTCTACAATCAGAGACATCAGGTCACAGGAACATTTAAAAAGAATTTCTTTCCATTTAGTTATGAATGTTTCATTCATCAGATTAGTGGCAGGGATTGTATTAATTCTCAGACCTCTAGGGATAATTTTGTTCTTCAAGTAATTTTGTAGGCTACTCACTTCCCATATACTTTTTACTTGTTTTTTGGTGGTTTTTAATACATTTGTGACCGCCACCTTAATATCTTTATTTTCAGTTTGAATTTGTTGTATGTTTGGCTGGAAGCTAGCTTCTGCTTCCTGCTGTAATTGGACTATATCCATATTCCCAAAAACTAAATTAGTCATCTTGATGTTATAACCAACAATTCCAGTCGTTAGGTAAATTAGAAATATCTTAATATCTCCCTATAGTGGACTAAACCACTTATTTGTTAAATACTTGTAATCCTAGGGAGTGAATTCCCTTGTAGTGTCTTTCACTAAATTGAATAGAGTTATGAACAGGGTATATTTACAATTTGGCCAACAAGTTTATTAAATTTAATTAACCCTATAATTCATGGGGGTCAATACAGACCCCCATAAGCCAATAATTAACCCTATAATCCAAGGGGGTCAATACAGACCCCCATAAGCACTAAATTAACCCTTTAACTCATGGGGGTCATTACAGACCCCCATAAGGCCTTAATTAACCCTGTCACTCATGGGGTCAATACAGACCCCCATAAGCCTCTATTTAACCCCATCAGTCCCATAAGGGTATATTATGACACCTATGGGGCTGTTAAAACCATAACATTAACCACATAAGTGCCATGACGGTCCACAAGGACCATCATGACACTAACTACAAACACTACACTATAACCCCCAATAAACCATTTCATCTAGACTAACCCCCCTCTACACTAATCTATTAACACTTACACTACCTACCTACACTACCTACCCCCTAATAAACCTCCCCACCACTCTAATTACAAAAATTAAAAAAAACTAGCTTACAGAAAATAAAAAACCTAAGTCACCAAAAATAAAAAAAACTACAGTACAGAAAAAAAAACCTACATTACAAAAAAAAATACATTACAACCCGCCCCCCCACTACAGAAAAAAAAAATTACACACCTGAAAAGGAAAGACAGACATACACAATACAATACATACTGTACATACATATAATACATTACATACAATACATTACATACAATACATTACATATAATACATTACATACAATACATTACATTCAATACAATACATATAATACATTACATATAATACATTACATACAATACAAATCAAATACCCCCTATCTATCTAACTTACAATCTATTTAATATAAAATAAATCATAACTATATCAAATACATCCCCCTATCTATCTAATATACAATAAATCCTAACTACATACACAGACCCTAATTCTAAGCTAAAATAAAATAATTACAGTCCTAACTACATACACACACCCTAATTCTAAGCTAAAATAAAATAATTAAGACCACTTACCTTTAAGATGTCCCTTCAGATCACTAACCTAGGGGTAAAACAAAACAAAACAATTAGTACAAAACATTAACATAAAATAAATAAACATTATATACATTCTAAATATTTAACTCACCTTTCCAGCATGTCCGGTCATTGTTCAGTTCTTCCGGCGCGGCCCTGTTAAAAAAACACAATACATTAATACAATATACAAACACCAAATAAAATAAACATATAAACATATAAATATACATTCAACTTACCTCCCGCAATGTCCCCGGCCTCCTCCCCTTCAGCCCCAGCTGGGCCCTGCAACCATCCACGGTCTAAAAAAAAAAAATCTAACAGAGGTCTGCACTCGCAGACCTCCGCGACGCTAATGAGCCTCCCGGAGCCTTTTCCGGGAGGAAATTGACAATGGCGGCTTGTGATTGGCTGAAAAAGCTGTCTATCAATTTCAGCCAATCAGAAGTCGTCAATGTGTGAGCCAATCAGGATGAGATACACCCCAATATCCCACCCTGATTGGCTAAAGCACCTGTCAATCTTTATTGGAACCAATCACAAGGCGCAGATGCCTTCAGCAAATCACTATGGGATACACCCCCACGGAGTGATTGGGTGAAGACATCTGCTCATCCTCATCCATTTAATTTATGTTAATGTATTGTACTAATTATTTTGTTTTGTTTTACCCCTAGGTTATTGATCTGAAGGGACATCTTAAAGGTAAGTGGTCTTAATTATTTTATTTTAGCTTAGAATTAGGGTCTGTGTATGTAGTTAGGATTTATTCTATATTAGATAGATAGGGGGATGTATTTGATATAGTTATAATGTATTTTATATTAAATAGATTGTATGTTAGATAGATAGGGGGTATTTGATTTGTACTGTATGTAATGTATTATATGTAATGTATTATATGTAATGTATTGTATGTAATGTATTGTATGTAATGTATTGTATGTATGCATGTATTGTATTGTGGGGTTGTAATGTATTTTTTTTTTTTCTGTACTGTACTTTTTTTTTATAGGGTTAATTAAGTGCTTATGGGGGTCTGAATTGACCCCCATGAGTGACAGGGTTAATTAAGACCTATGTAATGTATTATATGTAATGTATTGTATGTAATGTATTGTATGTATGCATGTATTGTATTGTGGGGTTGTAATGTATTTTTTTTTCTGTACCCCATGAGTGACAGGTCTGTATTGACCCCTATGAGTTATAGGGTTAATTTTAGTTGCCTGGGGTTAATATTTTTTAGTGCGAGTCCTTTCAGGACCTTTAGTGTCCGTTAAGGACCAGCGAGGCGGGAAATTTAAAAATGTAAATGCAGCGGGGTCACGATCAGTGCCGATCGGGGACCCCCGCTGCAGGGGGTTAACGCAGGGGTACTGCTGGGGTCCCTATGGAACCCTGCAGCCAGGGCTTAATGTGGGGACACTTCAGGGGTCCCGATAGGGACCCCCAGCATAAAGGGGAGTTAATTGTAGGTGCCCCGGCCGGGATTAGTAATAGTGTGCCATGGGCCCTTTAAGGAGCCGCGGCGGGGAATTTACATTTTTTATATGCAGCGGGGGTCTGATCTATGCAGATCGGGGACCCCCGCTGCAAGGGGTTAATGTGGGGACACTTGGGGGGTCCCGATGGGGACCCCCAGCATAAAGGGGGGTTAATTTTAGGTGTCGGGGGGGTAGTTGGAGTACCTCCCATGGCAGGGCTTATGTGGGGGACTGCCATGGAGGTCCCGTTTAGGACCCCTGCACTACTTGTTGAGGTTTGGGAGCCTGCAATATTATCTCGCAGGCTGTCACTCCTCATTTACTTTTTCGCAGTGTTGATACTTATGGCCCTGCTGCGTAGCTCATACGTTGCTCGCAGCAGGGCGATTGTAATAGCATTGTAACTTAGAGAAATTTTGCAGTACGTAGGGCTTAAGTAGAAGCCTCTTATTTACGAGGCTGGAATTTAATAGGGCCCATAGTTTGGTCTGTGGAAAAGTGGTTCTGTAAAAAGAGAAAGCAAGAACTTAAACTTGTTGCACGCTGTGTAAGCACTGTTCTGTATGTGTTTCACAATTTAATGTAGTTTAACAGGAAAATATTGTTTTTGTAAATGTAATTTCTGTTGCGTAATATTGACCTTTTGAAGGGAACAGACATTTATGTGTATTTGTTTTAAAAATTTGGTGTTTATATTGTGGTTTTTTTATATTTTTGCATTTGCTTCAATGTAAACTTTAATAGCCTGTGGATTTTTGCACCGTGATAACGCAACGTACAATTGTCCATGTGCAAATACTGTTTGTTCTAAGAAAATACCCACAGATTTTAACGTTTGTCCTTGTGATTTATTAATGGTCATGGCAAATGCCATAATGATGGGAAATTGTCTTCTTTGAAGTATAAAAGGGAGACTACTTTCACTTGGTGCTAAATCTATTCTTGGTATGAAAACTCTCTCTCCTTTATGGGTACCAGTTAAAATTTCAGCATCTATGAAATGGTCCTTTAATTGTTGAACAATTAATCTTGTACCATTGCATAGGCCTTTTTGGGGTTCATATTTCACAGTAACATGACAATTGCACCGTTCTTTAGCTGCAAAATATGTGGTGGCATTCCAGAAGGAGTTAGTGAGTTTATGAATTCAGTGGAAAAGTTTGCCTGACTTTCATTGTCATCAGCAACTACAGAATCAGCACTGTGATAATTTCTTTGTGGTGCATTGATTTTTTTTAAGATTTCCTTGTTGAGGATTAATGCATCCTTATTTTTACACGTTAGTATGACTTAGTTGGCAAGCTCTGAATATTCCTGGTTGTTTATGCTACCTTCAAATATAGCCGATATAAGATCTTGGTGACAAATCATATGGGGTGGGATCTGCACAGTGTCGTCAGGTAAATTTGGTATTTTTTCATTGAAATCAGTTTGGCCTTCTGATCTCATATTTTGTTGCAGTTGAAGATGAGTAAACTGTTTCCATAGTGTGCTTGACTTTATACAGGTTTCGATAATGTCAGTTCGATTTCCATGTACAACGACAGGTAATGTTTGTCTAAAATCGCCACCTAACAACATTACCTTTCCACCAAATGGAAAAGTATTATCCATGACTTCACAAAGCAAACGGTCAATACATTGGAAGCCATAGCATGACATCATTGTGGCCTCATCTATTATAATTAATTTACTTTTTTTAAATTTTTTTGCTTGTAATGATGTCATGCGAATATTTGACACAGAGGTTTCTAAAATAGACACTGGCAGTTTAAAGCCACTATGTACAGTTCTTCCACCTTCTAAAAAAAGTGCAGCAATTCCAGTAGTGGCAAACGGCAGTGCTATTTGACCTTGTGCTCGTACAAAACTCATTAATAAATTATATAGATAAGTTTTTCCTGATCCGCCAGGTCCATCAAGATAGAAATAACGCTCTTTGACCATGTCATCATCTATTGCATTTTAAATGGCATTAAATGCTTGCAATTGTAACATATTTAAAGTTGCAAGTCTTTCTTCTGTTCTTTGTAATTGTATTTGAAGTCTTCAAAGTTTATGTCATCTATAAGACCTGGATCAGGCAAATTGAAACGTGCACAACTTAATCCATGAGTTAAAAATACTTGTTGGATTTCCATTAACCCTTTTAAGTGTGCAATAGGTTAATTGTATCATTGCATAAAGTCTTCAGCCATATTACTTTTAAATGTGTCCCACAAAGCTAATGCATTTGGATCATTTGAGAAGATACAAATAAATGCAAATTGTTCTCTCATCTGCCGTGGCATTTGACATAGTGCTGCTTCTTCTAGACATCTTTCCCATTCTGTATCATCAGCTAGTAAGTTTCTATGACTTGCAGCTAAATGGAAGGATTCATATACTATGTCATTAACAGTTCTTAAGTGTCCAAAACGTTGTGCTCCAGGAACTTTTAAAAGTGATAGTCGTAAGCAGAAACGTTCAAGATCTCTTGGACTGACTGTTTAAATTCTTGGGATTATTTTATTTCCTCTGCTTTTTCTAGGTCTCCATAATCCATTCACAAAAACATAGTGATATGGAATTTCAATATATAAGAATTGTGTTGCTTCTGAATCTGTGGAATTTAATTCAAACCATGCAGTTTGTGTAGTGTGAAGAAGTTCACTTAGGGCCAATGCATTACTTTCATTTCCAGCATGGAAATACACTAAATGTTTTTGTGGCAAATGTACTGCTAATCTATATACTGCATGTGATCTACCATGCATTTAAAATTTTAAAAGGCGCCACATAGCTTCTGGTGCACTTACATAGCGAGCATCTACATGAGATGCAAGTTCATCATGTACTAACTCAGTGCTTTCAAGGTTGTCTGCACTTTTGACGACTACAGTAGCTGCATCATAGCCTTTGTAAATATATTTGTACACATATTTAATGGATTTGATTGAAGTGCAGGCTTCTACATTAATATGTGTGTTATACTTCATCAATAAATGGGGATTGTAGGGTACTACATATCTATTGCCAACTTTTTTTGACACGAATAATGGCACTATCTCCTTCTCTTCTTTTATAAAGTGGATAGCCATCACAATTGGCATACGTTTTGTCTCTATAATCTTTTGGAAAATCTTTGGAACATTTTTTTATTTTCCATACATGGTGATTGTGGATTAAGCTCACCACAGGGTCCATGAATAATGCGATGAGTAACAACCTCATATAGTCTACCATATAGTTCTGGATCTGGTAGTTCAGCAACAATGACTGCATCCACTTTGTCAGCAGTATCTAATTTATCTTTTTCTTGAAGTATTATGAGAAGATGTGCATGTGGAAGACCTCTTTTTTGAAATTCAATGGTATATACATAAGCAAGACATTTGCCAAATAAGTGACTTATAGTGAATTCATTTAATTTAATCTTAAAAACTCTGGCTACTAAATCTGGTCTATCGGAAGGACTTTGGGCAAGAAGTAAATTTTGTGTAATTTGTGGCCATTGGGGATTACATGTAAATGTAATAAATAAATCGTGTTTGCCAAATTTGGTGACAATAGCCATAGCATCATTGTATCTTTCTCTCATATTTCGAGGAGATCCTTGAAAGGAAAATGGTAAAATGATGGCTTTGCCAGCTGTCATGTCTCTGCTTGTAGCCACCTCAGCAACGTAGTCCATTAGTCCAGAATATTGTTCTACACATAGTTTATCTTCTTGATATTTTATAAAGTTTTAATTATTGGCCTCAACTTGCAAATAGGACTCAATAATCCATTGTTGTGTTAGTTTTCCACCACATAAAATTGGATTAAATGTATTTGGAATGGCAATTTTATCTACTTTAAATTCAAGCATAGAAACATTATTTCAGATTCTGGCTTTAGCATTTGGGTAACTGTGAAGTGTTAATTTTGGTTGCCAACCTGCTTCTCTGTGTGGGGAAAAAATGGGATATGTCATTGGATCTAAATTTGGACTTAAGATACTGATATTAATGAATGGTTGCTTCTCATTTCTGGGATATATTCTAATGTATCTTTGAAATGGTGGTTCTCCTTCATCATTTTGAAACACCATTGCAACCTCATTTGATGTTGGCAAGTTATAACAACGGTTATCAGTATGTCTATCTCTTTTAAGCACCATATTGACCTTTGGGATTGGTAATTGATGTCTTTGTGCATGAAGTTGTTGTTCATTTTCTACTTTTGCCAATTATTTATAAGCTTTAGTGTAGGGGTTATTGGCCATAATATTATCTAGCTCTATAAAAACACTGGGTAAGCATTTTTTTTATTTTCTTGCAGCTGCATACTTTGGTCAACAGCTTCCATTGTATCTAGGACATATAGTTGAGCGAATTTTCTTTGCTCTCCTTCCTCTGGATGTAAATGTGAAGTCCGATGGTAAATTTGGCCTTGGACTTTAAAACAGTAAGGACCATGTCCTGGTACATTAGCAGCTAATGTTGCCCCCATAGATGCAAAGGATATGGCACAATTGTAGGATCTTATGTTTGTCTTAAAATTTTTGTAGTTTGGAAAAGTAGGTTCAGTCATAATGTTTTGTAAATAGATTGGAAATTATTTTCTTTCTGGACGTTTGACCTTGCCTTTTTGACAGCAACTAATAAATTTGCCATCTCTCTGTCTCTCCTGTTTAAAATGATATGCCTCACAAAACTGCCATTGAGTATTCATGTCCCCACAATTATGAACCTCTACTGCTAAAGACTTGAGTAAAGGACAATTTGCAAAGCATATATCAGTTTCATTTTCAAAATCATCAGGTGAAATGTCATGTGATGTTTCAGGAACAGGTTCTAAATGCTTTGTTTTTTTGGTGGCTTTTTTTGGTATATCTTTTTCAGGTAAAATGTCATCTGATGTTTCAGGAACAGGTTCTAAATGTTTTGTTTGCTTACTAGCTTTTTTTGGTGTATCTTTAATGTCGTAGGTTGTAATTTTTTCCTTACATGCATAGCACACTCAAAGTAATTACACTATAGCTGCTTCTAGATGTAGTAGGTGTATAGTGTTAATTGAAATCGATCATTTTTTTTGGTTTGGTAATTTATTTTTTTATTGTACTTTTGGCTTATAGGCATAGTAGAGGGGCTGTGAAAATGTTTCTATTGTTGTTTTTTGGGTGTTAGTACTATTTGTTGTAGTATTGTATTTTATGTGTGTGGTTAGTTTTTATGCTTAATATTGTACATTAGGACTGGTAATTGAGAATGAAAAATGTTATTTAGTCTGTGTCTTGAGACTTTTGTGGACTATGCTGTTTTCTGTTTTTTTGTTTTTTTTGTTGGCTAGATAAGAGGTAAATGAGAAATGTGTCAGTTATATTTTGGTAAAGGTTATAGTTAGTGGTTGTTATTGTTTTTTTTTTCTGTTCACATGGATGCAGATCAAACATGTTTATTTAGTTTTCTCTTTTTTTACTTGTTATACTGTACCTTGGTTGAAGTGTGATTTCAAGCAGAATCTTTGTTAGTCCGCTGTTGTAAGTCTTCGTCAGATGCTCTTCACGCAGTGTCTGTTGTAAAAGAAAAAGTAAAATGTTATTTTATTTTAATGTATTTGTAATGAATAGCATATTTCATTATTTTGGTCTATTCTATCTGTTATGGTGAATTTTTCTGCTATGCTGTTTTTTGTGCAACTTTTTAAAATACATTAATTGTATTTGTATATTACAGTTATCCTTTTTTTTTTACTGTAATTATTAATGTTTTTACTATTTTGGATATGATCACAATGTTTTTAGCATTATCCTATTTTGTTTCCACCACATTTGGTATGCTTATTTAGGCTTTTTTTGTAAGGCTTATAGGTTCTTAACCAGTAAAGAAGAATATTAATTAACTTTTCTATCTGTTTGTGTGATTTTTTGGTACAATCCTGTTTTGTTTCCACCATATTTTGCATACTTTATTTGCTTAATTAGTCTTCTATTTTGGATATGATCACAATGTTTTTAGCATTATCCTGTTTTGTGTCCACCACTTTTGTTTTGCTTATTTAGGCTTTTTTTGTAAGGCTTATAGGTTCTTAACCAGTAAAGAAGAATATTAAATAACTTTTCTATCTGTTTGTGTGATTTTTTGGTACAATCCTGTTTTGTTTCCACCATATTTTGCATACTTTATTTGCTTAATTAGTCTTCTATTTTGGATATGATCACAATGTTTTTAGCATTATCCTGTTTTGTGTCCACCACTTTTGTTTTGCTTATTTAGGCTTTTTTTGTAAGGCTTATAGGTTCTTAACCAGTAAAGAAGAATATTAATTAACTTTTCTATCTGTTTGTGTGATTTTTTGGTACAATCCTGTTTTGTGTCCACCATATTTTTCATACTTTATTTGCCTATTTAGTCTTCTATTTTGGATATGCTCACAATGTTTTTAGCATTATCCTGTTTTATGTCCACCACTTTTGGTATGCTTATTTAGGCTTCTTTGTAAGGCTTATAGGTTCTTAAACAGTAAAGAAGAATATTATTTAACTTTTCTGTTTGTGGGATTTTTGGTACAATCCTGTTTTGTGTCCACCACCATACTTTATTTGCTTAATTAGTCTTCTTAATGAGTATTAAATGATGTTGGACAGTAAAAATGAATGTTAATTGGCTTTTCTATATCATGGTAGGCTTTTTTGTTTTATCCTGTTTTGTTAATGTTTCAGATGCTATCCTGTTTTGTGGCCGCCTCTTTTTTTTTTCTGTCTTTCTTTGTAAATTGTATAGGTGTTTGTGAAGTTTGTTGAACTGTGTTGTTTTAGTCTTTATAAAATTTGTATTTTTTTTATTTTATTTTTTTTACTTAAAATTTTTATATTTGCAGCCGTTAAACATATATATTTACTTTTTTTTATACTTCTTATACTATACCATGATAGAAGTGTTGTTCTTGTCTGAATGACAGAGGGTCCCCTCCTGCCAATCTTAATCCACCAGTCTTCTTGTAGTGTCTGTTTGAAAAAGAAAGTTAAAATGGTTAATTGTATATTTCTTCTTTTTGATTTAGCAAAGCATGGTCTTTTTCAGCATGTATTTTTCTATCTTACCTCTTCTTCTTTCTTTGTGTTTTTTAAAAGTAATTCTCTTTGACAGTCCACGGTGCAAATTCTTGAGTGACGCTGTTAATGCAGAGTCTGTTTGAATAGTGAAACAAAGGGCAAAGATTCAGCTTCAGGTTACATATGTATTAGTGTCATATTATTTTTTGCTATGAGTTGCAGTAAATTAATGTCATTTAAATATACTTGTTTAATTAGTTTCGGTTAACATTAGTTTGTTGTAGGGCCTATACACATGAATGTGCGTGTCACATGTCACATTACATGAATCACATTTTCATAGGTAAAGTTGGTATTTTTTTTTATTTTTATTTTTTGCTGTCAGTTGTAATTTGCACAGTTTAAAGTAGGAAATTAGGAAATAATTCTCTTCTCAAGTAACAGCTGCAGTTAACTATCCAGTCACTCCGTTCATCACCTGAGTAGAAATGTAGAATTTTTTGGAAAGTAGGCAGTATTTATAAACTTTGAGGTGCCTCAGACCGTTAGAACGCAATATGCATGCGCTATTTGCGTTCCAGCATACAATTTGCGTTCCATCCGCCATTTTATGCGTAGTAGTTTTCAAAATGGTGCTTAATATCAGTGTGGTACGTGCTGCATAGTATGTGTTACGTACCTTGTAAAGTTGACTGTAGCGTTGTTTCAGTTTTGCGAGTCACTGTAGTATTGTTGCGTCTGTAGCCTCGTTTTCGTTTTGTTCGGCGGCCATTTTTTCTCTCGCTTAGGTGATTTTCGGCAGTTTAAACTTGTTTTTTTGGACTTAAATAGACGTGTAAATTCACTTTTTGAGGTGCTGGATGCCCCCCTTTGCTGTAAGTAAGCTTTTTATGTGTTCATTGTGTTTATTTATTGTGTTTCAGATGTTTTAAGGCGCACCGTTTTTGGCCGTTTTTTCTGTTTTTTGCGCTTTGTGAGGGATACAGTTCTTGCGAGCTCGCTGCGCGAGCCCGCAACCCGGAGCAATGGCTCGTATGCTCACAACTATATATGTGATTATTCATCTTTATTTGTATCGCGCCAACATATTCCGTAGCGCTGTACAGGGAATAAGGACAAGGAAGAATACAATGTTAACAAACAGCAGAAAAATGGAGGGCCCTGTTTTGAGCTTACAATCTTTGCAGGAAGTGCTTTTTTTCCAAAGCACCCTACAAGATTGAAAACTCGCTACTTACAATCTAAAGGTTACATAGTAATCAAGGTTGAAAAAAGACTTTCAGTCCATCAAATTCAACCTATGTTCCCTTTGTTCAAAAGCATTTCTTTCATTCCCTGGAGTGAAGCAAACAAATTGACTTTGTGGTAAATGTACAGCTAATCGATACACAGCATGTGACTGATCATGCATCTCAAATTTCAGAATAACCCACATTGCTTCTGGAGCAATTACATAGCGAGCATCTAAATAGGATGAAAGTTTGTCATGCAAAACTTGATTGTCCTGTTTGTTTTGTGCACCTTGCACAACAGCAGTTGCTGCATCATATCCTTTGTATATATATATTTATACACATATTTGATGGATTTAATAGAAGTGCAAGCTTCCACATTTATGTGTGCATTGTACTTCATCAGCAAATATGGATTGTATGGAACCACATATCTATTATCGACCTTTTTGGTCACGGATTATAGCTGTTTGCCCTTCTCTTCTTTTATACAAAGGGTATCCATCACAATTAGCATAAGACTGCATCTGAAACTCTTTTGTGCATATTTTATTTTTCATACATGGAGAATTTGGATTGATGTCTCCACATGGACCACGAATCATTCTATGAGTTACAATCTTATGAAGTTTTCAATGTTTTTCTGGAAGAGGTAGTTCAGCAGTAATTACTGAATTTACTGTTTGCCGTATTCAATTTATCTTTTTCTTGCAAGATTAAAAGTATATATAAACAAAAGCCACACATTTCCCAAATAAGTGTACTTTAGTTATATTATCAATTAATGAATTTAGTTTTATTTTGAATATCTAGCCACCAAATCTGGTCGATCAGAAGTATTTTGTCCAAGTTTGTAGATAGGAATCAATAATCCATTGTTGTGTGAGCCCCCCCCCCCCCACACACACAAAAAATAGGATTGAAATGATCCCGAATAGCAGTTTGTGCCCCTTTATATTCCAGCATAGAAATATTGCCCCTAACATGAACTTTACTATTGGGATAACTTTGCAATTGCAATTTTGGTTGCCATCCTTGCTCACCATTTGGGAAGAAAATTGTCATTGGATCCCAATTACTACTTAAAAATTTTTTGTTAATAAAAGGTTGCTCTTCATTGCGTGGATATATTCTAATATCCCGCTCAAATGGTGGTTCACCATTATAATTTTTAAAGACCATGGCAGCCTCATTTGATCAGTATGGCGATCTCTTTTGAGAACTATATTTACTCTTGGCATTGGCAAATTATTTATTTTCACATGTGCCTGTTGTTCTTTTTCAACCTCTGCTAATTTTTTGTATGCTTGACTATATGGGTTGTTGGCCATATTGTTATCAAGCTATTCAAAGACTATGGGTAAGCATTGTTTATTTTCAGGAAGCATCATTCGTTGTTCAACAGCTTCCATTGTGTCAAGGACATAACTGTGCAAATTTGCTTTGTTCTCCTGCTTCTGGGTGTAAATGTGAAGTCCTGTGGTAAATTTGTCATTGTACTTTAAAACAGTAAGGACCATGTCCTGGTACATTTTCTGCTAATGTTGCACCCATTGAAGCAAATTAAATTGCACTGTTATAAAACCTAATGTTTTTATTTTTTTTAAATTGGTATAATTTGCATCACTCATTATACTTTCTAAATATTCTGGAAATGTGTGTCTTTCTGGAAGTCTTACCTTTCCTTTCTGACAGCAGCTAATAAACTTTCCATCAGTTGGTTTCCTTCAGAAAATGATAGGCCCCACAAAACTGACAAATCACATCCATTAATCCACAATACTGAGTGTCTACTGTTAGTGCTGTAAATAAAGGACTATTGTGAGCTTTCTCAACATAGATATCACTACAACAACATGTGTATGAACATTGGACTCATGAGGCAATATTAAGTCATTAGGCAATGTTTTACAGACATTTTTTTGTTTACTTTTTCGTTTCTTTGAAGCTCTAGCACATCCAGTTTGTGCTTTCTTAGTCATTTTTTTTTTTTTAGAATTCTCTCTGGGTCTTCTTCCCTGAAGCGTTACAAAGTCTCAGGGGACTGTTACATAGTTACATAGTTACATAGGGCCTCATTCTATTATCGGCTGTAAAACGGCCGCAAGGCTGCGATTCCTTACAGGGGTTCCGTTATCTTGCAATTCAATTATACGGCCCCGCAAGGATCTCCCCTTACGGCCGGCCATATATCTTGCAACCGGCAGTAAGCTCAGAAAACTTTAAACGCAAAAATAAATTCAAGATGGCACTGTACAGCTCTGTAAATGCTAGGGATCATATTGGGGGACATGAGGATTAATAGCAACCCCCTCTCAAGCTTGCACATCAGCCCAAATGCGAGTTTACATTAACTTTTTATTTTCCGGCCGCAGCGTGGGCGGGTCTGAGGTGCTCCAAGCACTCGGGACTTTTTACATGGATTTTTGACATAACTTAAAAAAAACATTTTTTTTACGGATTTGAGTGTAGGGGAATGTTGTGCTATTTTTGCTAACACCTACAATCACTTTATAGTCTCCTCAGAGTGCAGGATGGCTTTATTTCGGCTTTATAATGTGCTTAATTGGTGCTAGCGGGACCTTTTTTCTGCAAGTAAGCTGCGGCTCGGTTTTAGCCTTGCAGAGAGGGTACCCGGAGCAATTGAATAGCAACCGGGATTTTCTTGCGGCCGAAACTCTTGCGGCCGTTTTAGATCAAAGGCTTTCCTCCAGTGCGAGCGGCCGCAAGGCGCCGGCCGCAAGCCTGCCGGAATCCCCGGCCGGAAGGGAATAGAATAGCCGAATAGCTTGCGGCCGTTCCTTGCGGCCCCGCATCTCCTACGGCCGATAATAGAATGAGGCCCATAGTATTTAAGGTTGAAAAAAGACTTTTTAGTCCATCAAGTTCAACCTTGCAATATGCGGATTAACTATTAATTCATTAGTTGTTAATTAATTATTAATCAATTATTTTTTTTTTTTATTTTGTATTATTATTATTAATTAGTCCAGAGGAAGGCAAATAGAAAATAACAACAACAAAAAATACCTGAATACCCTTTTTAATTAGAAATAAATCTAGTCCCCTTTTAAAGTTATCTATCGAATCCGCTGTCACCACTTCCTCTGGTAGAGAATTCCACCAATTAACCACCCTTACTTTGAAGAACCCTTTTCTTTCTTTGAGGTGGAATCTTTTTACTTCTAACCTCAAGGGATTTCCTCTTGTCAGTTGAAAACCTCTTGGCACAAAAAGCTCTCCCAACAAATCTTTATACTGACCCTGGATGTATTTATATAAGGTAATCATATCTCCTCTTAGACGCCTTTTTTCTAGAGAAAATAAGTTTAATTTGGTTAGGCTTTCTTCATAACTTAGCCCCTCCATTCCCCTTATTAGTTTTGTTGCCCTTCTCTGTACCTTTTCCAGCTCTAAAATGTCCTTTTTATGAAGTGGTGCCCAAAATTGTACTCCATATTCCAAATGAGGGCGTACTAGAGATTTGTCTAGTGGCAGAATTATATTTGCTTCCCTGGCTTCTATACCCTTCTTAATACATGCTAATATTTTATTTGCCTTTGCAGCTGCTGCTTGGCTTTGAGCACTGTTACCTAGGCGGTTGTCCACAAGCACTCCCAAATCCCTTTCAATATCTGATACACCTAGATTTGCTCCATTAAGATTATAAATTGCATGGCTATTTTTCCTTCCCAGATGCATAACCTTACATTTATTCGTATTAAATCTCATCTGCCATTTAGATGCCCATTCCTCAATTTTATGTAAATACCCTTGGAGGGAAAGCACATTATTTTCTGATTTAATTACCTTGCACAACTTTGTGTCATCAGCGAAAATGGAGACCCCACACTCCAATCCTACCTCTAAGTCATTAATAAATATGTTAAAAAGGAGAGGACCTAATACTGAACCCTGAGGAACCCCACTTACCACATTAGTCCAATCGGAGTATGTTCCATTTACAACAACCCTTTGCTTCCTGTCTTTTAGCCAGCTCTCAATCCATGAGCAGATATTTACTGCAATTCCTCTATCCCTTAGTTTGCCTAATAGTCTCCCATGTGGCACTGTATCAAAAGCCTTTGCAAAATCCAAAAAGACTACATCCACTGAGTTGCCTTGATCCAGGTTCCTACTAACCTCCTCATAGAAACTAATTAGATTTGTTTGACATGACCTATCCCTCATAAACCCATGTTGACTCCTACTTATAATCCTGTTCAAATAGACATATTCTTGTATATTATCCCTTATTAACCCTTCTAAACGCTTCCCCACTACAGAAGTGAGGCTCACTGGTCTATAATTCCCCGGATTTGCTCTTGCTCCCTTTTTAAATATAGGTATCACATCAGCTTTTCTCCAGTCATCTGGTAGAGACCCTGTGTTGAGTGAATCTTGAAAAATTAAATATAATGGTTTGGCTATTACAGAACCCAGTTCCCTTAGTACCCTTGGATGTATTCCATCAGGACCCGGGGCTTTATTAACATTTATTTTTTCCAACCTCTTTTGGATTACTTCCTGTGTTAACCAATTATTTGGCAAAGGTAGTGTAGCCCCATTATGTTGCAGTGTCCCAACCACTGGTACCTCCCTTGTGTATACCGAAGAAAAGAACCTATTTAGCTCATCTGCCTTTTCCTGGTCACTAATTTTCAGACAGCCTGTTTCACATTCTAATGTTCCTATAGCTTCCTCACTCGCCTTCTTCCCATTAATATACTTAAAAAATATTTTAGGTTTAGTATTACTCTCTTTTGCAATTAATTTTTCATTTTCTATTTTAGCCAGTCTAATCGCGCTTTTGCAAGCCTTGTTGATTTCCTTGTATTCCCGTAAAGCAGTCTCTGTCCCCTCTTGTTTGTAAAATTTAAATGCCTGTTTTTTACTCCGTATCTTGATCTTTAAATCATTGTTAAGCCACATGGGTTGTGATTTACTCCTTTTACTTTTATTCATATATTTATTTTATTTATATGTCGATGTGTATGTATATTTAGTAAGGATTTAATTGTTGTCCATTTATGTTCAGTGTTTTTACCTATCAGTTCTCTGTCCCAGTCTATACTTTGTATAGCTGCCCTTAGACTGTTAAAATCTACCCTTTTAAAATTAAGAGTTTTTGTTGGCCCCTTAAAATGTTGTTTTTTTAATTAAATCTCAAATGAGACTGTGTTGTGATCACTGTTTCCCAAAGGTTGCCCTATTTCAACATTTGATACAATATCAATATTATTTGTAATGAGTAAATCTAAGATAGCTTCATTTCTAGTAGGCTCCTGTATAACCTGGGCCAGATAATGATCCCTGAGTGTACTCAAGAACCTGCCCCCCTTAGCTGAACTGCTGGTCTCATTTATCCAGTTTATTTCAGGGTAATTAAAGTCTCCCATTATTAGAACTTGACCGTGCTTAGCTGCATTTCCAATCTGTAACAATAATTGTATTTCCTCACTTTCAGCTATATTTGGGGGTTTATAGCATACTCCTACTAATATTCTTTTGGAATTTGCTGCTCCGCTATTTAACTCTACCCACAAACATTCAACTTTATCACTAGGTCCACCATAAATATCTTCTCTGACAATAGCCTTAAATTCAGGCTTAACATACAGACAAATCCCTCCTCCTCGTTTACCATTGCCTCTATCTTTCCTAAATAGGTTATAACCATCCAGACTAACAGTCCAGTCATGAGATTCATCCCACCATGTTTCGGTAATGCCTATTAAATCCCATTTTTCATTAATTGCTAATAATTCTAACTCTCCCATTTTTCCTGGCAAGCTTCTGGCATTAGCAAGCATACACCTTATGTTATGAGTCTGTAGTTCTGAAGTGCCTGCCACTGAACTTGAATTACTTAGTACTACCTCCCTATTGACTAAACTACCCCTCCCCCCATCTCCTCCCCTATGAGTTGTTAATTCATCCCTTATACCCTCTACACTTTCTACCCCATTACTTATATCTAGTCCCTCCCCCACACCTACTAGTTTAAATTCTCCTCCAGTCTTTCTACCATCCTATCCCCTAGTACAAAAGCTCCCTCATCATTAAGGTGCAATCCATCCCTACAGTAGAGATTGTACCGAAGTGAGAAGTCAGACCAGTGCTCTAAAAAGCCAAACCCCTCCTTAGTGCACCACATCTGTGCATCTCTCCATCTCTGCTTCCGTTCCCTTGCAGCTCTTCTTTTATGTTCATTCTTGTCTTCTGCGTTGTCCGCCATTGTAATCTGTAATTGTAAATGTATGTGTAAGATACCTTTTTTTTTATTGTACTCATGTTTTTGACCTGTCATCAACGCAAAACCTAAATAGCAGTAATGAATCATTAACATTACTTGAAATGTATTTGTAGTGTTCTCATTAAATGAATTAATTAATCAATCAATGCCTAATCTAAAACTGTCATCAATGCAAAATATAAACAGGTAATCATGTGTTCCTAAAGAAGGGCAAACACAAAGAGCTATGAGCAAACTATAGATTGGGATGAAAAGGATTTTTAATGTTTCGATTAAATTAATTAATCAATAAATGAAGTTATGAGGTGTAATTGTCATTCATTAAAACATAAATGGCTAAGCATATATGTATTTAAAATCATTAATAATTAATAAAATAATATAAGTTAATTAATTAATCAATAACTGTCATCAATGCACAATAAAAAAAAACATAATCCTATTTCCCTAAAGAATGTCATTATTAAATGATATACCTGTGAAGTTGATGTTATAGCAGATCAAATCCTGCAGATCTCACTCTCTGTCTTCAGGCAGGTGCAGAGATGAGGATGCTGTAAAATGAGAAGAAAAAACGTTTTTAATGTTTTGTTTTAATGAATTAATCATTAAAACTATCCTGTTTAATTGACATACATGCAAAACGTAAAGGCCTAATCATCAATATATTCATAGGTAAATGCATTAAAAAATATAAAATGTCAAGGTCATTTTCATCGCTTGCGAACCTCGGGTAGTGTTAACTCACAGCACTAAAACTCGCAGCACTTGGGCGATAAGCAAAAAGTAAAAATACAACTAAAACATCATACACAGCATGGTGCAAAAAACAGCCAACCGCGTACCAATTTACAAGACTCAGGACTAACAAAATACGAGATAGTAAAATTACAAAGTTAACTACTGAACCGCACAAAGCAGAAAACACAAAACAGCCAAAAAATAAAAATAAAAACATCACACACAGCACGGGGGAACAGCCAGCAGGTCTGGGAGTGAGGTTGAAATGCAAATTTAAGTTTAAGCTTCGTCACTCGAAAATCGGCTAAGCGAGAAAAAAAATGGTGGCTAAAAAAAATGAAAATGAGGCTACACAACACTGGAACGCGAAAAACACCACCAACCGCGTACCACTTTCACACAGGAACCTACCAGGTACAAAATACACTATTACAAAGGACAGCAAATGCTCGCGAACCACGTAACACATAGGCAATACACGCTATTTTACAATCCTAACTTGTCACTAACAACATTACGCATCTACAGTAGGGCTTTACAGAAATAAACCAACAGTTTGCCCTTGCGCAGGCAGCCTATATTTAATGCTCTGTTACAACATTCACAAAACTATATTCTCAGGCCAGCAACAGTCCCACTGGACATTATATGCTGCAGGACAATAAAAAGATATTGTTACATATATTAATTAGAAAAAGGTAAACTATATTAATTTATTATCCAATTAATTCAATAGTAAGTATTTACCAGGGGACCATACACCACACTAATGTTGTCAAACTCTTCAAAAAGGCCCACGAACACACATGGAGGCTGTGTAGAGGCACATGGAGCAACAGCAAACTCATCTCCATCATGGCCAATCTTGGCTACACCAATCATGTAAAGTCTCACGCCATTGTTGTAGGCCATGTGGCAAGATGTCTAATGATAATAATTTTTTGAAATCATATCAAGTGTTCTTGTTTACTAATGAATTAATAATCAACAACAAAATTAGAGGTGCTCAATCTGAGAACGGACAATAACTGAAATAGATTTGTCCTATAGGTCTGTTTACATACTCGGGGAGCAACTTCTTTTAGATCATTTGTGCCCTTTAAGGGGAGAAATATCTTGTAGTATATCAGTCTGGTCTCACTCAAAAGAGTGACCCGGCCCCAAATTACCAGGCAATTCTACCCTGAACAGGAGAAACAGCAAATCCCAGATGCGTTTCAGCCTCTGTGGGCCTCATCAGTGATGTGCAGCTTTACTCTCTAAGGCACAGTGAGCAACGAGTCCATGTCTGGTTCCCCCTATCACCCTTAGAATGAAAAAAACCTGAAGGGTCATTTGCATACGCAACAACAAAATTAGAGGTGCTCAATCTGAAGTAGGTTTGTCCTATAGGTCTGGTTACCTACTCAGAGAGCAACCTCTTTGCCTTCAGCCAATCACAATCACATACACCCCGTGGGTTGTATCCCATTCTGATTGGCTGAAGGCAATAGTGCCTTCTGACTGGTTAATAAAAGCTTGACAGGTCCATCAGCCAATAAGAATGGGATATAGGGGTGTATCTTATTCTGGTTGTCTCGCACCTTGGTGCCCTCTGATTGACAGCTATTTCAGCCAATCAGAGAGCGCCATTTTTAGAAGCCTCTTTAGCGTCGGGGAGCTCCTCCAGGGAGGAGCTCCATTAGTTTTTTCTTTTTTTGGTAGAGCGCAGATTTTTTCAAGGACCCAGCCGGGGAAGAAGATGAGAATGACGGGGGCATCGCGAAAATGTACATTTTATATTTAGAATGTTTATTGTTTTGTGATGTTGTGTGTATTCGTGTACTAATGTTATGTTTCTTTTATTCCAGGGGCCCAGCCAGAGAAAACTACAGGAAGGACGGAGACATGGTGGAAAGGTACGTTTAATATTTAGAAGGTTTATTGTTTATATGTTGTGTTTATTTTGGACTATTTATTCTATTTTAGGTTAGATTTAGGATTTTTGTAATGTAATGTATTTGGTTCATTCATTGTAGTTAGGGGTTAATATGTATTATAGTAAGGGGTTAACTGATTGTAGTTAGGGGTAAATGTGCATTATAGTTAGGGTTAATTATTTGTTGTAAGGGGTTAATGTGTATTGTATTTAGGGGTAAGTATAGATGGGTTATTATTGATGGGGTTAAATTGAGGCTTATGGAGGTCTGTATAGACCGTCATAAGTGATGGGGGGTAATGTGATGCTCATCGCTCTGTATAGAGCCCCATGAGTGATAGAGTTAATTAAGGGCTCAGGGGGCTCTGTATAGAGCCTCATGAGTGATGGGGTCATTAGGGGCTTATGGGCCTCTGTATTGAGCCCAAAGAGTGATAGGGTTAATTAAGGGCTTATGGGGCCCCGTAAGTAATGGGGGTAATATGATGCTCATCGGCTCTGTATAGAGCCCCATGAGTGATAGAGTTAATTAAGGGCTCATGGGGCTCTGTATAGAGCCTCATGAGTGATTGGGTCATTAGGGGCTTATGGGCCTCTGTAATTAGCCCAAAGAGTGATAGGGTTAATTAAGGGCTCATGGGGCTCTGTACAGAGCCTCATGAGTGATAGGGTCATTAGAGGATTATGGGGCTCTGCATAGAGCCTCCTGAGTGATAGGGTTAATTAAGGGCTCATGAGCATCTGTATAGAGCCTCATGAGTGATAGGGTTAATAAAGGACTCACAGGGGACTGTATAGGCCCCATGAGTGATAGGGTTAATTAAGGGCTCATGGGGCTCTGTATAGAGCATTATGAGTGATGGGGTCATTAGGGACTCACAGGTCTCTGTATAGATCTCCATTAGTGATAGGGTTAATTAAGGGCTTATGGGGCTTTGTATAGAGCCCCATGAGTGATGGGGTTAATAGTATGTGCCTGAGGGGATACTTTTAGTACCTCTGCGGCAGGGGTTAATATTTTATTTAGCGCAGGTCCTTTAAGGACCCACGAGGCAGGAAATTTCAAAGCCAGTGAAGTACAGGGGGGAAGAGGCTCGCAATGGCCGCCAAAGGAGCTCATCGCGAGGCCAGTAGAAGGGGGGAGAGGCTCGCAATGAGCACCTCCATCAAGTAGAGGGGGGGAGAAGTAGAGGATGGAAGGGGCTCGTAATGAGCACCTCCCGTCAAGTAGAGGGTTGGAGCGGTAGACGGGGGGAGAGACTCACAATGACCACTGAAGTCGCTCATTGAGAGGTTTGCGATGGGTGCCAAAGGCTCTTAACGTGAGGCAGGCAGGTTAGAGGGGAGCCTCGCAATGTGTGGCAAACAGCATTGTGAGGCTTCAAATTTTATTGCCGCCATTTTTGACTGACAAGTCGCTAGTGTATACATATTATTAAGGAATCCACGTAATACTAAGATAATTAAAATAGCCCACATAGCGCCTTCCTATTACTTTCAACTTTAATGAGTACAGTTTAACATATTTATAAAAAAGTGCACACACATATCTTAAAAAAGAACCTTCTGTATGTGTCTGTTATCTCTTGATTTAAAAAAAAAGAAGATTAGGAAGAGCTAGATAAAAATTATGAGGTTAATTTATATGATCTTTATTAGGGAATTTGAAAAAGCGCTGTACTTAAAAAGAGTCTCAATATTAGGCTAATATTCTAGTTGATTACTATAGAATATGATATAAACGAGGGAATGCAAATGCCTTTACATAAAGTATATTATGTAACCAATAAATATACTATTAGAGTCTAATGCTCCAGTGTTATACCAACAGAATAATTATCAATTAACAGGTGTAGATTTGTCAGATTTGTTAGTGATGTTGTATCAGGTCAATAAATAGAAAAATAAAAAAATAAAAAATAAAAAGACTAGTGTAATGGACAAAAAATTATATGGAGTGCAATATATACTTAGAAACGTGTACATACAGTTTAAAAAGTTTAAAAAAAACTTGAATATGAAAATAGTGAATATGCTCTAAACAAGTGCACACTTTATAGCTAAGTAACTTGCTCTGCTAATTGATACTGCATGTACATACAAGTGCTATGTTTAATGATTGAAGGTAAACCTCATTTTAGGGAGAGGGGAGAAAGAGACACATGGGAGGGAGAGGGGGGAAGAGACACATGGGAGGGAGAGGGGGAAAGAGACATGGGGGAGGGCGCATATGTATACACTAGCAACTTGCCCGTCAAAAATGACGGCAATAAAATTTGAAGCCTCACAATGCTGTTTGCCACACATTGCCAAGGCTCTCCCCCCCTCTAACCTGCCTGTCTCATGATGAGCACCTTTGGAGCCCATCGCAAGCCTCTCAATGAGCACCTTCAGCACTAATTGCGAGCCTCTTCCCCCTTTACCTCTCAACCCTTTACTTGATGGGTGGTGCTCATTGCTAGACCCTCCCATCCTCTACTTCTCCCCTCTCTACTTGATGGAGGTGCTCATTAAGATCCTCTCCCCCCCTCTACTGGCCTCGCGATGAGCGTTAAACTGTACTCATTAAAGTTGAAAGTAATAGGAAGGCGCTATGTGGGCTATTTCAATTACCGTATATACTCAAGTATAAGTCACGTTTTTCAGCCCTTTTTTTAAAACTGAAAAGGGGCCCCTCGGCTATTACTCGAGTCACCACCCCCATGTCTCTCTTTCCCCCTGTGTCTCTGTTTCCCCCCGTGTCTCTCTCCCCCCCCCCCCCGTGGCTCTTTCCCTTCTCCTCCCTTATCATTCTCAACCCCCCATCCTCATCCTCAACCCCCATCCTCATCCTCAACCCCCCAATCCTCAACCCCCCTCCTCATCTTCAACCCCCCATCCTCAACCCCCCTCCTCATCCTAAACCCCCCTCCTCATCCTAAACTGCCCTCCTCACTTCAACCCTCTATTTACCTCCCCCTCTCCCTTTCCCCTCACTTACCTTCCATCAGAAGCTGCCCCTCTGCTCCTTCTGGCTGCGTCGGGACCCGGCATATGCAAATGAGGTGACGTCACATGTGCATCACGTTATTAGCATTGGACAGGGCCCAACGCAGCCAGAAGGAGCGCAGAGGAGCAGCTGCTGATGGAAGGTAAGTGAGGGGAAAGTGAGAGGGGGAGGTAATTAGAGGGGTAAAGTGAGGAGAGGGTTTAGGATGAGGAGGGTGTTTAGGATGAGGAGGGGGTTTAGGATGAGGAGGGGGGTTTAGGATGAGGAGGGGAGGTTGAGGATGGGGGGTTGAGGGAGGAGGGGTTGAGGATGAGGATGGGGATTGAGGATGAGGAGGGGAGTTGAGGATGAGGAGGGGGTCTAGGATGAGAATGGGGGTTTAGGATGAGGAGGTGGGTTGAGGATGGGGGGTTGAGGATGAGGATGGGGGTTTAGGCTGAGGATGGGGGTTGAGGATGGGGGGTTGAGGATGAGGATGGGGGGTTGAGGATGAGTATGGGGGGTTGAGGTTGAGGAGGGGGGGTTGAGGTTGAGAAGGGGGGCTGAGGAGAGAGTTTGAGGAGGGGGGTTGAGGAGAGAGGTTGAGGAGGGGGGTTGAGGAGGGAGGTTGAGTAGGGGGGTTGAGGAGGGAGGTTGAGTAGGGGGGTTGAGGAGGGGGTTGAGGAGGGAGGTTAAGGATGGGGTTGAGGAGGGAGGTTGAGGAGGGGGGTTGAGGAGGGAGGTTGAGGATGGGGTTTAGGATAAGGAGGGTTGAGGATGGGGGGGTTGAGGATGAGGATGGAGGGGATGAGGATGAGGAGCAGGGTTGAGGATGGGGGGTTTGAGGATGAGCATGGGGTGTTGAGGTTGAAGAGGTGGGGTTGAGGTTGAGGGAGGGGTTGAGGAGAGAGGTTGAGGAGGGGGGTTGAGGATGAGTATGGGGGGTTGAGGTTGAGGAGGGGGGCTGAGGAGAGAGTTTGAGGAGGGGGGTTGAGGAGAGAGGTTGAGGAGGGGGGTTGAGGAGGGAGGTTGAGTAGGGGGGTTGAGGAGGGAGGTTGAGTAGGGGGGTTGAGGAGGGGGTTGAGGAGGGAGGTTAAGGAGGGGGTTGAGGAGGGAGGTTGAGGAGGGGGGTTGAGGAGGGAGGTTGAGGATGGGGTTTAGGATAAGGAGGGTTGAGGATGGGGGGGTTGAGGATGAGGATGGAGGGGATGAGGATGAGGAGCAGGGTTGAGGATGGGGGGTTTGAGGATGAGCATGGGGTGTTGAGGTTGAAGAGGTGGGGTTGAGGTTGAGGGAGGGGTTGAGGAGAGAGGTTGAGGAGGGGGGTTGAGGAGAGAGGTTGAGGAGGGGGTTGAGAAGGGAGATTGAGGAGGGAGGTTGAGGAGGGGGGTTGCGGAGGGAGGTTGAGGAGGGAGGTTGTGGAGGGGGGTTGTGGAGGGAGGTTGAGGATGAGGAGGAGGGTTGAAGAGGGAGGTTGAGGATGAGGAGGGGGGTTGAGGATTTGGAGGGGGGTTAAGGAGGAAGGTTGAGGAGGGAGGTTGAGGAGGGAGGTTGAGGAGGGGGGTTGAGGAGGGTGGATGAGGAGGGAGGATGCGGAGGGGGTTGAGGAGGGAGGTTGAGGATGAGGGGGGTTGAGGAGGGAGGTTGAGGAGGGAGGTTGAGGAGGGAGGTTGAGGATGGGGGTTGACGATGGGGGGTTGAGGATGAGTATGGGGGGGTTGAGGATGAGTATGGGGGGTTGAGGTTGAGGAGGGGGGTTGAGGAGAGAGTTTGAGGAGGGGGGTTGAGGAGAGAGGTTGAGGAGGGGGGTTGAGGAGGGAGGTTGAGTAGAGGGGTTGAGGAGGGAGGTTGAGTAGGGGGTTGAGGACGGTGGTTGAGGAGGGAGGTTAAGGAGGGGGTTGAGGAGGGGGGTTGAGGATGGAGGTTGAGGATGGGGTTTAGGATAAGGAGGGGGGTTGAGGATGGGGGGTTGAGGATGAGGATGGAGGGGATAAGGATGAGGAGCAGGGTTGAGGATGGGGGGTTTGAGGATGAGCATGGGGTATTGAGGTTGAAGAGGTGGGGTTGAGGTTGAGGAGGGGGGTTGAGGAGAGAGGTTGAGGAGGAGGGTTGAGGAGAGAGGTTGAGGAGGGGGTTGAGGAGGGAGATTGAGGAGGGAGGTTGAGGAGGGAGGTTGAGGAGGCGGGTTGCGGAGGGAGGTTGAGGAGGGAGGTTGTGGAGGGGAGTTGAGGAGGGAAGTTGAGGAAGAGGAGGAGGGTTGAGGAGGGAGGTTGAGGATGAGGAGGGGGGTTGAGGAGGGGGGTTGGGGATGTGGAGGGGGGTTAAGGAGGAAGGTTGAGGAGGGAGGTTGAGGAGGGAGGTTGAGGAGGGGGGTTGAGGAGGGTGGATGAGGAGGGAGGATGAGAAAGGGGGTTGAGGAGGGAGGTTGAGGAGGGAGGTTGAGGATGAGGGGGGTTGAGGAGGGAGGTTGAGGAGGGAGGTTGAGGAGGGGGGTTGAGGAGGGGGGATGAGGAGGGAGGATGAGGAGGGGTTGAGGAGGGTGATAAGGGAGGGGGAGGGAAAGATACACAGGGAAGGGAGGGGGAGGGAAAGAGACACAGGGAAGGGAGAGGGGGGAAGAGACACAGGGAAGGGAGAGGGGGAAAAGACACAAGGGAGGGAGAGGGGGGAAGACACACAGGGGAGGGGGAAGAAACAGAGGGGAGGGAGAGGAGGGGAAGAGACACAGGGGAGGGAAAGGGGGGAGAGAGAGAGGGGGGACACAAGAAAGGGGCACAGAGGGCACACAAGAGGGGGACACAGGGGGGCACGAGAGGGACACAGGGGCAGCACATTTCCCACAGTCAGCTTATACTCGAGTCACTAAGTTTTCCCAGTATTTTGTAGTAAAATAGGTGCCTCGGCTTATACTCGGGTCGGCTTATACTCGAGTATATACAGTACTTCAGTATTATGTAGATTCCTTAATAATATGTATACACTAGCGACTTGCCCTTCAAAAATGAAGGCAAAACATTTTGAAGCCTCACAGGATTTTATAGATTGGAATCAGACCAAATTTCTAAAAAAGGTACACCAGATTTTTCATAAATGTATACAAGTATGATGGATTTTAAGTCTAATTATATTACATACTTTTTTTACATACAGTTATGTGAGAGGCTTCTTAAATCACATCTGCTGCATTTACTTATACATTTGTGAGCAGAGAGGCTCAAGAGAAGATAAAATCTCCCATGTCCAGATAGCATTAATTCCTCCAAAATCAAGAGCCTGATTCAATTGCAATGTCACGGGATCAAGGCTGTATCTCTGTGGGCGTGCTACATGCTCCCGTTTGTCCTCCGATTCCGAAACTATTCAATTGAGCAAGGCCTCAAGTTATGGGCCGAAGCCTCAAGCCTGTAAATCCCTCCCGCAGCAGCAAACTGTTAATGGGCTGTCCAAGATGCGGTCCACTGTTACGATCCAGTCACGGTATAAAGTAGTGCGACGCAGGCCTCTCAGCCAACAGAAAGAGGTCTAGCCGCAGATGATTGACAGAGGGAGATTCTGTTCCACCCACCCATTCATTGACAGTGTTGTATTTTCTTCCGAAGTAGCACCTATGTCTCAGAGTTGGAGGTGTTTCAGTGAGAGTGAGAGAGTAGGTGATTTGTGAGAGCAATATATTGTGATATTGTTTATTTATATTATTCTATTTACGATTTTACACTTAATCCTTGATTACACATATTTACTGATACACTTAATAGCAATACACATAGATTAAAGAACACACATAGATACACATATAGCTAGGTCACTACATACACGCACACCCAACCCATCCCCCACACCCCATCTCCCAACAGTTATTAAATACACATAATACACACATTTTTTATTTTCCTTATACATTTACAGAAAAACTTTTTTTGATTTATCCTTATATTCCTTTGAGGATTTAAATGGAGGGAGGAGATAGGAGGTGAGAGGAGTGAAGAGGCAGGGAGGAGGAGATGAAGTGAGGTGAGGAGGAGAGAGAAGTGGCCCTTGTGAGTTGTGGAGGAGAGGAGGATGATGTGAGGAGTGGTAGAGAAGAGGAGGAGGAGGTTTGGAGTGGTGGAGGAGGGGAGAAGGTGGCAGAGTAGGGGGAGGAGAAGGAGGACAAGGTGGTGGAAGTGGGGCAGGAGGAGGAGAGTGGAGAGGAGGAGGTGGGTGGTGACAGGCCAGCCCTAGCAACAGGGACATGTAGACAAGGAACAGAGGGGGAGGGGCCTGGTCCCGGGGGGCTGGCAGTTCATGGGAGGGAAAGGCCTCAGGGACAGGTCAGGGAGGCAAGGATCAGCGACCACAGTCAGGGGGGAAAGAGGCTAAGGGCAAGCACAGGGTCCTGAATTACATGGACCAGGAGAATGTGATCCTCCTTAGTGCCATCCGTGACCGTCCCGTGATCCTTGCGGGGGGAGGGAAGTTAGACCAGGGCCTAGGGCCCAGGCATGGAAGAAGGTAGCGGCTGAGGTAATAGCAGTGGGCACAGAGCAAATGCATGTGAGGTCCTTCGAGCACTGAATTACACAGACCAGGAGGATGCGGCCCTCCTTGGTGCAATCTGTGGCCATCCCATGATCCTTGCAGGGAGGAGGGAAGTTAGGCCAGTGCCTAGGGCCCAGGCATGGAAGAAGGTAGCGGCTGAGGTAACAGCAGTGGGCTTAGCGCAAATGGATGTGAGGTCCTTCAAGCACAGTTTTGTTAACATCTGGGCCAAGGTGAGGAGGATGATGGCCAAGGAGGACAAGCAAGTGACTGTGCGCTATAATGAGTGGGAGAGGGTGGCCAAGGACCTTCTCAGCCAGGTGCCCACTGCTGCAGCTTCAGGCCTAGTGGCCCAGCAGGACCCAGCCTCCATGTCAGGTGAATATCCCATACACCAACATGCCGCCACATGTAAATAACACACACCACACATGTACATGATTACCAACAAGGACACTGACATTTTAGCTCCATGGAATTAACAAGGGATAGATGGATGCATCAATAAATCCCTGAAGCTGACAAATCACTGTCATTCCTGGGCACAATAACAGTAATCAACCAATAGAGAGTCCATGTATTGGTGTGCCCACTGCAGCCTATGCAGTTACAGACCGCAGACAGAATCAACATAGCGTTAGGAGCCAAAAACAATCAGCACCAAGAACCCAAGGAATAGATCATATCTAGCAAATGATAGCTAATCTGAGTTGTAATTAGGAGAATCATCCAGGTTCAAGGCTAGATGTCAGATAGTTGGAAACGAACAGAAAACAATGTATTATTCATCATACTAATAACATATACCTTTCTTTTCTATCTTTCAACTTTAACAAGGTCTGGGTCCAGAGGTGAGCCAGAGGCATGGGCGTCTGCTCCATCGGAGCAGGAAGTGGAGGAGCAAGCCCCCGTCCAGCAGGAATCGGCACAGGGGGATGAGGAAAGTATAGGACCCGAGGGCCCTAGTTTGGAGGAGAAGGATGTCATCTGGCTAGTGGGGTTACCAGCAGGACCACCAGCCACACCGCCAGGATTTGACCCCACTATCCCCCTCCTTCAGAAACTCAGCATCTTGCCAGGGCCCTCCCACCGGAGGGACCATCTGGACATGACACCACCTCCTCCTCCCCTCAGTAGTGCATCTGACTGGCCGCCACCACCACCACCGGGTCCACCAACACAACCGCCCCTATTAAGCCTGGCTCCAGCCGTGCCCCAGAACCTCCCCACTGGGCCACCACCACCGCCCCCTCCTTATCAGGCCATGCCCCAGGGACCTTCATCCCCAACATCAAGCCAGGCTGCATAGGCGGGGATGCTGTCCCTCGTGTAGCAGCAGATGGAGTGTCTCCGCGGGATCTAGGCCAGCATCTCCGCCAATCATGTGGAGGTCATGCACAGCCTGACCAGGGGCAATAGGGAGGAGAGGAGGCACCACCTAATGACTGAATTGTACCTGGCCGCGCTGCTCAGGATGGGGGAGGACCAGAGCACATTCCAGGAGTTTACTGCAGATGCCATGCAACGCGCTCTGGTTCCCAGCTACGCCTCCTCCACCCCGGAGGCATCCCCGTCCACCCGCAGCCTGAACCCTTCTCTCCCACTCCCATGCCTCCACCACCACTGCAGGTGTCGCTGCCTCCTGGGGGGTTGCCTCCCCTGCCCCCCACCACCACCAGGGAGACGTCGGTCGGCCACAGGGGATTTGGGTTCTGTGCCTAAGCAGAGGAGAATCTAGGGGCTGCGCATATGTTTGTGCCTTCCCAACAGTATTCCTCAGTGACAATCTATTGGTCCAAATGTTAACCTAATCTAGCCTGGCTACAGAGTCTTGGATCTTGGCCTATGTGATGGTGATATTTTGTATGCAGATTGCTACCTCCCATCACATGGTCCATGATCCTCTTCTCTGTGGACACTTAGAGTTCTGTTTGACATTTCACCAATTGATGGTCACTGAGGAATGCTGATTAAAAGAGATGCTGCAGTCCCTATCTTTTTTAAGGCCACAATTTGTTGTAAGCTTAAATATAGACTAATACCGTTATTGGGAAGGACTTGCAAAGTCTCACAATGGCCTGTTAATGACAGCCAGCATTAATATAGGAATTAGTGATTATTTGATCCTGACCTCAATATCAGGCTGTGAACAGATCCTTGGGTCTGATGTAAGTAACATTGAATTTGGCTGTTGACCTTTGTTTCCTCTCAATATCAATGGGTATTTTACCCTTTTGCTGATATCATGATTATCCATTAACATGTGCTAAAAGCTGTATAGCTGATGGATGTGATACCAATGTTGATGAACAATATCATATGGAGAAGGTGATAGTACACCTGTACCACTGAGGCTGGTCACAGCTAAGCATTTATTATGAGATGACACTAGGTAATGGTTAGTATCTTAGTATCTTAGTTAGTGTCTTTTTATTGTCATTTGCAGTGTTCCTAACTAGTTTTTAAACCCTTTGCGGGTCCTATTTGGAACTTGTAAGCTTTGGTGCGATATTTGCCGTTTGGGGATTTCCTGCGGGTGTGGTCTTGATCGTTTTTTGCAATTGAATAGCGATTTGCAATTTTAGCCATCGGAACTCTTGCGGCCGTGAAAGATCAAAGACTTCGGGAGGCTGTAAGTTCCAGGTTTAACAGCCGCAAAGTTTTCAAAGCCGTAACCCGTTTGGAGCCCGCAAAAAGACTCCAATTGAATAGCAAATTAACTTACGGCCTCACTTACGGACTACAATAACTAACGATTGCTCAATTGAATGATATTATTATTATAGGGAAGTTTAACAGAGGTGGAACTATCAGATTGCCCACATTGCTTCCATATATCGATACATGTGCTGAACCCCTATTCCAAATTCCTATTAAACACTAAAACACCACAGCAATAAGGTAGATCTGATAAAGGACATACTTTATATAAGATACAACAGTGATACAATTCACTATCTACCTCAAGCAATACTGTTCCTCTCTGATGGGCTCTGTCTCTCACAACGCCAGTGTGTGATGTCATGCTAAGCGTCTCTACCCTAATGTTACATAGATGTTCCCCTAATCATTTTATTAGCTCTCTATCGGTCATGCCTATGTACCTCGTATGACAAGGACATTCTAAACAATAGATTACTGTGTTTGTACTGCATTTGAAAAAAAGCATAATTTAATGGGTTTCCTTTGCTCTATCCACAATCTCTGTCACTTTTGACATATATGGGCAGAAAGTACAGTGCCCACATGTATCCTTTTAGTATTGGGCCTAGTGACCAATTCATCTTTGAGTGCTTTTTATCTTCTCCAACTGATTGGTATTCTGGAACCCAGTCCCTCATGGATTACTGGATCCAGTCTTAAGATGTCACTGTGTTTGTTAAGAATCCTGGTAATCTCCTTCCATTGTGAATTACATCTACCTACAAAGTGTATCTCTTCATTAGGCAATTCTCGTGTTTTAGGTGTTAATAAGTGCTATTTGGTATGCTTTTTTAATTAAACTGTTTGTGTATCTTCGAGCTTTTAGGCGCTGTCTTAGTTCTTTGGCTCTTATTTTAAGTGTGTCTACATCTGGACAGTTTCTCCTCACGCTGAGGAATTCTCCTGTTGGAATTGCTTTTTTGTTGAAGGACGATGTGAACTTGTGCATTGCTGAATGCTAATGGTAGCAGTTTCCTTTCTATACAAGTTTGTCTTGATAGTGCCATATTTAATGATGGTAATATCTAAGAAATTCACTCTCTCCAAAATAATTTCACCTGTTAGTTTTACATTTAATTAATTATTGTCCAAATATTGCCCAAATTCTTCCTTTGTACCTTCCCATAAGATAAATATATTGTCTATATAGCGCATCCAAAATAGCACTTTTTCTGTATATGGGCTATTTCGTTCAGAATTTTTTTTATTGTCATTTGCAGTGTTCCTAACTAGTTTTTAAACCCTTTGCGGGTCCTATTTGGAACTTGTACGCTTTGGTGCGATATTTGCCGTTTGGGGATTTCCTGCGGGTGTGGTCCTGATCGTTTTTTGCAATTGAATAGCGATTTGCAATTTTAGCCATCGGAACTCTTGCGGCTGTGAAAGATCAAAGACTTCGGGAGGCTATAAGTTCCAGGTTTAACAGCCGCAAAGTTTTCAAAGCCGTAACCCGTTTGGAGCCCGCAAAAAGACGCCAATTGAATAGCAAATTAACTTACGGCCTCACTTACGGACTACAATAACTAACGATTGCTCAATTGAATGATATTATTATTATAGGGAAGTTTAACAGAGGTGGAACTATCAGATTGTCCACATTGCTTCCATATATCGATACATGTGCTGAACCCCTATTCCAAATTCCTATTAAACACTAAAACACCCCAGCAATAAGGTAGATCTGATAAAGGACATACTTTATATAAGATACAACAGTGATACAATTCACTATCTACCTCAAGCAATACTGTTCCTCTCTGATGGGCTCTGTCTCTCACAATGCCAGTGTGTGATGTCATGCTAAGCGTCTCTACCCTAATGTTACATAGATGTTCCCCTAATCATTTTATTAGCTCTCTATAGGTCATGTCTATGTACCTCGTATGACAAGGACATTCTAAACAATAGCTAATATGTTTTTTATCTTCTCCAACTGATTGGTATTCTGGAACCCAGTCCCTCATGGATTACTGGATCCAGTCTTAAGATGTCACTGTGTTTGTTAAGAATCCTGGTAATCTCCTTCCATTGTGAATTACATCTACCTACAAAGTGTATCTCTTCATTAGGCAATTCTCGTGTTTTAGGTGTTAATAATTGCTATTTGGTATGCTTTTTTAATTAAACTGTTTGTGTATCTTCGAGCTTTTAGGCGCTGACTTAGTTCTTTGGCTCTTATTTTAAGTGTGTCTACATCTGGACAGTTTCTCCTCACGCTGAGGAATTCTCCTGTTGGAATTGCTTTTTTGTTGAAGGACGATGTGAACTTGTGCATTGCCGAATGCTAATGGTAGCAGTTTCCTTTCTATACAAGTTTGTCTTGATAGTGCCATATTTAATGATGGTAATATCTAAGAAATTCACTCTCTCCAAAATAATTTCACCTGTTAGTTTAACATTTAATTAATTATTGTCCAAATATTGCCCAAATTCTTCCTTTGTACCTTCCCATAAGATAAATATATTGTCTATATAGCGCATCCAAAATAGCACTTTTTCTGTATATGGGCTATATCGTTCAGAAAAAAAACAGTTTCCCTCTCCTACTATCCAAGATAAATGTTTGCAAAAGTGGGGGCACATGAAGCCCCAATAGCTGTCCCTCTTATTTGTAAATAGTACTTATTATTATGCTAGGGAATTGCCCCTCAAAAATGACGGCAATAAAATGTAAGCCTGGCAATGCTGTCTGCTAAACAATGCGAGGATCTCCCCCCTCTAACTTGCGGGCCTTGAAAACAAAATGACGTCATTACGGCCGCCATTTTTTTTTCTCGCTTAGCCGTTTTCAGTCCTCCAAAAAACGCCAATTGAAGAACAAATTAGCTTTCAACCTCCCTCACCTGCTCTCTGCCTCTCCCTCTGTGCTGTGTGTGAAGTTGTCAGTTAATTTTTAATCAATTTGCGTCTTTTGGGGGCCTTTGAATGGCTTCCGAGTTACGGGCTGGCAAAAAATGGCAGCCGTTAAATACGTAATTTGTTCAAAGTCTTGCCTTTTTCTAAGTGGTGCGTGCCTCACTTTGAGCGCCGAAGGCCTACGGCTTTTGGAGCTCATCTTGGGCCTCATTTGAGCGCTCATGGTGAGCCTTTTTCTAAGTCTTGCGTGCCTCGCGATGAGCACCCAAGGCTCATCGCGGGGCTCGCAATGAGCTCCTTCTAAGTTTTGTGGGCCTCGCGATGAGCACCTATGGCGATCATCGTGAGGCCCGCAATGAGCTGCTTCGGTGCTTTTAACTTAGCATTACCGACAAACTCGCAATTACGAAAACTATTATAAGTGATGTGAAATAATTCTGTTCTAAGATGAAGCATAAAAGCTCCACTATAAACATATTCTTCTCTTGATTTTCACTGGATTCCATATCTAGGAAGTATTTGACAGCCTTATAACCTATAGTGCTCATCGTGAGGCCCGCAATGAGTGCCTTTAGTGCTCATTGCGCATGCGCAAGCCCAAAACCTTTAAAATATTGTTACCAACAAACTCACAATTACGAAAACTATTATATGTGATGTGAAATAATTCACTATGAGCATGTTCTTCTCTTGTTTTTCACTGGATTCCATATCTAGAAAGTATTTGACAGCCTTACATTCTAACTCATCAGTATTGATGTCTACAGTGATTCAACATCACTTGTTAATGAAATAAGTGTTCTGTGTTACTTGGATGGCATCTAGTTTTCTTAAGACATCCATAGTATCTTTTTTATGTGTGAGGAAAGACGTGTTACAAATGATCTTAATCTAGTATTAATACATCTATTTGCTTACTCTGAAAGGTTTGTCCAATGCCCGATTTTTTGGGGGCGTTCTGGTGGTTACATTCTGTTTTTATGTACCTTTGGTACCATATAGAAAGTTACCACCTCAGATTCCTTGACTTGTAAATATTGATTTTCTTTTTTATTACTCAGCACTGAAGATATTAAGAGATAAAACTTTGCTGAGGATAATTGTACGACCACCATTAAAAGTGTTACTATCAAACACACTGTACCAAATATAATAGAAATCTAGTAAACTAAACTGAGAGTGCCTGGCAATATATTTTAATATTTTAATCGCCAAAACTTATGACTATTGACATATAGCCATATTTTATTTTTATAATAAAAGTTATGTATTAGTGTAAGTCCAGCATCATCTCTCTTCACAAACATTTTTGACAAACAAAGGTTGGTTACTAGATTTACAAGTGTTCTTTCTCTTCTATATGAATTAGTTACTATAAGTCTTAATTTTATTTTCTGAATAAAAAATAATATTTGAATTATAATAATATTTACAATACTGTGCTTCAAGTTTCTTAGAATTATATTCTAGTGTGCCTTATGTGTAATCAGAATTATGGAATTTATTGCTCATGCATCAGGGACAGTATATAACATATTGGGATAAAATGGTCACATATTAACAGAATTTTTATTAATTTTGGGTCACAACGTCGAATTTAAAAACAAATAAAAAATCCCGTTTTGGAACATAAATGGTTAAAAATAGGCTGATTGCCCCCACTGATAGAATCCAATGTGGGATAGTCTCATTAATTATAGTGAGTCTGAATCCTCATGCAGACATTTTTTTGTGGCAACTAAAGTTTAGAAACTAAGCAATTTTAGAAATTTTAGAAGAAACTTGCATGATATTTACAAGACAGGGTGAATGAAGATCACATTTAAAGAGCTGGATAGCTCTATATAAAAATTGACACACACGAATATTGTGGGTGAGAGAAAATTACCCCTCTATTAAGAGATATAAAGAAACATCAGGTGGTAATAGATCTCACAAAATCAGCCTATTTTTAACCATTTATGTTCCAATCCAGGATTCTTTTATTTGTTTTTAAATTCGCCGTTGGGGCCAAAAATGAATACAAATTCTGTTAATATGTGACCATTTTATACCAATATGTTATATACTTATGAAGTTGATTTGGGTAGAAAATACCTTGGGAAACTAGCATTTCTTAGTAACTGAGTTATGCATCAGGGAGTAAACATTTTTACTTAACTCATAAAATGGAATAAAAGCAATTACATCAGTAAATTATCCATTTGGTCATTGAAATTGACTACAGAATCAGTTGAATGTTAATTTGCTGAACAGGACATAATGAGGTTTATCACACAACTGAAGGCATTTCTGAAGTGATGCTACTGATCAGTAAAAACATCTCTACATGCAGAAAATGCAATTTTAGGTCATGATAAGTTTTAGGTGCATGAAAACTATTTAATAAACTAAAAAATGAACTTTCATAATGCTGATTTCCAACATAAAATTGTTAAAATTTAGCAAATTTACATTTTACACATTTCGGAATAACATTCAACAGCTGGTGAAGAAAGTATTTAGCGTTTAAAGCAACAAGCCTTTATTCACAATAAATCATTGTTTTTCCAAAAAAGTATACACAGCCAATGATTACCCATACAATTTTGGGATTTCAAATGCACATTCTGTATAGCCATTACAGATAAAACTAAGGAAAATAGTAGCAGCTAATTGGGTTTTTCAATAATTGTATTGATTTATTTTACTTAACAAACTGAAAAAGCCATTGCTAAATACATTGCACAATAGTAGATGAATGTTGTTGTTTAGTACAGCAATGTTTTACACTTCAACAGCAGCATTTTAATATTTGCCAACAGTTGCACTAGAGTAAACAAATAATACATTCATGCTATAGAAAAATAAAATAAAGCTAGCTTACAAAAGACACTCACAAGGGATTGCTTAGAATGTGCATTAATTTCATACAAGAAAAGTAGTATTGTTTCTTCTTGAAAAATAGACCCATTTTATCCAAGTATCCATTTTCCATTGTATCCAATATTTGGAATTGCTAGAATTGCCATCATGCTGACATAATGGAAGCTGCACAATGCACCAATTAACCCTTTTGAAATGCATACTTATTTTTGCTTGATAGACAACAGGAATGTATTATTTGCATCCACAGGTGCTAACTTCAATAAAAGTATCGCACTCAAACTGTGCTACTTAAGCAGCTGTAAAAAACGTAAAATATATATTTTATTACATGATATTACATGAGCTATTTATTGATAAAATGAGGAAAAACAGTTAATTAATAGTTTAGAAGCACAGTAAAATTGTAATAATATTTTCTTCTTAGCAAGACCTGCTTAACTATTATTTTGAGACCCCTTTATAAGACTACCTTTAATTTACAGGTATTTTTCTTCCATTGTCAACATTCCCCAGTGATGCTGGATGGGCAAGACAGATATGTGGAAATGGCTGTAACTTTGATGTGCAGAGAGCAGAGAAATCAGATATATACAACTGAAAAGATAAGCCAGAGATGGTACTGTTTGTGTTGATATTATGATAACAGTATAAGTTCAGAGAAATAAACTTTATGTGACTCGTGCATCTGCCTTTTGCATATGGAATATCATTCTATTCTTAATTTAAAGATATGAAATGCATTATTATGTTTAAGCAGTATTTGCATCCTTTATGTTTGTTTGCTTTTTTTGTTTTATTTACTGAAAACTAAAATCATCCAATGTGTCTACCTCACACCATAAATGTCAGAAAGCTAGTACCTCCCATATTTAAAGAAATGGGTCAGGGATCATTTAATTACGTTTGCAGAAGACCCCCAGCAGCAACGGCATTGCTTATGCTGCTGGTTCTCCAGTTAAAGAATTGGAAAAGATAGACAGCTGTGAAGACTTTTATCAGTAAGATGTTGAGAAGGAATTCTTAAGACTTGTCACCTAGAACAGGGGTCACCAAACTCGGTCCTGGAGGGCCGCACCCAGGCCTGGATTTGTGGATATCCTTGCTGCAAACAAGTGAGACTATTGCTTCTTCAGTCATCCTGATTGACTCACCTGTGCACAGAAAGGAAATCCTCAAATCCAGGCCTGGGTGCGGCCCACCAGGACCGAGTTTTGCGACCCCTGACCTAGAAGGTTGAGGTCAAGAAGATATGCATGTAATAGGATGGGAATTAACTATTTATATTGGGTGTAAGAATAATAGCGAACATCGTAGTCAGCAAAGAGTTAGCATTTAAATCAAATATGCTATTCACTGAGTAACAACTGATATAGTTTATTTAAATGTATTATTGGAGCAGTTTTCACAATTTTTAAAATGCACATTGAACCTGACTCCCAAAAACACTTTTTATTCATCTGGAAGAGCCAGCATACATTCTAGGTGTGGTCACCAATATACTCACTCTATGGACAGGTGGCCAGGGACCACAAGCAGCTTGAATTTATATTTTTCACCATACTAACAGCATTGCAACTTCAGACAGAAAAACATTACTGAAGCTCATAGTCCACATGGAGAAAAACCAAGGCAGATCTGGCAATGCATACAAAGTACAGGTGTTTGGTCCAGTTTTTGGGGATGAGATTTTCTGGGGCCTAGAGACACCCAGAAAACGAAAAAAAACATTAATTAAACTATTGGGTTATTACACATGGAGAAAATAATCAACATGACAAATAAAATACATTATGATAAAACAACTTTTTTAATGAATCCCCCCAAAAAATAATAACAATTAAATTATTATAAAAACATCACTGTCCCATTCTCCCATTTCACAAAGAGATGTTATTATTAGCAAATAGTGTGTGTAACCAGCTATATATCATATATCATACAATATACTGAAAAAATATACTAGTATACATATCATCTAAAACAATAGAAAGTGATTTATTAATATACAAAGAAAAGAGAAGTCAATATATGTGCTGCTCCACATTTATGGAAATCATATATCTAATAATCATATGTCTAATAGATATCCTCATCAATCCCATACAGCAAAAAAAGGTTACAATAAATAAACAAAAACAATTTTACATTGCAACTAATTTAGAAACAATTCATCAACATTTGAAAAATGCTTTAATTTTATAAAGTGCATTGAGTGTAAGCCTTTCTTCTTTATGGAATAAAATGCATTAGGTGGGAATAGTGAATCATTAAATTTTATGAAATATATTGTACCTTCCCATTCACTAATATATAATTCTATACAATATACCGCACCTTGCCCTGTATTAAAAATAAACAACCACAAAGAGCAATAATAAATCAATTTACATATGTAATGTGCAATTATGAATGAATTAATCATTAATATCATCATAAAATACAAATATAATAATAAAGTGCTTTAACTAATCTATATATGTATAAACTATGTGCAAAACAACCTATAATCTCATATTATAATAGTCCAACTGCGAGTTGTCGTCACGCTGTTTACAGAGTCCGTCCGACTTAGCGATAAGCGCCGCAGGCGCTCATCGCCGGCAAGCCTCGCAAAGCGAGGCGATCCGTTAAACCCGTAGCACTTAAGCAAGACGTTAAACACAGAGCACTTTTAGCGGGACTTAGATAGACAAACAAAATACGAGACGCGGGACTTAGAAGAAAAAAAATAAGAGAAGCAAAAAATTACATGATTAGCGGCGGAACAAAAAACAATAAAAAACACTAAATACAGTAAAAAAAAATTACAACAACATCACTGACAGCTTGGGGCAACAGCCAGGACGTCTGTGAGTGAGGTGGAACGCGAATTAAAGTCGATTTAGAAAATAACTGACAGATTGATTCATTAATTATTAATGTACATTATTTAATTAATTAATTAGTACTAATAATTATAAACTACCATAAAAAAAATGCCTTTAGTTTAGGAATATAATCATGCTTACATCTTTACATTATATTTAGTCAGTGATTAATTTATTATTAATGGCCATTAATTGATTATTCTGTTAAGACTAAGAATAAAAAAAGGTAAAAAAATACATTTAAGATGCACTGACATATCTGTGATGATGTGGATTGAGTAATAGGTATTGATTCAAATATTACAAATGATTTCCATTATTTTTAACACTTTCAGCGACGCTGCAGCTGAATCAACACAGACAGTGACGTTTGCAGCCTTTCAACAACATAAACAGCACCGTTACAGGTATATGATTCAATTATGTTCTTGGGGGGGGGGGGGGGGAGCATTTAACTCTTCATAGTTGTAATTGATGACAGTTACATTATTAAGGTATATTAATATAAGTTATCAGGACCTGCAAAATTTGGCTCTTTAAAAATACATTGATGAGTACCGATTTTATGTTTTCCATCTATGTTAATATATCTGTGTTGATGCTGATTGATTGATAGGGATGAAGCAAATGACTTACTAATTTAGTTTCAGCGGACCTGCAGCTGACTGAACACAGAGAATGACGTTTGCAGGCATTGAACATCATAAGGATAATCTTGACAGGTATAGAATTTAATTATATTCCTACAGCAAAAAAAATAAAAAAATCTATTTCAATTGATAACAATTATTGATTAATTAATGTATATTAAGATATTCATTAATTAATAATTAGTAATCATACTAAAAGAAACAACTATGATTTTACAATACTTTGAGGAATATGCTTTTATGTTTTGCATCTATCCCAATATATGTCTGTTGCTGGTGATTGACTGATAGGGATGAAGCAAAATATTAAAAAGGATTTCATTCTTATTTCACATTTTCATCGGATCTGCATCTGAATCAACACAGAGAGTGACGTTTGCAGACTTTGAACACCATAAAGATCACCTTGACAGGTATATCATTTAATTCTGGAGTTAGGGAACAAAAAAGGCTACATTACATTTTGCAAAAATGGATAACAGTTATTGATTAATTAACGTATAATAATATATTTGAATTAATTAATAATTAGTCATCATAAAAAAAAAAACATGCTATAAACGTAAGATTTTTTTTTAACATGCACTTATATATCTGTCTTACAGCTGACTTATGTAAATTTGTTGAGCAAATATTAATTAATATTAATATAAAAAATACAATGAGGTTAGAAGACTTTAGAAAAAAAGTACATTTTACTAAGTACTTAAATGTATGGAGTTAAGTCTATCAAGAATGAATGGAATTCAAGGATTACAAATTATTTTCATGTTATTTGACAGATTGACAGATTTGACAGCTTCATCATATCATATCGGACTCAAGACAGAGTGAATTCGCAAGGATTTGGACACAAAGAACCGCATCTTGACAGGTATATGATTTTACCATGCCCTTATGGTTTAAAATTGATGACACTTAATTATTAATTAAGAAAAGTATATTAGAGATTCATAGTGAGCAATGTAACCACATAGCATATTATTTTAAATGAACATTTTACAGAATGAACTTCTACAGAAAAATAACGTTTCAATAAAAAAAAAAAAAAAAAAAAGGTGTTTATAAAGTGCCAGATTGATTTCAACAAATTGGCAAATAAATGTGGTTTTTATGATGTCGTTTTGCAAAAAAATTAAACAAAAAAAAATGAAGGACGTTTTGAGATTTAAAGTGGTCAGTACAATAAAACAAAAAATATATATATATGCTTCAGTAATTATGTTTTAAAGAACAACAATTAGACATCATAGCTACATTCATTGAATCGATAAGAAAATTTAACATTTTTTTACAATACATCTATACACAGAGATTGACGTTTGCAGACTTTGAACACCATAAAGATCACCTTGACAGGTATATCATTTAATTCTGGAGTTAGGGAACAAAAAAGGCTACATTACATTTTGCAAAAATGGATAACAGTTATTGATTAATTAACTTATAATAATATTTTAATTAATTAATAATTAGTCATCATTAAAAAAAAACATGCAATAAAAGTAAGATTTTTTTTTAACATGCACTTATATATCTGTCTTACAGCTGACTTATGTAAATTTGTTGAGCAAATATTAATTAATATTAATATAAAAAATACAATGATGTTAGAAGACTTTAGAAAAAAAGTACATTTTACTAAGTGCTTAAATGTATGGAGTTAAGTCTATCAAGAATGAATGGAATTCAAGGATTACAAATTATTTTCATGTTATTTGACAGATTGACAGATTTGACAGCTTCATCATATCATATCGGACTCAAGACAGAGTGAATTCGCAAGGATTTGGACACAAAGAACTGCAACTTGACAGGTATATGATTTTACCATGCCCTTATGGTTTAAAATTGATGACACTTAATTATTAATTAAGAAAAGTATATTAGAGATTCATAGTGAGCAATGTAACCACATAGCATATTATTTTAAATGAACATTTTACAGAATGAACTTCTACAGAATAATAACGTTTCAATAAAAATAAAAAAAAAGGTGTTTATACAGTGCCAGATTGATTTCAACAAATTGCAAATAAATGTGGTTTTTATGATGTCGTTTTGCAAAAAAATTAAAGAAGAAAAATGAAGGACGTTTTGAGATTTAAAGTGGTCAGTACAATAAAACAAAAAATATATATATATGCTTCAGTAATTCCGTTTTAAAGAACAACAATTAGACATCATAGCTACATTCATTGAATCGATAAGAAAATTGAACATTCTTTTACAATACATCTATACTTTGATAATAGCTGTTTATTAGTGATGTCGCAAACATCAGATTTTCGGTTTTCATCAAATGTTCGCGAACGGACGAACATCGGCGAACCGCCATAGACTTCAATGGGCAGGCGAATTTCAAAACCCACATGGACTCTTTCTGGCCACAATAGTGATGGGAAAGTTGTTTCAAGCGGACTAACACCTGGACTGTGGCATGCCGGAGGGGGATCCATGGCAAAACTCCCACGGAAAATTACATAGTTGATGCAGAGTCTGGTTTTAAGCCATAAAGGGCATAAATCACCTAACATTCCTAAATTGTTTGGAATAGGATGCTTTAAAACATCAGGTATGATGTTGTATCGATCAGGTAGTGTAAGGGTTACACCCGCTTTACAGTAACAGACCAATCTCCCCCGTTTAATGCACCGCAAACAACCGCAAACAGTCCCTTTGCACAACCGCAAACTCCCCATTTGCACAAGGTTGGATACCAAGCTAGCCATGTCCCGTTCCTTGTCCTCACTAATGTCATTGAAAGTCTCTTCCTCCACCCAGCCACCAAGGGTCCCCGAAAGGTGACAACAAGCCCCCTGGGACGCCTGCTGTGTTTGGTCTTCCACCTCCTCAAAGCCACCTTCCTCCTCTGACTCCTCTTCTTCAGACTCCTCTCTCTGCGTTGCCTCTGTCTGCGTTATAATAAGGTGTGTACTGTTAAGTAGTTCTATTCCTATCGGTTTAATCCCTGTTATGTCCACTATTAGGGGACGTGTATATGGCATGGATTTTTGGAACAGGGAGATGGAAAAAAAAGCTTGGTCGGACCTCCTACTTCGATTTTGGGGCTCTGCACTTGCAATGTGATAGGAGTAGGAGTGGCGTATTAAGTTGTACTATTCATTCCTATCAGTATAATACCTGTTACGTCACCTATCAGGGGATGTGTTTATGGCATGGATTTTTGGATCAGAGAGATGGAAAAAGATGCTTGGTCTGTCCTCCCACTTCAAATTTGGGGCACTGCGCATGCAATCTAAGGTGCCACCAGATAGGAGTGGTGTTGTAAGTTGTACTATTCATTCCTATCAGTTTAATACCTGTTACGTCACCTATCAGGGGACGTGTATATGGCATGGATTTTTGGAACAGGGAGATGGAAAAAGATGCTTGGTCGGTCCTCCCACTTCAAATTTGGGGCACTGCGCGTGCAATCTAAGGTGCCACCAGATAGGAGTGGTGTATTAAGTTGTACTATTCATTCCTATCAGTGTAATACCTGTTACGTCACTATCTTTCCTCCCAATAGCACATTCTATATGTCATCAACCGGCCTGTGTGTATTTAGAGAAACCACACTTTAAGGCCCTTAACCTGGGACAAGGTGGCTTGGCTATCAGAATTGCCTCAGAGCCTTAAAACTCGCCAAACTCCCTAATCAGACACTCACTATCATACTGGAAATGGGCCAAGAAACACACGGGTTTGTTCCCTGGATCCACCCAAATGACCCCAATTCTTGACCACCCTCAGGCCCCGAAACACATGAGCACAACATCACAACACTGGTGGAGGTCAAGGAAACTAGATAGACTGGGAGACTGGTTAGTAAAGGGCCAGATGCTCACCTATGAGGAACTGAGGGACAAGCATGAGCTACCGCTGTCAGAACATTACAATTACTGTAGGCTGATGCATTTCACACACTCCCTAACCCAGAAAACAGGGGTCACCGGTCTTAAATTGGTTCTCCAAAATTTGTAAAGATAAACCTCTATCAAGGGGGATCATTGGGTCGCTTTACAAATATAAAGCATTTGTTACTGGTTGAAGCGACACTGGGGGAAGGACCGGAGTGGGGGAGCCCTGGAGACCCTTTAGAAGCAACCGGCGGCAAAATCATCCCAGGAAAGGAGAGGTTTGCTTACTGAGGCTGCCCTAGGATAACCCAAGGGTGATTGCCCAGGTTAGATATTGTAAATAATAAGCTAATACTGCTGGAGGGATGATAGCTAATAGGACTTTGGTGTTTCCTGCAGATATACTCTTTACTATTGTCTGTTTTACCATGTTTTAGGTATCTCTTAAATTGCAATCACAATAAAAAATAAGAAAAATTATTAACCTAAAAAGTAAAAATAAGAAGGAATAGCCAGCTAGCTTTCACAAAATGTCTTTATTGTAAATATGTATTTTTGCACAACTGTTATGCAAGACTGTTCAAAAATGCTTTATTTTTCATTACATGCTGTACGCCTTCTGACAATAAAAGAATTTAAATGCAAAAATTAGGTATTGTTGCAGCGACCAGAAAAATTTATGTTAGTTTGCCAGGCAGAAAGGTCCCTAAAACATTGCGTCTTGAACCCTAGTTGGTGGCGGATAAGTCATGCAAGTCATCCGGCATTCAGGGATAAAATACAGCAGCGTGTGCTCAAGGCAGCTCATCCATCAGGCCTTTTTTAATCGAATGTATCGCCCACTGTCAGTCCCTTCGGGATCCATCCCTCATTCATCTTAATAAAGGTGAGGTAATCTAGACTTTTCTGACCTATGCGACTTCTCTTATCAGTGACAAAACCTCCTGCTGCACTGAAGGTCCTTTCTGACAGGACACTTGAAGAGGGGCAGGACAGAAGTTCTATGGCAAATTGGGATAGCTCAGGCCACAGGGCAAGCGTGCACACCCAGTAGTCAAGAGGTTCATCGCTCCTCATAGTGTCGATATCTGTAGTTATGGCGAGGTAGTCTGTTACCTGACGGTCGAGTTGTTCGCTGAGGGTGGACCCCCGAAGGGCTGTGGCGATGCATAGGGACTTAAAAAGCTCTGCATGTCCTCCATCAACAACACGTCTGTAAAGCGTCCTCTCCTTGCCGGCGTGGTTGTGGGAGGAGGAGTATTATGTTCACCTCTTCCGCTGTTAGATTGCCGTTGTGCTGTAACATTACCCTTAAAAGCTGTGTAAAGCATACTTTTTAATTTATTTTGGAAGTGCTGCATCCTTTCAGACTTGTGGTAATTCGGTAACATTTCAGGCACTTTCTGCTTATACCGGGGGTCTAGTAGCGTGGACACCCAGTACAGGTCGTTCTCCTTCATCCTTTTTATACGAGGGTCCCTCAACAGGCACGACAGCATGAAAGACCCCATTTGCACAAGGTTGGATGCCGAGCTAGTCATGTCCCATTCCTCGTCCTCAGTGATCTCACTGAAGGTATGTTCTTCCCCCCAGCCGAGTACAACACCCCGGGTACCAGATAGGTGACAACGAGCACCCTGGGATGCCTGTTGTGGTTGATCTTCCTCCTCCTCCTCAAAGCCACATTCCTCCTCTGACTCCTCTTCCTCACAATCCTCTTCCAGCGTTGCCGCAGGTCCAGCAAGCGATGCTGATAAGGCTGTTTCTGGTGGTGAAGGTGACCACAACTCTTCCTCTTCACGCTCATCTACGGCCTGATCCAGCACTCTTTGCAGGGCACGCTCCAGGAAGAAAACAAATGGTATGATGTCGCTGATGGTGCCCTGGGTGGCGACTGACCCAGGTTGTCACCTCCTCAAAAGGATGCATAAGCCTACAGGCATTGCGCATGAGCGTCCAGTAACGTGGCAAAAAAAATCCCCCAGCTCCGCAGAGGCTGTCCTAGCACCCCGGTCATACAAATACTCGTTAATGGCCTTTTCTTGTTGGAGCAGGCGGTCTAACATCAGTGTTGAATTCCAACGTGTCGGGCTGTCTAAAATCAAGCGCCTTGCTGGCATGTTGTTTCGCCGCTGGATATTTATAAAGTGCGCCATGGCCGTGTAGGAACGCCTGAAATGGGCACACACCTTCCTGGCCTGCTTCAGGACGTCCTGTAAGCCTGGGTGCTTATGCACAAAGCGTTGTACAATCAGATTACACACATGTGCCATGCACGGCACATGTGTCAACTTGCCCAAATTCAATGCCGCCAACAAATTTCTTCCGTTGTCACAAACCACTTTGCCGATCTCCAGTTGGTGTGGAGTCAGCCACTGATCCACCTGTGCATTCAGGGCGGACAGGAGTGCTGGTCCGCTGTGACTCTCTGCTTTCAGGAAAGTCAACCACAAGACGGCGTGACACTGCCGTATCCGGGAATAGTACCTGTGGTGCTGGGGGGGTGCCGTTGATGTGGAGCAAGACATAGCAGCAGCAGAAGAGGACTCAGCCGAGAAAGTTATGGAAGAGGATGGAGTAGGAGGAGTAGAGGAGGTGGCAGCAGGCCTGCCTGCAAGTCGTGGCGGTGTAACCAACTCCTCTGCAGAGCCACGTATTCCATGCTTGGCAGCCGTCACCAGGTTTACCCAATGCGCAGTGTAGGTGATATACCTGCCCTGACCATGCTTTGCAGACCAGGTATCCATGGTCAGATGGACCCTTGCCCCAACACTGTGTGCCAGAGATGCCATTACTTCCTTTTGCACAATCGAGTACAGGTTGGGTATTGCATTTTGTGCAAAGAAATTTCGGCCCGGGTACCTTCCACTGCGGTGTCCCAATAGCTACAAATTTTTTGAACGCCTCAGACTCCACCAGCTTGTATGGTAAAAGCTGGCGGGCTAAGAGTTCAGACAAGCCAGCTGTCAGTTGCCGGGCAAGGGGGGTGACTTTGTGACATTGGCTTCTTACGCTCAAAACATGTCCTTGACAGACACCTGACTGGTGGGCAGATGAGCAGGGACTGATCAGGGCGAGACACGGGTAGTGGCGGATGGTTGAGAGGGGGCAAGCAGGGCAGCAGTGGTTGACGTGGCTGAAGATGCTGGACCAGGAGGAGGATGGCCGGCTTTGACTTTGTGTGCTGCTTGTACCCATGTGTTGTCCCATAGGCTTTTGTGATGTGACATCATGTGCCTTCGCAAAGAAGTGTACCTAGGTGGGTGTTGAACTTCCCACGACTCAGTTTCTTTTCGCTCAGGTTGCAAACGGCATTGCTGTTGTCACAGGCAGACACACGAAAAAATTGACACACTGCTGAGCTCTGCAATGATGGCATTCTGGTTGGTGGCAACAGCATGCGTTGACTGGCGTGCTTTCTGGCTGACCCCGGTGCCGATGCATGCTGTCTGACTGTGCCACTAGCTACTTTCGACGACCTCGCGCTGCTTCCAACTCGTCTCCTCCTCCTCTCTGTCTCCCCATCTGAACTTTCCTCCTGTTCTTCTTCTCTTATAGCGGGACACCCACGTGACAATCCACGGATGCATCGTCATCATCAACCGCTTCACTTGTATCTGACAACTCAACAAAGGAAGCAGCACCAGGGCACAATATCATCAACATCATCATCAGACCGTACATCCATGTGTGTAATGCTGCCTGACTGGGACATATCCCTGTTATCTACATCACTCTGGCACTAATGTTTGTGCATCACTCATTTCTTCAACGGATGTGTAAATAACTCTGCTGACGGATCAAGTGAAGCGGCTGTGGTGCTAGTGTTTGGTGGTGGCGGCAGGAGTGCGGGCGAGTGGTAACTGGAGAGGTGCCCGAAGCTAAGCTGGAGGATGGTGCGTCTAGGTTCCGAGCAGAAGCTGTAGAAGATTGGATGTCCTGTGTTAGCCAGTCAACCATGTTCTCAGAACTTTTCAAGTTCAGGGTATGTTGCCTCTGAAAACTGGGCATTATTCTAGGGCCAAAGGGAATCACAGCACCACGACCACGACGGCCCCTGCGGGGTGGCCTACCTCTGCCTGTCATTTTTTTTTCGATTAGTGGTACTATTCGTTGCAAGCTACTGTGACACCAGATATGAGTGTCACTGTGCACTGGCAAAAGTTGGCAGAGTAGGCGATGTAGGCCTCACACACACGCCTGTAGGCAGGCAACTGATATTCAATCGATTACAGAAAAAAAAGGTTTTCTTTTATGTCCCTGTACACTACGGTTGCACCAGATATGAGTGTCACTGTGCACTGGCAAAAGTTGGCAGAGTAGATGCAATAGGCCTCACACACACGCCTGTAGGCAGGCAACTGATATTCAATCGATTACAGAAAAAAAAGGGTTGTTTTATGTCCCTGTACACTACGGTTGCACCAGATATGAGTGTCACTGTGCACTGGCAAAAGTTGTCAGAGTAGATGCAATAGGCCTCACACAAACGCCTGTAGACAGGCAACTGATATTCAATCGATTAAAAAAAAAGGGTTGTTTTACGTCACTGTACACTACGGTTGCACCAGATATGAGTGTCACTGCACTGGCAAAAGTTGGCAGAGTAGATGCAATAGGCCTCACACAAACGGCCTGTAGGCAGGCAACTGATATTCAATCGATTACAGAAAAAAAGGGTTGTTTTATGTCACTGTACACTATGGTTGCACCAGATATGAGTGTCACTGTGCCACTGGCAAAAGATGGCAGAGTAGATGCAATAGGCCTCACACACACGCCTGTAGGCAGGCAACTGATATTCAATCGATTACAGAAAAAAAAAGGGTTCTTTTATTTCACTGTACACTACGGTTGTACCAGATATGAGTGTCACTGTGCACTGGCAAACGTTGGCAGAGTAGATGCAATAGGCCTCACACACACGCCTGTAGGCGGCAACTGATATTCAATCGATTACAGAAAAAAAGGGTTGTTTTATGTCCCTGTACACTACGTTGCACCAGATAATGAGTGTCACTGTGCACCTGGCAAAAGTTGTCAGAGTAGATGCAATAGGCCTCACACAAACGCCTGTAGACAGGCAACTGATATTCAATCGATTACAACAAAAAAAAAGGGTTGTTTTATGTCACTGTATACTACGGTTGCACCAGATATGAGTGTCACTGTGCACTGGCAAAGGTTGGCAGAGTAGATGCAATAGGCCTCACACAAACGCCTTTAGACAGGCAACTGATATTCAATCGATTAAAAAAAAAAGGGTTGTTTTATGTCACTGTACACTACGGTTGCACCAGATATGAGTGTCACTGTGCACTGGCAAAAGTTGGCAGAGTAGGCACTGAAGGCCTCACACACACGCCTGTAAGGCAGGCTACTGATATTCAATCGATTACAGAAAAAAAAAAGGGTTGTTTTATGTCACTGTACACTACGGTTTGCACCCGCTGTGAGGTATCACTGTCCCGCTCGCAAAAGTTTGCAGAGTAGATGCAATAGGCTTCACACACATGCCTGTAGGCTGGCAACTGATATTCAATCGATTACAGAAAAAAAGTGTTGTTTTATGTCACTGTACACTACGTTTGCACAGATATGACGTATCACTGTGCACTGCAAAAGTTGGCAGACGTAGATGAAATAGGCCTCACACACCACGCCTTATGGCCGGCAACTGATATTATTCGATTACAGAAAAAAAAGTGTTGTTTTATGTCACTGCTACACTCAGGTTGCACCAGATATGAGATTCACTGTGCACTGGCAAAAGTTGGCGGAGTAGATGCAATAGGCATCACAACACGCCTGTAGGCAGGCAAACTAATATTCAATCGATTACAGAAAAAAAGTGTTGTTTTATGTCACTGTATACTACGGTTGCACCATATATGAGTGTCCCTGTGCACTGGCAAAAGTTGGCAGAGTAGATGCAATAGGCCTCACACACACGCCTGTAGGCAGGCAACTGATATTCAATCGATTACTGAAAAATAAGGGTTGTTTTATTTCACTGTACACTAGGTTGCACCAGATATGAGTGTCACTGTGCACTGGCAAAAGTTGGCAGAGTAGGCGCTGTAGACCTCACACAAACGCCTGTAGGCAGGCAACTGATATTCAATCGATTACAGTCAAAAAAGGGTTGTTTTATGTCACTGTACACTACGGTTGCACCAGATATAAGTATCACTGTGCACTGGCAATAGTTGGCAGAGTAGATGCAATAGGCCTCACACACACGCCTGTAGGCAGGCAACTGATATTCAATCGATTCTTTGGAAAAAATGGTTGTTTTATGTCACTGTACACTACGGTTGCACCAGATATGACGTATCACTGTGCACTGGCAAAAGTTGGCAGAGTAGATGAAATAGGCCTCACACACACGCCTGTAGGCAGGCAACTGATATTCAATCGATTACAGAAAAAAAAGGGTTGTTTTATGTCACTGTACACTACGGTTGCACCAGATATGAGTGTCACTGTGCACTATCAAAAGTTGGAAGAGTAGATGCAATAGCCTCTACACAGACACGCGACTGTAGGCAGGCAACTGATATTCAATTGATTACAGAAAAAAAAGGGTTGTTTTATGTCACTGTATCACTACGGTTTTGCACCAGATATGAGATTCACTGTGCACTGGCAAAAGTGCGCAGAGTAGATGCAATAGGCCTAACACACTGCCTGTAGGCAGGCAACCTGATATTTCAATCGATTACGAAAAAAAAGGGTTGTTTTATGTCACTGTACACTACGGTTGCACCAGATATGAGTGTCACTGTGCACTGGCAAAAGTTGGCAGAGTAGGCGCTGAAGGCCTCACACACACGCCTGTAGGCAGGCAACTGATATTCAATCGATTACGGAAAAAAAAAGGGTTGTTTTATGTCACTGTACACTACGGTTGCACCAGATATGAGATTCACTGTGCACTGCAAAAGGTGCGCAGAGTAGATTGCAATAGGCCTCACACACATGCCTGTAGGCAGGCAACTGATATTCAAACGATTACAGAAAAAAAAAAGGGTTGATTTTAGTCCCTGTACACTACGGTTGCACCAGATATGAGTGTCACTATGCACTGGCAAAGTTGGCAGAGTAGGCGCTTGAGGCCTCACACACACGCCTGTAGGCAGGCAACTGATATTCAACTTGATTACAGGGAAAAAAGGGTTGTTTTATGTCACTGTACACTACGGTTGCACCAGATATGAGTATCACTGTGCGCTGCCAAAGGTTTGCAGAGTAGATGCAATAGGCTTCACACACATGCCTGTAGGCAGGCAACTGATATTCAATCGATTACAGAAAAAAAAGGTTTCTTTTATTTCACTGTACACCACGGTTGCACCAAGATTGAGTGTACACTGTGCGCTGGCAAAAGTTTGCAGAGTAGATGCAATAGGCCTCACACACAAGCCTGTAGGCAGGCAACTGATATTCAATGATTACTGAAAAAAAAGGGTTGTTTTATGTCACTGTACACTACGGTTGCACCAGATACGAGGTATCACTGTGCGGTGGCAAAAGTTTGCAGAGTAGATGCAATAGGCTTCACACACATGCCTGTAGGCAGGCAACTGATATTCAATCGATTACAGAAAAAAAAGGGTTCTTTTATTTCACTGTACACTACGGTTGCACCAGATATGAGGTATCACTGTGCGCTTGGCAAAAGTTTTGCAGAGTAGATGCAATAGGCCTCACACACACAGACCTGTAGGCAGGCAACTGATATTCAATCGATTACTGAAAAAAAAGGGTGTTTTTATGTCACTGTACACTACGGTTGGCACCAGATATGAGGTATCACTGTGCGCTGGCAAAAGTTTGCAGAGTAGATGCAATAGGCTTTACACACATGCCTGTAGGCAGGCAACTGATATTCAATCGATTACAGAAAAAAAAAGGGTTCTTTTATTTCACTGTACACTACGGTTGCACCAGATATGAGTGTCACTGTGCACTGGCAAAAGTTGGCAGAGTAGATGCAATAGGCCTCACACACACGCCAGTAGGCAGGAAACTGATATTCAATCGATTACAGAAAAAAAAGGGTTGTTTTATCTCCCTGTACACTACGGTTGCACCAGATATGAGTGTCACTGTGCACTGGCAAAAGTTCGCAGAGTAGATGCAATAGGCCTCACACAAACGCCTGTAGGCAGGCAACTGATATTCAATCGATTAAAAAAAAAAGGGTGATTGTTTTTATGTCACTGTACACTACGGTTGCACCAGATGTGAGTGTCACTGTGCACTATCAAAAGTTGGAAGAGTAGATGCAATAGGCCTCACACACACGCGAGTAGGCAGGCAACTGATATTCAATTGATTATAGAAAAAAAAAGGGTTGTTTTATGTCACTGTACACTACGGTTGCACCAGATATGAGATTCACTGTGCACTGGCAAAAGTGCGCAGAGTAGATGCAATAGGCCTCACACACATGCCTGTAGGCAGGCAACTGATATTCAATCGATTACAGAAAAAAAAAAGGGTTGTTTTATGTCACTGTACACTACGGTGCACCAGATATGAGTGTCACTGTGCACTGGCAAAAGTTGGCAGAGTAGGCGCTGAAGGCCTCACACACACGTCTGTAGGCAGGCAACTGATATTCAATTGATTACGGGGAAAAAAAGGGTTGTTTTATGTCACTGTACACTACGGTTGCACCAGATATGAGGTATCACTGTGCGCTGCCAAAGGTTTGCAGAGTAGATGCAATAGGCTTCACACACATGCCTGTAGGCAGGCAACTGATATTCAATCGATTACAGAAAAAAAAGGGTTCTTTTATTTCACTGTACACCACGGTTGCACCAGATATGAGGTATCACTGTGCGCTGGCAAAAGTTTGCAGAGTAGATGCAATAGGCCTCACACACACGCCTGTAGGCAGGCAACTGATATTCAATCGATTACAGAAAAATAAGGGTTGTTTTATTTCACTGTAAACTAGGTTGCACCAGATATGAGTGTCACTGTGCACTGGCAAAAGTTGGCAGAGTAGATGCAATAGGCCTCACACACACGCCTGTAGGCAGGCAACTGATATTCAATCGATTACAGAAAAAAAAGGGTTGTTTTATGTCACTGTACACTACGGTTGCACCAGATATGAGGTATCACTGTGCGCTGGCAAAAGTTTGCAGAGTAGATGCAATAGGCCTCACACACACGCCTGTAGGCAGGCAACTGATATTCAATCGATTACAGAAAAAAAAGGGTTGTTTTATTTCACTGTACACTACGGTTGCACCAGATATGAGTGTCACTGTGCACTGGCAAAAGTTGGCAGAGTAGATGCAATAGGCCTCACACACACGCCTGTAGGCAGGCAACTGATATTCAATCGATTACAGAAAAAAAAGGGTTGTTTTATCTCCCTGTACACTACGGTTGCACCAGATATGAGTGTCACTGTGCACTGGCAAAAGTTCGCAGAGTAGATGCAATAGGCCTCACACACATGCCTGTAGGCAGGCAACTGATATTCAATCGATTACAGAAATAAAAGTGCTGTTTTATGTCACTGTACACTACGGTTGCACCAGATATGAGTGTCACTGTGCACTGGCAAAGGTTGGCAGAGTAGATGCAATAGGCCTCACACACACACACCTGTAGGCAGGCAACTGATATTCAATCGATTACTGAAAAAAAAGGGTTGTTTTATGTCACTGTACACTACGGTTGCACCAGATATGACGTATCACTGTGCACTGGCAAAAGTTGGCAGAGTAGATGAAATAGGCCTCACACACATGCCTGTAGGCAGGCAACTGATATTCAATCGATTACAGAAAAAAAAGTGCTGTTTTATGTCACTGTACACTACGGTTGCACCAGATATGAGTGTCACTGTGCACTGGCAAAAGTTGGAAGAGTAGATGCAATAGGCCTCACACACACGCCTGTAGGCAGGCAACTGATATTCAATCGATTACAGAAAAAAATGGGTTGTTTTATGTCACTGTACACTACGGTTGCACCAGATATGAGATTCACTGTGCACTGGCAAAAGTTTGCAGAGTAGATGCAATAGGCCTCACACACACGCCTGTAGGCAGGCAACTGATATTCAATCGATTACAGAAAAAAAAAGGGTTGTTTTATGTCACTGTACACAACGGTTGCACCAGATATGAGTGTCACTGTGCACTGGCAAAAGTTGGCAGAGTAGGCGCTGAAGGCCTCACACACACGCCTGTAAGCAGGCTACTGATATTCAATCGATTACAGAAAAAAAAGGGTTGTTTTATGTCACTGTACACTACGGTTGCACCAGATATGAGGTATCACTGTGCGCTGGCAAAAGTTTGCAGAGTAGATGCAATAGGCTTCACACACATGCCTGTAGGCAGGCAACTGATATTCAATTGATTACAGAAAAAAAAGGGTTCTTTTATTTCACTGTACACTACGGTTGTACCAGATATGAGTGTCACTGTGCACTGGCAAAAGTTCGCAGAGTAGATGCAATAGGCCTCACACACACGCCTGTAGGCAGGCAACTGATATTCAATCGATTACAGAAAAAAAAGGGTTGTTTTATGTCACTGTACACTACGGTTGCACCAGATATGAGGTATCACTGTGCGCTGGCAAAAGTTTGCAGAGTAGATGCAATAGGCTCACACACACGCCTGTAGGCAGGCAACTGATATTCAATCGATTACAGAAAAAAAAGGGTTCTTTTATTTCACTGTACACTACGGTTGCACCAGATATGAGTGTCACTGTGCACTGGCAAAAGTTGGCAGAGTAGATGCAATAGGCCTCACACACACGCCTGTAGGCAGGCAACTGATATTCAATCGATTACAGAAAAAAAAGGGTTGTTTTATCTCACTGTACACTACGGTTGCACCAGATATGAGTGTCACTGTGCACTGGCAAAAGTTCGCAGAGTAGATGCAATAGGCCTCACACACACGCCTGTAGGCAGGCAACTGATATTCAATCGATTACTGAAAAAAAAGGGTTGTTTTATGTCACTGTACACTACGGTTGCACCAGATATGAGTGTCACTGTGCACTGGCAAAAGTTGGCAGAGTAGATGCAATAGGCCTCACACACACGCCTGTAGGCAGGCAACTGATATTCAATCGATTACTGAAAAAAAAGGGTTGTTTTATGTCACTGTACACTACGGTTGCACCAGATATGAGTGTCACTGTGCACTGGCAAAAGTTGGCAGAGTAGATGCAATAGGCCTCACACACACGCCTGTAGGCAGGCAACTGATATTCAATCGATTACAGAAAAAAAAGGGTTGTTTTATGTCACTGTACACTACGGTTGCACCAGATATGAGTGTCACTGTGCACTGGCAAAAGTTGGCAGAGTAGATGCAATAGGCCTCACACACACGCCTGTAGGCAGGCAACTGATATTCAATCGATTACAGAAAAAAAGTGTTGTTTTATGTCACTGTACACTACGGTTGCACCAGATATGAGATTCACTGTGCACTGGCAAAAGTTTGCAGAGTAGATGCAATAGGCCTCACACACACGCCTGTAGGCAGGCAACTGATATTCAATCGATTACAGAAAAAAAAAGGGTTGTTTTATGTCACTGTACACTACGGTTGCACCAGATATGAGTGTCACTGTGCACTGGCAAAAGTTGGCAGAGTAGGCGCTGAAGGCCTCACACACACGCCTGTAGGCAGGCAACTGATATTCAATCGATTACTGAAAAAAAAGGGTTGTTTTATGTCACTGTACACTACGGTTGCACCAGATATGAGGTATCACTGTGCGCTGGCAAAAGTTTGCAGAGTAGATGCAATAGGCTTCACACACATGCCTGTAGGCAGGCAACTGATATTCAATCGATTACAGAAAAAAAAGGGTTCTTTTATTTCACTGTACACTACGGTTGCACCAGATATGAGTGTCACTGTGCACTGGCAAAAGTTGGCAGAGTAGATGCAATAGGCCTCACACACACGCCTGTAGGCAGGCAACTGATATTCAATCGATTACAGAAAAAAAAGGGTTGTTTTATGTCACTGTACACTACGGTTGCACCAGATATGAGTGTCACTGTGCACTGGCAAAAGTTGGCAGAGTAGATGCAATAGGCCTCACACACACGCCTGTAGGCAGGCAACTGATATTCAATCGATTACAGAAAAAAAAGGGTTGTTTTATGTCACTGTACACTACGGTTGCACCAGATATGAGTGTCACTGTGCACTGGCAAAAGTTGGCAGAGTAGATGCAATAGGCCTCACACACACGCCTGTAGGCAGGCAACTGATATTCAATCGATTACAGAAAAAAAGGGTTGTTTTATGTCACTGTACACTACGGTTGCACCAGATATGAGTGTCACTGTGCACTGGCAAAAGTTGGCAGAGTAGATGCAATAGGCCTCACACACACGCCTGTAGGCAGGCAACTGATATTCAATCGATTACTGAAAAAAAGGGTTGTTTTATGTCACTGTACACTACGGTTGCACCAGATATGAGTGTCACTGTGCACTGGCAAAAGTTGGCAGAGTAGATGCAATAGGCCTCACACACACGCCTGTAGGCAGGCAACTGATATTCAATCGATTACAGAAAAAAAAGGGTTGTTTTATGTCACTGTACACTACGGTTGCACCAGATATGAGTGTCACTGTGCACTATCAAAAGTTGGAAGAGTAGATGTAATAGGCCTCACACACACGCGAGTAGGCAGGCAACTGATATTCAATTGATTACAGAAAAAAAAAGGGTTGTTTTATGTCACTGTACACTACGGTTGCACCAGATATGAGTGTCACTGTGCACTGGCAAAAGTTGGCAGAGTAGGCGCTGAAGGCCTCACACACACGCCTGTAGGCAGGCAACTGATATTCAATCGATTACGAAAAAAAAAAGGGTTGTTTTATGTCACTGTACACTACGGTTGCACCAGATATGAGGTATCACTGTGCGCTGCCAAAGGTTTGCAGAGTAGATGCAATAGGCTTCACACACATGCCTGTAGGCAGGCAACTGATATTCAATCGATTACAGAAAAAAAAGGGTTCTTTTATTTCACTGTACACCACGGTTGCACCAGATATGACGTATCACTGTGCACTGGCAAAAGTTTGCAGAGTAGATGCAATAGGCCTCACACACACGCCTGTAGGCAGGCAACTGATATTCAATCGATTACTGAAAAAAAAGGGTTGTTTTATGTCACTGTACACTACGGTTGCACCAGATATGAGGTATCACTGTGCGCTGGCAAAAGTTTGCAGAGTAGATGCAATAGGCTTCACACACATGCCTGTAAGCAGGCAACTGATATTCAATCGATTACAGAAAAAAAAGGGTTCTTTTATTTCACTGTACACTACGGTTGCACCAGATATGAGGTATCACTGTGCGCTGGCAAAAGTTTGCAGAGTAGATGCAATAGGCCTCACACACACACGCCTGTAGGCAGGCAACTGATATTCAATCGATTACTGAAAAAAAAGGGTTGTTTTATGTCACTGTACACTACGGTTGCACCAGATATGAGGTATCACTGTGCGCTGGCAAAAGTTTGCAGAGTAGATGCAATAGGCTTTACACACATGCCTGTAGGCAGGCAACTGATATTCAATCGATTACAGAAAAAAAAGGGTTCTTTTATTTCACTGTACACTACGGTTGCACCAGATATGAGTGTCACTGTGCACTGGCAAAAGTTGGCAGAGTAGATGCAATAGGCCTCACACACACGCCTGTAGGCAGGCAACTGATATTCAATCGATTACAGAAAAAAAAGGGTTGTTTTATCTCCCTGTACACTACGGTTGCACCAGATATGAGTGTCACTGTGCACTGGCAAAAGTTCGCAGAGTAGATGCAATAGGCCTCACACAAACGCCTGTAGGCAGGCAACTGATATTCAATCGATTACAGTCAAAAAAGTGTTGTTTTATGTCACTGTACACTACGGTTGCACCAGATATGAGTGTCACTGTGCACTGGCAAAATTTGGCAGAGTAGATGCAATAGGCTTCACACACACACGCCTGTAGGCAGGCAACTGATATTCAATCGATTACTGAAAAAAAAGGGTTGTTTTATCTCCCTGTACACTACGGTTGCACCAGATATGAGTGTCACTGTGCACTGGCAAAAGTTCGCAGAGTAGATGCAATAGGCCTCACACAAACGCCTGTAGGCAGGCAACTGATATTCAATCGATTACAAAAAAAAGGGGTTGTTTTTATGTCACTGTACACTACGGTTGCACCAGATGTGAGTGTCACTGTGCACTGGCAAAGGTTGGCAGAGTAGATGCAATAGGCCTCACACACACACGCCTGTAGGCAGGCAACTGATGTTCAATCGATTACTGAAAAAAAAGGGTTGTTTTATGTCACTGTACACTACGGTTGCACCAGATATGACATATCACTGTGCACTGGCAAAAGTTGGCAGAGTAGATGAAATAGGCCTCACACACACGCCTGTAGGCAGGCAACTGATATTCAATCGATTACAGAAAAAAAGTGTTGTTTTATGTCACTGTACACTACGGTTGCACCAGATATGAGGTATCACTGTGCGCTGCCAAAGGTTTGCAGAGTAGATGCAATAGGCTTCACACACATGCCTGTAGGCAGGCAACTGATATTCAATCGATCACAGAAAAAAAGGGTTCTTTTTATTTCACTTTACACTAGGTTGCACCAGATATGAGTGTCACTGTGCACTGGCAAAAGTTGGCAGAGTAGATGCAATAGGCCTCGCACACACGCCTGTAGGCAGGCAACTGATATTCAATCGATTACTGAAAAAAAAGGGTTGTTTTATGTCACTGTACACTACGGTTGCACCAGATATGACATATCACTGTGCACTGGCAAAAGTTGGCAGAGTAGATGAAATAGGCCTCACACATATGCCTGTAGGCAGGCAACTGATAATCAATCGATTACAGAAAAAAAGTGTTCTTTTATGTCACTGTACACTACGATTGCACCAGATATGAGATTCACTGTATACTGGCAAAAGTTGGCAGAGTAGATGCAATAGGCCTCACACACACGCCTGTAGGCAGGCAACTGATATTCAATCGATTACAGAAAAAAAAAGGGTTGTTTTATGTCACTGTACACTACGGTTGCACCAGATATTTGTGTCACTGTGCACTGGCAAAAGTTGGCAGAGTAGGCGCTGAATGTCTCACACACACACCTATAGGCAGGCAACTGATGATCAATCAATTACTGAAAAAAAAGGGTTGTTTTATGTCACTGTACACTACGGTTGCACCAGATATGAGGTATCACTGTGCGCTGGCAAAAGTTTGAAGAGTAGATGCAATAGGCTTCACACACATGCCTGTAGGCAGGCAACTGATATTCAATCGATTACAGAAAAAAAAGGGTTCTTTTATTTCACTGTACACTACGGTTGCACCAGATATGAGTGTCACTGTGCACTGGCAAAAGTTTGCAGAGTAGATGCAATAGGCCTCACACACACGCCTGTAGGCAGGCAACTGATATTCAATCGATTACAGAAAAAAAAGGGTTGTTTTATCTCCCTGTACACTACGGTTGCACCAGATATGAGTGTCACTGTGCACTGGCAAAAGTTGGCAGAGTAGATGCAATAGGCCTCACACAAACGCCTGTAGGCAGGGTACTGATATTCAATCGATTACAAAAAAAAAGGGTTGTTTTTTTGTCACTGTACACTACGGTTGCATCAGATATGAGTGTCACTGTGCACTGGCAAAGGTTGGCAGAGTAGATGCAATAGGCCTCACACACACACGCCTGTAGGCAGGCAACTGATATTCAATCGGTTGCAGAAAAAAAGGGTTGTTTTATGTCACTGTACACTACGGTTGCACCAGATATGAGTGTCACTGTGCACTGGCAAAAGTTGGCAGAGTAGATGCAATAGGCCTCACACACACGCCTGTAGGCAGGCAACTGATATTCAATCGATTACAGAAAAAAAAAGTGTTGTTTTATGTCACTGTACACTACGGTTGCACCAGATATGAGTGTCACTGTGCACTGGCAAAAGTTGGCAGAGTAGATGCAATAGGCCTCACACAAACGCCTGTAGGCAGGCAACTGATATTCAATCGATTACAGAAAAAAAAGGGTTGTTTTATGTCACTGTACACTACGGTTGCACCAGATATGAGTGTCACTGTGCACTGGCAAAAGTCTGCAGAGTAGATGCAATAGGCCTCACACACATGCCTGTAGGCAGGCAACTTATATTCAATCGATTACAGAAAAAAAAGTGTTGTTTTATGTCACTGTACACTACGGTTGCACCAGATATGAGTGTCACTGTGCACTATCAAAAGTTGGAAGAGTAGATGCAATAGGCCTCACACACACGCGAGTAGGCAGGCAACTGATATTCAATCGATTACTGAAACAAAAGGTTTGTTTTATGTCACTGGACACTACGGTTGCACCAGATATGAGGTATCACTGTGCACTGGCAAAAGTTGGCAGAGAAGATGCAATAGGCCTCACACACACGCCTGTAGGCAGGCAACTGATATTCAATCGATTACAGAAAATAAGTGTTGTTTTATGTCACTGTACACTACGGTTGCACCAGATATGAGTGTCACTGTGCACTGGCAAAAGTTGGCAGAGTAGATGCAATAGGCCTCACACAAACGCCTGTAGGCAGGCAACTGATATTCAATCGATTACAGAAAAAAAAGGGTTGTTTTATGTCACTGTACAATACGGTTGCACCAGATATGAGTGTCACTGTGCACTGGCAATAGTTGGAAGAGTAGATGCAATAGGCATCACACACACACGCCTGTAGGCAGGCAACTGATATTCAATCGATTACAGTCAAAAAAGGGTTGTTTTATGTCACTGTTCACTACGGTTGCACCAGATATAAGTGTCACTGTGCACTGGCAAAAGTTGGCAGAGTAGATGCAATAGGCCTCACACACACGCCAGTAGGCAGGCAACTGATATTCAATCGATTACAGAAAAAAAAGGGTTGTTTTATGTCACTGTACACTACGGTTGCACCAGATATGAGTGTCACTGTGCACTGGCAAAATTTGGCAGAGTAGATGCAATAGGCCTCACACACACTCTAACAGGCAGGCATATGCAATTAGATTACACAGAAAAAAATAATAAAATAAAATAAATTATGTTCTAGCCATAAAAAGGGCTTTTTGGGTTGCTGTCCTTGCAGCAGATATCAAATTACTCCTTCAGGTGTGTAGTGAAAGCTAAATACACAGCCTGACTATCTATTTCCCTATTAAATCAGCAGCAGGTAGAATATATGTCCTCTCTCAACGAATGTAGCTTCAGAATGATTCTCAAATGGAGGCTGTCCTTCAGATGGAAGGCCCTGGAAGGGAGTGTATGCTGCTGATTGGCTGGAATGTGTCTGCTGACTGTAAGGTGCAGGGTCAAAGTTTCCTCAATGATAAAGTATAGGGGGCGGACCGAAAAGCGCATGTGTTCGCCGTTCGATGCGAACGCCAACATGCGAAAATCGCCGCGAATAGTTCTCCGGCGAACTGTTCGGGACATCACTACTGTTTATGTTTGATCTTCTTTATGACAATATAAGTAACTTTTTAGGTTTCACATTTATCGCATTTTTGCATTCATTCAATAACGTACATTCATATTAATTTACTAATGAATTCATAATTCAGTTAGCAAAATATATATATATATGTGCAGGCCTTTGCTATTTAATATATGTCAATAAAAAAAGTACTGAAATGGTTTCATTTATTTCATTGTAAAAAAGTACAAGATTTTAAAATGGTTGCATTATTTAATTCATCCAATTTACTTTTACATTGGAACCAGCTAAAAACAATATGTACAGAAAACAATAAACAAACAATAATTACATCTCTTTTTACAATTACAGATTAAAATGGCGGATAATGGAGAAGACAAAATTGAACGCAAAAGAAGTTTGGCTAGGGAAAGGAAGCAAAGGTGGAGAGATGCACAGTCACCTGAAACTTCCCAACGCTTAAGAGAAGAAGACCGACAGAGACTTTTAAATAAAAGAAAAATGAGTAAGAAAGCACAAAGTGAGTGTGCTGGGGCTTCCAAAAAACGAAAAAATAAACATTGATCAATGATACTATATTGCCTACTGACTCCAATGTGGAGACACACGACACTAATGTAGATATAGAAAGTTGTAGTGATATCTATGTTGAGGAAGTGCATGAGAATGTGTTTAGTAGAGCACTAAAAGTAGACACTCATTATTGTGGATTACTGAATGTTGTTTGTCAGTTTTGTGGGGCCTATCATTTTCTAAAGGAAAGGCTAACTGACGGAGATTTCATTAGTTGCTATCAGAAAGGAAACGTAAGACTTCCACAAAGACACCCATTTCCATATTACTTACAAAGTATCATGAGCGATCCAACATTTCCAAATTACACAAATTAAAAAAAAAACATAAGGTCTTATAATAGTGCAATTTAATTTGCTTCAATGGGTGCCACATTAGCCGAAAATGTACCAGGACATGGTCCTTACTGTTTTAGAGTTCAAGGACAAATTTACCCCCGAACTTCACATTTACACCCACAAGAAGGAGAGCAAAGGAAATTTGCACAGTTATATGTCTTAGATACAATGGAAGCTGTTGAACAAAGAATGGCGCATCCAGAAAATAAACAGTGTTTGTGCATAGTCTTTGAACAGCTGGTTAAAATTATGGCTAACAACCCATACAGTCAAGCATACAAACAATTAGCACAGCTTGAAAAAGAACAATAGGAACATGCTCAAAGACCTCAATTGACAACTCCAAGAGTAAATATGGTGTTAATAAGAGATCGCAACAGTGATCAAAGACGATATAATTTACCAACAGTAAATGAGGTTGCCATGGTTTTTAAAAATGAAGATGGGGAACCACCTTTTCAGCGGGATATTAGAATATATCCACGCAATGAAGAACAATCGTTTATAAACATAAATATATTAAGTTGTAATTTAGATCCAATAACATATACCATTTGGTGGACCTGGATGGGAACCAAAATTACAATTGCAAAGTTATCCCAATAGTAAAGTTTGTGTTAGATGCAATATTTCTATGCTGGAATATAAAGTGGCACAAACTGCTATTCAGGATTCTTTTAATCCCATTTTCAGTGGGGGCAAACTCACTCAACAATGGATTATTGATTCCAAATCTACAAGTCGAAGCAAATAGTCAAAATTTTATAAAATTTCAACAAAATAAGCTTCGAGTAGAACAATATTGTGGATTGATGGATTATGTGGTTGAATTGGCTACCAACAGAGACATTCCAGCTGGAAGAGCAATCATTTTGCCATCCACTTTCCAAAGATCTCCTCACAATATGCGAGAAAGATATAATGATGCCATGGCTATTATCACAAAGTTTGGAAAACCAGATTTATTCATTACATTCACATGTAATCCACAATGGCCAGAGAAAATTGGAATCTGGGACAAAATACTTCTGACCAACCTGATTTAGTGGCAAGAGTATTCAAAATCAAACTCAATTCATTAATACATGATAGAACTAAAGCACAGTTATTTGGAAAATGTGTGGCTTTTGTTTATACCATTGAATTTCAAAAAAGAGGACTGCCACATGCTCACATACTTTTAAAACTGCAGGAAAAAGATAAGTTGAATACTGCAGAGAGAGTGGATTCAGTTATTACTGCTGAATTGCCAGAGCAAGAAAAGTATTCCAAACTTTACACACACAATGATTCATGGGCCATGTGCAGATATGAATCTTAATTCACCATGTATGGAAAATAAAAAATGTACTAAACAAATTCCTAAACAATTTCAAATGCAAACTTATGCAAATTGTGATGGATACCCTTTGTATAAAAGAAGACAAGGACAAACAGCTATTATCCGGGGGCAAATGGTTGATAATAGATTTGTCGTTCCATACAATCCACATTTGCTCATCAAGTACAATGCACACATAAATGTGGAAGCTTGCACTTCTATTAAATATATCAAATATGTGTATAAATATATATACAAAGGATATGATGCAGCAACTGTTGTTGTGCAAGGTGCTGCAAACAAAAAGGAAAATCCAATTTTACATGACGAACTATCAAATTATTTAGATGCCCACTATCTCAGTGCTCCTGAAGCAATGTGGCGGCTTCTGAAATTTGAGATGCATGATCGGTCACATGCTGTCTATCGTTTAGCTGTACATTTGCCTCAAAGTCAGTTTGTTTGCTTTACTGCAGGCAATGGAAGAACTGCATTAGCTCAAAGTGAACACCGAGATACAACACTTACTGCATGGTTTAAATTAAACTTCCAGGATACGCAGGCCAGACAATTTTTATACATTGAGATACCAAATCACTATGTATTTGTAAATGGTCTATGGCGACAACAAAGAAGAGATACACATAAAATTATACCACAAATTTATACCATCAGTTTATGATTACTTCTTTTACATCTTCCTGGAGTTTTGAACATTTACGCACAGTGAATGACATAGTTTACTTTCCTGTTAGCTGCAAGACATCAAAACTTCATAGCTGATGATACAAAATGGGAGAGGTGTCTGGAAGAAGCAGCACTATGTCAAATGCCAAAGCAGAAGAGACAACAATTTGCATTCATTTGCATCTTTTGCAATGTACCTGATGCATTTACTTTGTGGGAAACATTTCAATTAAATATGTCTGAAGACTTCTTGAAACGTTACAATGAGTCAATAGCACTGTTAAAAACTTTGATGGAAATACAAGAAATATTGTTTGCTCATGGATTAAAATGTGCAAGTTTTAATTTGCCTGATCCATGACTTATAGATGAGATCAACTTTGATGATTATGACACTGAGCTACAAAAACAAAAAACGAAAGAAAAACTGGCAACTTTAAATACCTTACAGCTACAAGCATTTAATGCCATCACAAATGCTACAGATGATGAAATGGTCAAAGACCGGTATTTCTATCTAGATGGCCCAGGTAGATCAGGAAAAACGTATCTGCACAGTTGTTTGATGGGTTATATTCGAGCACAGGGTCAGATAGCTATGCCATTTGCAACAACTGGAATTGCTGCACTTTTGTTAGATGGTGGGAGAACTGTGCATAGTGGATTTAAGCTGCCAGTTCCCATTTTGGAAACATCAGTGTCAGATATTCGACTGAATTCTTTACAAGCAAAAAAAAAATTAATTATCATAGAAGAGGCAACAATGATGTCATGTCATGCTCTGCAATGTATTGATAGATTCTTAAAAGAAGTGATGGATAATAAGTTGCCATTTGGTGGAAAGGAGATGCTGTTAGGAGGAGATTTTAGTCAAACATTACCTGTTGTGCCACATGGAAATAGAATGGAGATCATTGAAACATGTATCAAGACAAGTAAACTGTGGAAAATATTTACACATCTCAAATTAGAATTAAATATGAGGTCTGAAGGCCAAAATGAATTCAATGATTGGCTCATTAAAATTGGAGAAGGAAAACATCCACAAATACATGATTTACCCAATGATACCATTGAAATTCCATCAGAAATGGTTTGCAAGGAATCACTCATATCAGCCATATTTCTAAACACTCTTAATAACAATGATTACTCAGACATTGCAAACAAAGTGATATTAACATCAAAAAATATAGATGCCTTGAATCTAAATAACAAAATTTAAAAATTCATCAAAGCACCACAAAATAATTATTACAGTGCAGATACAGTTCTTGCTGACGATAAAGACAGTGAATTTAATTTTAGTATCAAATTTATTAATTCTTTAACACAATCTGGAATGCCACCACATCTTTTACAATTGAAAAAAGGGGCAATTGTCATGTTATTGAGAAATATGAATCCAAAAAAAGGACTTTGTAATGGGACCAGATTAATTGTGCAAGTTAAAAGATCATTTTATACATGCAGAAATTATGACTGGGACCCATAAAGTTGAACGAGTTTTTTTACCAATAATTGATTTAGCTCCAAGTGAGAGTGGTTTGCCTTTTGTCCTTCAAACGAGACAATTCCCAGTTATCATGGCATTTGCCATGATTATCAATAAATCCCAAGGACAAACTTTTAAGTCTGTTGGTATTTTTTTTAAAAGAACCTGTTTTTGTACATGGACAACTCTATATTGCTTTTTCAAGGTGCACTAATCCAAAGGAAATTAAAGTACTTATTGAAGAAAACCAAAGTCAGGGTGATTTATTGGAAGATGGATGCGTTTTTACAAAAAACATTGTGTACTATGAGGTGCTGTAAATATAGAGGACAGTGGTTTCATTTCGACGACAACATTTTATGTTACTCGCACTGATTTTAGAGGACCACTATTTCAATAAGAAACTCTATAGAATGGCAAAAAAACATAGAGAACAGTGGTTTTACTTCCAGGACAAAATGTTAGTACTCTGGGACTCTTTAAATAGGGGACCACTATTTCACTTAGGAAACTCTATGTGCCATTTGCACAAAGTACAACCAGAACAAAAAAATGAAAACTACAAGAAAAACAACAGTAAACAGTGCTTAGACAGATTGGAATGTGTTAGAAGTTACCTTTTTACATGATTAGCCCCACAAAGCAATTACGTTTTCTTTACTTGGAAGGTTAAATGTTATTGTTTTATGTTACTATTTCACATGTTAACATTGTATTTTCAAAGTTGGGGAAAGTTATTTCAATATATATTGGATAGAGTCAAAGATGTATGTTACTACAAGTTTCACCATTTGTTAATAAATTGAACTGTATAATTAAAATACAGAGTATTGATTCAGGGAGTAATCTGATCACCAGTTAATGGGGTCAGGAAGGGTTTAATTTTTTTCCCTCTTTGATACAATTGGCCAAGTTTCAATGTTTTTTTTTTATTGTTTGCCTTCCTTTGGATTCAATGCAAATTTAGTTTAAAAAAAAATAAATTGTAATAAATAATATCATTGATCAAAATAGTTATTTGCAGAAAGTTTACATAGTCGTATGTTATTCATGCATAAATATCAATTATAAATGATAGTATTGTTAAATAAAAAAAGGTTACCGATTGTTTTAAATACAAGTTGCATGTTACAAACTTTTAATTTGTGGTTTACAATATGTATTCATGAAAACTTTACTCATTGTTATATTGTTATTCCATATATGACAATTAAAAGAGGTAATATTCAAAAAAAAAAAATTAACATTCCTCTTGGTGAAATTCAAGTTGAAAGTTAAAAAAATAAAAAGTTTTATGAAACATTTTGGATTTCTTTGGACATAATACAAAAATGTTAAGAATGTCAGAGACTGACACTGTGTGGCAAACAGTTTTCACAGCATTAAAATGTTATTGACCGTAATTTTTTGATGGGCAAGTCGCTAGTCATCTAATAATGTGCAAAGGAAGAACCTATCACTACAAAAGCACTACAGAGACTGTTGTGACGGCTGGTTGAGTCCATTTCTTACTCCCTAACTACGGATATGATTACTATTTATACTGTTCTCCTGTAGTTAAACAATACAAATGTTTGTTTGATTTTTTTTTTGTTTCTAAAAACATTTGAATTCCAATAAAAAAAAATTGTTTCTAAAAATGTTTTTGTTTCTAAAAAATGTTTTTGTTCCTACCTAGCCATCACATCCCACATAAAAATTAGCCCTGCCAGAACTGCCCACTGATGCTGTAAAATGTCCAAAAAACACAATCCACATGTAGCTGTCCCATTACAATTTTCCAAAAGCCCATCACATTCTCAAATTTGCGTAGTACACGTTAACCTCTGCTCGTAAGTCCTCAGAGTCCTAAGTCCTCAGATTTCCACAAATCCTATGTAGCAGCTTAATATTAAGCCCCAACATGGAGGTCCTGTAAGAACTTCCATGGCATATAATATTAACCTCAATGATATGGAGGTCCTCTAAGGACTTCAATTGTACCTACTATTAACCCTTATGCCACAGAAGTCCTGCAAGAAAGTCAGTGGCATCCCTTAGGACTTTAATTATTTTATTCCTATCTCTCTGTGTGGGTTCCTGTGCCATTCATATGCATGACTACAAGAAATATTAGCTTCTGTGTCTGCAGTGTTTGAACAGGCGGGACTGTGTTGTAGTTTTATCTTGCAGTAGTGTTTTTAGTATTTGAACTGCAGTCTCTCTGTAATACATTTGGCAAATTTCACTGGATATTCAACACATTCCGGATATACCATTTGTTGATTTATTGAGCTGTTCATTTTTCATTAGCTAATCACAAATACAGAATATCTCAGTAAAATCATCACTGAGCTTCTTTTTGGCAGCCAAATTAGTCTCCTGAGAGTGATTCATCTCTAAGTAAAATTGTAAATCTTAATGGTGGACATTTTAAGTTCACTGGTGGCATGACCTAAAAAATGATTATAGGATGAAAATTATGTGTTTAAAATGGACATCCCAGATGATAACATCAAAATAAATAGTCATATTTTGTAAAGGTGAATATGTTATGAGTACTTAGCTATCTGATGCAAATTAAACTAAATATATTAAACATTAGAAAAATATAATAAGCACTGTAAAATCTATCATTCCTTGCATTCATCTGATCAGTTCAAACATGTTGCTTTATGGCTAAATACAATTTTTATGACATTTATTTGTTAGAGTAAATGAGCAAAAATAAATGCAATTTAGATCTACAATGATTTCTAAACTGTGACTGTAATTTTTTGATATATTTTAAAGTAGTAAATAACTAAATATACTGCAAAAGGTTAGTTACTAGAATAAATGTAAATATGTTAGCCTATGGGCCATATTAAATTCCAATCCCGTAGTGGCACTGGCACTGGTACACCCGCAAAGCCTGCGGGCTTGAAATTCGGCCAAGTCTGCAACAGACGTGGCCAACATTCAAACCCGTAAAGCATTTTTGCGCTAGTTGCATGTGCAGTCGTGAGCATGATCAATTAGTCAAACCCGTAGTTACGGGTTTAGACAGAGCCAATGGTAAAAGAGATGGAGGTTAGATTTCAGTCCCTTACGGTTTTGAATTACAAGTTACGATTGAATCCTCATTCCAGAAATCATGCAATATTAATAAATCAGTGAATATGATATTCTAGTCCATGCGAGTTCCATTATATGTATTAACACATTGATTGCAGGGATCAATATAACATGGAAATAAAACTGAAAAATAACTTTTTTATATTGCAGATTTGCCAGCTTGAGAATGTTGTGCTATTAATATTAATACCTAACATCACTTTCCCTTTAATTTAAAATACAATAGTGTGTTGACATTTACATTTACAGTGCTACGGATAGGACTTTAACCCCATTGCGTGTCCTCTCAACCACCCGTAGGCTTTTTGGCTACATTTGTGGTTACGGGTTTGAATGCCAGTAAATTCGTAGCAATTTAATAGCGATTTGCAAACATAACATTTACGGGCTTGACAGATCAAAGGCTTTGCGGCAACGGAGTTCTGATTTTGACAGCTCGTAGGGTTTTTCCGCCTGTAACCCACAGATCGTTTGTGGGTAGCTGTACGAGGCCAATTTAATAGCCGTAAGACTAGCGGGCCCCATTACGGGATACAGGTTTTCACGTTTGGGGGAATTTATTATGGATAATTGTATGGATGAAAAATGTGCATGTTTCATTCAGATTTTTTTTCCATTTATTGAGAATTACAAAAGTACAAGGAAAAGGAAAGAAGAGAAAACATTTCCCTCTTCAAAATTTGTTAAAAAGGTGCATACAGAGTTGTACTTCTAAAAGAATTGAACAAAACAGAAAGAAAAAAAGATACACAAAACAAAATTTATCAATACAGTTAGTAGGACCAAAGGCATCAAGCAGCAAATTAGATCAGCCTCGGTTATCCAAGGTTGATCTAATTTTCTGTACAGAATATTTTAATGATGTTATCTTGATGCCCATACATCTTGTATCACATATATAGTTGCAAAGCGCGCTCCTTGCCATCAACTGCGACAATCGCAAGCTTCACGTCATAACGCAAAAAACATACAAGACACGTTACCACATATTACGACTTCGCAAAAATCGTCCGCAACCAGCGAACATGAAAAAATTAAAAACACAATAAATACACACAACACATACATAAAAAGTTTAGCTACAGCAAGAGGGAGCATCTAGGACCTCAAAAAAGCAAGTTACACCTTCATTTAACTCAAAATAAAAGAGTTTAGACACTCAAAAATTCTCTAAGCGAGAGAAAAAATGTCCGCCAAACAAAATGAAAACGAGGCTACAGCACTCTAAACACGCAAAAACACCACAAGAAACTCGCAAAACACCACAAAAGACCTGCGGATATTCCTCTAAGACGCATACCACACATTACCCGCTATTTCAGAAGTACACAACTACGCTAACGGTTTGGTCTAGCTCACGCACACTATTACACTGCACACATTCATCACGCTTACACAGCAGCTCCACACCACTAATGCTTCAGCAACATCAAAACAGATTGTCAGCTCTTCAACAGAATGCTTCCTGCATATATTACTTCAAAATAGGTAAAGTATATTCATTTATTAATGTATTATTCATTTCATTATTTTACACCAAACAGCATTAGCTCACTTAAAATTTTATTGCCGCCATTTTTTGACGGGCAATTCGCTAGTCTATAATATCTATCAAACCTCTCAGTTTCTGCTGAGCTAGAAACTTGGACACTGCTCCAGATGCCCATGTCTAGATCTATTAATCTCTTCTAGGTTTTTGTCATGACTCCCCTAAACTCATGGACTTCTGGAACTGGCAACCGGACTTTACTGGACACTAGCCCTGTGGCTACATAACCCAAGGGCTATTCTAACCATAAGAGTTTTTAAAAGGACTGCCACTTGTGGATTTACATTTTTGTATGATGCTAGTGGCCAAGCGCTGGGAACCAAACAAGCTTTTCCACCAGACCATTTGAGCCTAGTGAGCTGTGGGCCATTTTTTAATGTTAGAACAGTTATTCTATGTGTGAGGTGTGTTTTGAGGTCCTTAAAGATAAACCTGGCTCATGTGGGGAAGATCAAATTGGGCCAAAGGTGTTAAATTTGTATTTATGAAGGGAAGTGACCATTGGTGATTGGTGCAAACACTGTATACAAAAGGTGTTAAAAAATCAAGTTAAGTTCTGTTTGGGACACATATGCATGGTATGTTTTATTTAGAGGGAAGGCATTTATTATTTTATTTTTTTAAATCAGAAATTAGGTAACTTATCCTGAAATGCTTAAGCTATCCTGTGTGTGGGGTTAAAGGAAGCTCTTCTTGGCCTTTTCAAACCCAGCAAGCGTGGGTTGTGACAACTGGTGAATGAGGTAGGATACTTGAGAGGAGATTTAGGCAAGGGGTATTCAGATGCTAGGACACAAGACCCATCTGGCATTGATTGAGGGGCTCTGATGGGGTGATGAGCTCACCGAGCTGGGAGAAAGGCTGGAAGAAGTAGATTTTTTTTTCTGGCAGTACCACCTATGTGGATGTTGCCTCAATGTTCCATCGCTCGGGGAGGAGGAGTTGATGAGAAGATACAGAAGTTTTAAAGACTTTGATGAGAACTGGGATGACATCAGTTGGTTCCTGCAGGACTTTGAAAGGCAGTGCAAGCTCCACCAGACCTAGCAAGATGGGGAAGAAGTACATCCTTACTGTGGTAGATTATGCTACCCGCTCTGCCAAGACCATTCTACTGGCAAGAATTACAGCCACTACTATAGTGTAAGCCTTAATGGTTGTATTCTTCTGGGTAGGGCTCACCAAAAATATTCTGTCCTATGGGGGTACCCAGTTCATGGCTGATATAACCAAACAGCTATGGAGGCTATGCAGACTTAAGCACCTAAGCTCCTATTACCCCCAAACCAACTTTCTCTGTGAGCACTTCAATAGTACATAAATGGATGCTCCTTGCCTTCGTGGAGCAGGAGTGAGATTGGGAGAAGCTTCTACCATATCTCCTCTTTTGTATGCTACTTAAAACTTAAATCTTTATTGATCCCATATAACAATGCCACTTATTTCAAAATTTTAGACTTTACCCAACATAGAATTTAATTGGACACTGGGTCTTTAGAACCAGTAAGGATTTACAAGATTTGATCTAAGAATTGTTTTGGCTCTTCTTGCTTACAAAAACTTCCTTTATAATGTCTTGAGTACTAATATTTAAACTTTCATGTATTAGAGGAAATGAAAAAAAAAAAATTCTACTGATTTACCATAATCCTTGTTTGGTTCAACTATTTTCTTAAAGACCTAAAATTTTCTCTGTTAAACTTAAATGTAAAACATAGACTTTTTTTAGTGAGCACCTAAATATTTTGTTTTCTAGAATAGCCAATTTCAGTAAAAATATAGAATAGGAATAGATGAAAGAGCATGCATATGATCTCAAAGGGTCCTCATGCCCTAACTAACTGATCCCCCAAAGGAAAATACCATCATAAGATTGAAGGAAACATAGATCCAATTGGAGAAACACATCATTCCATCATCTCTTGAAAAAAAAATATATCTAGTCAGCAAAAAGACAAATATCTTTATGGTTTCTTTGTGCATCAGAGGTTAGAAACCACTTTTATAAAAGTAGGTAAGTCCACTCACGTTTAAAAAACCAAGTTGGTGAAGTGAAATGAGAAAAATATATACATAAAACTATTTTTTAGAACTAGAAAACAGAAAATTGGCATGTGCATATGTATTCACCCCCTTTGTTATGAAGCCCATAAAAAGCTCTGGTACAACCAATTACCTTCAGAAGTGACATAATTAGTGAAATGATGTCCACCTGTGTGCAATCTAAGTGTCACATGATCTGTCATTACATATACATACCTTTTTTATAAGGCCCCAGAGGCTGCAACACCTAAGCAAGAGGCACCACTAACCAAACACTGCCATGAAGACCAAAGAACTTTCCAAACAAGTAAAGGACAATGTTGTTGAGAAGTACAAGTCAGGGCTAGGTTATAAAAAACTATCCAAATCTTTGATGATCCCCAGGAGCAGCATCAAATCTATTATAACCACATGGAAAAAACATGGCACAACAGCAAACCTGACAAGAGACAGCCGCCCACCAAAACTCCCAGACCGGGCAAGGAGGGCATTAATCAGAGAGGTAACCCTGGAGGAGCTGCAGAGTGCCACAGCAGAGACTGATGTATCTGTACATAGGACGACAATAAGCCGTACGCTCCATAGAGTTGGACTTTATGGCAGAGTGGCCAAAGAAAGCCATTATTTTCAGAAAAAAAAAAATAGCATGTTTTGAGTTTGCGGAAAAGCATGTGGTAGACTCCCAAAATGTATGCAGGAAGTTGCTCTGGTCTGATGAGACTAAAATTAAACTTTTCGGCCATCAAAGAAAACGCTATGTCTGGCGCAAACACATCACATCACCCAAAGCATCATGCTGTGGGGATGTTTTTCAGCAGCCAGGATTGTGAAACTGGTCAGAGTTGAGGGAAAGATGGATGGTGCTAAATGCAGGGATATTCTTGAGCAAAACCTGTACCACTCTCTGCGTGATTTGAGGCTACGACAAAGGTTCACCTTCCAGCAGGACAATGACTCCAAACACACTACTACAGCAACACTTTAATGGCCTAGTCAAAGCCCAGTACTCAATCCAATTGAAAATCTGTGGTCAGACTTAAAGATTGCTGTTCACAAGCGCAAACCATGCAACTTGAAGGAGCTGGAGCAGTTTTGCAAGGAGGAATGGGCAAAAATCCCAGTGGTAAGATGTGGCAAGCTCATAGAGACTTGGAGCTGTGATTGCCGCAAAAGGTGGCTCTACAAAGTATGGACTTTAGGGGGGTGAATTGTTATGCACATTGATTTTTTCTGTTATTTTGTTCTTTTTGTTATTTGCTTCACAATAAAAAAAAAAAAACATCTTCAAAGTTGTGGGCATGTTCTGTAAATTAAATGATGCAAATCCTCAAACAACCCGTGTCATTACAGGTTGTGAGTTAACAAAACACAAAAAATGCCAAGAAGGGGTGAATACTTTTGCAAGGCACTGTATGTACATTGTGAGATATGGGATACCTAATGCTAAATATAAGTATCTCTAAAGTCTGGTTTTATGAAAACTCTCATTACTCTCATTACTTAATTCCCGTGATAATGAATTATTTAATGATAGTCCTTGTTTACCTATAATTGCTATATACATATGTACAAAAAATATTGCATAAAATGAGGGGTGACGCTGTATTGAATCTTCCCTCCTCAGATGTGAAAGGCTCCTGCCCTAACCTTTATGGCCCTGTAGATTTCATTAACCAGTCCCCTAACCTAACAATCCACCAAAAGAACCAACTGTCTCATATATTGGTACAATATATTAAGTTACCTTCTGCCCTGACAGGGTACACAACTTACCACTTACAGTACCCCCGCGGCATGGGGTTAGCCATTTTAAGGACCCGCGGCAGGGAATTTACATTTTTAAATTTTAATGTGCGGACCCTGTGGGGGTCCCGATCAGGATCCCTGCATCATGGGGGTCATGTCGGGACACTGCGGAGGTGCCAATGGGGACCCTGCAGCAGGGTTTCATATAGGGAGCCGTCATGATGACGGTCTTATTTCCTATTGGCTCATTGTAAGCAGTAGCTACATGCGCAAGCCCGGCTCTTCTTACTTTGGAAACCAGGGTTTCTGATTTCAGATCGTGGGCAGTGAGTGTTGGCCTTGGCCAATTGAATAGCCTCGAAAACGGAGGGGAACGGGAGCCTGCAACTCAATCGCAGACATGCGGCCTGCGAGCGAGTTGCGGGCTTGGAATTTAATGTGGCCTGTAATACTTAAACTGCCATAATGGTATGCCAGGTCCACTGTCAGGTGAGGATAGCTATCCATCTTAATGGGAATGCAGTGCAGAAGACATCTCTAAAGATTCTGAATCACAAGATGAACTCTGGGTCAGTGATTCAATTAAAGGGTTTTTCGATTTCACACGTCCCCCTGGGATATGGTTTTATTGTCACGTATTCATTCAAAGAGATGAGGAGGGCGACCAGGTTGATATTCTTTCACATCAAGAATATCCCTCCTCATATGTGATGAGACAAAGTGGCCATTATGATGCTGGGAGGAGACGATAGTGACTTATCTGAGCTGGTGGATGAACTGGCTGGAGAACAGCGGAGGTAGAGGGAGCAGGGTTTTCAAGAGCATTGACTGAGACAGCGATGTTCACTGTTATCCTTTAGAGCTGTGTAAATTGGTCATTAGGTAGACAAGGAGGATCCAATATAGCTCTGACTTCCTTGTGGATGCAGGGTAGGGGATCCTGCAGTCATTTAATTCCTGGAACAGTCAAGAGACTGTCCACAATCAGAGAGAATATCTGCTGCCTGCCAGTGCAGGTGCACTTCCAGGAGATAACACTGCCTGAGATGGAATGCTACCCACATCAGAGATATTGAGATTGGCCATTGTAATGTGAAGTATTGTCTGAACGGAAATCGTAAGTTAGTTCAGGGTTTGAATGTGAAAGGTGCACCGATGTTTGCAGAAGCCACTCAGAGCCATGTGCTCTTTGGATAGCAACTTACAGCCTTATTAAATTGTGATTCAGCCAATTGAATAGGGCTCAATTTAAGCACATAGCATATTTTTTTGCAGAAGTTTTTAGTTAGTGAAGACCTTGCTTTTGGATAGAAGTTCACTTCTGTAAAAAATATGCTATGTGCTTAATAGAGCCCTATTCAATTGGTCAAATTGCAATTTAATAAGGCTGTTAGTTCTGAACAAGGAATTGAAGTGAGAAGGGTTGCTTCTGGTGACATGGGAAAAGTAAAAAGCGACTTAGGAAGTTAGGACCTCTGTGTTTAGAGATCTGTGGATAAGGAGTGATAGTGGGGTACAGGCACTCTTGGCATGTGGTGGGTCAAAATGATTGGGTGACAAGAGGGGAGCAACAGAGCTGTAGAGAGCTTGAGCGATGTATATCTAGTAGCGACTAGGAGAGATAAATTAGAGGTAGTATATAGATCATTATGTTGTGGTGTAGAGTGAGAGAACCATGCCGTAAGCTGGATGTGGTGAAGCGATGAATAGCACCAGTGAAGGGGAAATAGGGAAATTATTACAGTCATGGTTAGGTGCTTATAGCATGGAGTGAGATGGACCCAGTGAGCGCAATGGTAGAAAGAGTGTTAAAAGATGATTATTTGAAGTGAGGGTGTAGAGAGTGTTATGAACAGAAGACCCACTGGACTGTTTGGGGTTAATCAGTTATTATATGTATGGTTAGAAGGTACTAACAACTTGCTTAACAGTTATATCATGGGTGTAAGACATACATGTAGTTATATCATGAATGTAATAGGTGCGTATAGTCATGTCATTGGTTAACATTAAATACTGTATCTGTATTAGAAATAGGATAGTAGGCTATGTTAATGCAGTCATGTCTGGGATATACAAAGGTTAAAGTTAAATATTTTAAAGAATTTATATGATTCTGGCATCGGCCACGTGTGAAGACTCTGGCTTTAGTCATGAAGGGGGGATCTAGTTTTATGGGAGAGAAAATGTGTAATGAGAAGAAAGCCAGACCCCCCTATACATCTGGAAACCATGTGGTTGAGGGGGGATAGCAAGCTATTTGCCTAGGAGGATGGGCTAGAAATGCGGGGAAGTCTTTATTGTTTTGTGTCATCTTTCTGTTTTTTGATATATCTCTGTAACAATAAAGAAGTGCCAGTCTGATTTCGGACACACTAAACAAAGGTGGTGTCGGAGTCTGCTTGTACTAATCAAAGGTACATAGTGTGTGTGATACTTAGATCCTAAGAAAAGGTGTCTGATGGTGCCTGTCTCTTCAGAAATTATGCTGTCATCTGACGTGTCTGCTGGGGTCGAGATCTGAACAAAAAGTTGCGACCCATAGAGAGAGAATTGGGGGTGAGCGTAGGCCCCCAAATCTGGCGGGCATAACAGAGAGAATGTCTGGATTCATAGAGATCCTGTGCCTTTAATAGTGAAAGAAAGGAAAGGGAGCAATGGAAGAATCTGCTGTTAGGTAACTTTAGTGCCTAGGTGGTGGGGCAGGTATAGTGAGATACTGTGGTGTCCCTGTCTCTTTATGTGAGGTAGGTGAGTAGATAGTGCCTAAATGACCAGACCTTTAAGAATGCAAATAGGTGAGAGGGAGCTTTATGATGTAAGAGGGGTTGGGGAGATGATAGAGATATAATATGTAGTGTGGTTTGATAGAATGTGACTTGGTTAGTGTATTATTGATTTAAAAAGCATGCTCCAAAGCGCCACTGACAATTGAGTCTGGCGAGATGGGAAACTTGCTGGTTGCTAGGCACTCCATGCCGAAGCCAAGCATCCCAGTTGCTAAGCAACAACCTGAATCATTCCTTTTCCTACGCTACTTTCAAAGTCTCATCAGACAGCCAGTTTGCCTTATTGGTTTTCTTTCTGATGTATTCTCTGTTGCTCTTTTTTGAACAATATCACAAACTTATGACATTCTATCTACTATGTCTAGTCACTTAAATCTATTCCTATAATCAAAGGGGATATTATTTATTTCAAATTTGTTTCGTCTGATGAATTTTGTTATTTTCCTCAGCTTAATTATTGATTGATACCTTGTTCTGGTGAAGGGGCTTGTGTACCTCAATTAAGCTGTGAGTAATAAGATGTAGTATAACCAAAGATGTGCAGGTCATAGAAGAGAGCTCAGAGAAATTTAAGGCAACTCACTCCAGTATATGTGGCTGTAATACTGATTGACATTGACAACAGCCAATCAGAAGGAGTACATGCCTTCAGCCAATCACTCCTTGGGGGTGTATACCATTGTGATTGGCTGCTGTCACTGCAACCAATCACAATGCACAGATGCCTCCAGCGAATCACCCTATGGGGGTGTATCCCATTATGATTGTCTGAAGGTTATCTGCGCCTTGTGATTGGTTTAAATAAAGATTGACTGGTGCATTATCCAACCAGAGTGGAATTTTTCGGGTGTATCCCATTCTGATTGTCTCACACATTGGCACCTTCTGATGAATTTGATAGACAGCGTTTTCAGCCAATCAGAAGCCGCCATTGACAATATTCTTCTGGAAAACTCTGTAGGAGGCTCATTAGCGTTGGGGAGTGCGGATCTTCGTTAATGTTTTTTTTTTTTAGAGCGTGGATGGTTCCAGGGCCCAGCTGGGGCAGAAGAGAAGGAGGCCGGGGACTTTGCGGGGAGGTAAGTACAATGTATATTATGTTTATTTTATTTGGTTTTATGTTTATATGTATGTTGTACTAATGTAATTTTTTTTTTAAACAGGGGCCACAACGGAGAAGAAAAGAAGAAGGACGGAGACATGCTGGAAAGGTGAGTAGAATATTTAGAATGTTTATAATGTTTATTTATTGTATGTAAATGTGTTGTACTATTTTTTTTTCTCCTTAGGTAGGGACATCTGCAAAGGTAAGCGCTCTTAATTATTTTAGTTTAGGTTAGCATTAGGGTTTCTGTATGTAGATAGCATTTATTGTATGTTAGATAGGGGTATGTATTTTAGATAGATAGTATTTATTGTATGTTAGATAGGGGTATGTATTTTAGATAGTTGGGATTTACTGTATATTATATAGTATTTATTGTATGTTAGATAGGGGTATGTATATTAGATAGATAGGATTTATTGTATATTACATAGATTGGGGCATGTATTTTAGATAGATAGGATTGATTGTATGTTAGATAGATAGGGGGTATTGTATTTTATTTGTATTGTATTGTATGTATGTATGTATTGTATATGTATTTCCTTTTCAGGTGTGTATTTTTTTAATGTATTTTTTTATTTTCTGTAATGTTTTTTTTTGTGACTTAGGTTTTTTTATTTTCTGTAATTACAGTCGAGGTGGGGTTCATTAGGCGGTAGGTAGGTAGTGTAGGTGGGTAGTGTAGGTGTTAATAGGTTAATGTAGAGGGGTGTTAGTTTAGATTTAATGGTTTATTGGGGTGGGTTTAGTGCAGTGTAGTGTTTTTACTTAGTATCATGAGGGTACTGGAGAACCCTCATAGCACTTACCGGGTAATGTTAGGCTTCTAACTGTCCCATGAGGGTCTTTAAATACCCTTATGGGACTAATGGGGTTAAATAGAGGCTTATGAGGGTCTGTGTAGACCCCCTATAAGAGACCGGGTTAAAATGGTGTAGTGCTTACACTTTGTGTCATGAGGGTCCTTGATGACCCTCATGGCACTTATAGTGTTACTACATGCATTCATTAGTGTGTTATAGGGGTCTATATAGTTGAGGCACACAGTACACTCACATTGTGTGACAAACAGCATTTCAATACTTTTTTATTGCCCCGTCATTTTTGACGGGCAAGTCGCTAGTAATAAAATATTAACAAAAATGTGAGGGGTGTATTCACTTTTGTGAGATACAGTATATATATATATATATATATATATATATATATATATATATATATATACATATATTTATTTATATTAGAACAGTTCTCTTTGTCCTCTAATCATGTGTACTTAGATCCTTAACGCTTATATTCAGTTTATTTTTCCTTAGTGCTGAAAAATAGACAAGAAGAGGCTCCTCTAAGGTAGCAGGTTTTGTAAATGAGAAAATTCTTTAAAAAGTAGCTAATATCCTTACACGGGTTATGTGTGTAGTCAGCATTATGCATGCAATAATCAGGGAGAGCAAGGTATGGTCAATAAAATGTTAATACATAGTAAAAAAATAATATAAAAAGCTTACGGTAGGCTTAGTAGTGTCCACAAATGGAAGATAACTTCCTTCAGTCCTCTGTAACTGTATCTCCGCAGGTCAGCAGCAGCACCCCACGTGCTGTGGTTCTGTTTCCTGCTTTGGGTGTCACAGGTGGACTGTTTGATCACTTAACCAGTTTCACTATGTGCTTCATCTGGAGTTAATGGTCTTCTTTTTACGACATTATCTTAATTGACTTGATAATGCTCAGCATTTACAATTGACTTCTCAAATAGTACATAAATAATAAAAATATTTTTTTTTACACCGTGGTACACTTAAAACAAATATACAACTTTTATAAAATTACAGGGTACACTTAGAAACATTACATGTGAAAAATAGTTTCCTAACACTCATGATATAGTTTATTTAATAACCTAATTGTTATTGTGATTATATCTGCTTGCTGATTGAAAATGATACCTTTCTTGGATTAAGAAATTTCATACATTATTAGATAATTAGATTTTTAATGGAAAAAAATCAAGAACTAAAAAAGCTATTTTGACAAGGAAATTAAAAAAAGGAGGTATTGCATACCCCAATCTTAAATCATAACATGATGCGACAATGCTCTCCCATATAATTAAATGGGTAGAGTCAATCACATATATAGTTGTGATCATGCGAGTTGTTGCTAACGCTTGCGGGCTCGCATAGCGAGCCGCGGCCCTCGCAAAGCGAGGGCTGCGGGCAAGGGCCTCAGTTGCTGGGATGGAGGCTACAGCACTCTAACCACGAAAAACACTTACAGATAATCCGCTAAGATGCATACCACACATTACGACATCGCAAAAATTGGACGCAACCCGCGGACAGGAAAAAAGCAAAAACACAATAAATACACACAACACATACATAAAAAGCTTACCTACAGCAAGAAAAAGCATCCAGGACCTCAAAAAAACTACTTACACCTTCACTTAACTAAAAATCAAAGAGTTTAGACACTACAAAATTCTATAAGCGAGAGAAAAAATGGCGGACGAACAAAACGAAAACGAGGCTACAGCACTATAACCACGGAAAACACTTACGGATAATCTGCTAAGACGCATACCACAAATTAAACGACCTACGGATAATACGCGAAGACGCATACCACACATTACCCGCCATTTTACGCTAATGCGGAAGTACACAACTACGCTAACGGTTTCGGCTCACGCACACACCCTATTACACTGCACACGTTCATCACGCTCACACAGCACCTCCACTAATGCTGCAGCAACATCAAACAAGGTTCACAGCTCTTCAACACAATGCTTCAAAATACGTAAAGTATATTAATTTATTAATTTGTATTATATATTTCAGTAGTACACACAAAACAACATTACCTACCTTACAATTCCATATGTATATTGATAACTAAACAACTTTCCACACATACACAACTCATTGCCGTCATTTTTTGACAGGCAAGTCGCTAGTTACAACATATTCTTGGTCGCAAGTTGCAGAAGCTAACTTAAAGGAAAGTAAACTAAAACATTTGATCTTTCTTGAAGAATCTGTTAAAAATAAAAAATAAAGACTGAGTCTTTGGTAATTAAAAAAGCTGTTACATTCTGGTATAAAATTAATAAAACCTGGGGGTTAGTTCTGTATCCAAGTCCAATAACTCCAATTAAAGATCTAGAGAGAATACTACAGATACATATTTCATTGAAATGGAATAATAAAGGAATTGATACATTACAAAAACTTTTTTTCAGGTGGAAAACTTGCTTCCTTCAATTATCTTGTTAAAAAATATAATATAGATAAAAAAAATTGGCTTGAATATTTAAGAGTACAAAATGCCCTGAAAAAACATAACTTGTACTAATTAATGGAGTATGAAAAGTTGCTAGGAAATAACAATAGAAAACACTTCATTTCTAAGTATTTTAACATGATTAGAGAACAAACTCAAAATAGTAAAACAATTAACATGAACATCTGGGAGAGAGACTTAAAATCACTCTTTTCTAGACATGGAGGAGAACCCTTTCTTTGACTAATAGATTTGTTAAAAATGCAGCTTTAAGAGAAGTATATTTTAAAATGTTAAACAGGTGGTACTGTGACTCCCTTCTGCACGTACGGTGGGAGTTCCCTCCAATTTTTCTTTTTGGATGAATTGGTTCCCAAACATATCATATATAAGCGGGCAAATTGTTGCCCCCACTTCGGCCATTCTTCATATAAAGCCGCCCGGGTTAAATTGCTCATCTCAAGCTTTCATGTTACAAATTCTTATGGTAGCTAAATGGAGGGAAATGTTGGAAACAACAAAACACTCCATCTTGGAATGAGATAAATATTATACTTAAAAGAAATAGATCTCTGGAGAAAAATTTCAATGTGGCAGAATTAATAAAAAATAATGTATTAAGTGGGAAGTATGGGACAGGTTCTCCCTCTTAAAAGACAATTGAAAGGAAAAGAAAAAGACCACTTGTAATATGAGATATGGGCAAAACATGTCCTACAGATGTTTCCACTAATGTTTGAAGCAAAATAAAGAAGAACTTAGACCTTACCTTCTTCTCCAGTAAATGAAGGTAGATGATCTCTTAGCCTGTTTGTATATATCCTTTTATAGGGCAAAAAAGTAATGAAAACCGAACAAGGTAGAGTGAAAAATGGTTAGATTTTATTAGAATGAATATGTATAAAGGAAAATTTTGGATTCACATGAGAATATATTTTATGTATACTGGACATTGTGTAAAGAGATGTCTATATGTATGATCCATCCTTTTTTTTTTATCTGGTTGTATGTTTACTTTTATACTTTTTTTGTTTTTTGTTTTTTTAAACAAAAATACAAATATTTGAACATAAAGAAAGAAACTGATACCTTTCTCTGCCTGATGACTGCAGGCATAATGCTGACTGCACATATAACCCTGTACAAGGAGTGCAGTGAAAGGATCTAAGGACCTGAATAACCTGACATAAATGTAAAGAGATTACCTACTTTTTAAAGAATTTTCCTTTCCTTTTCCTTTGCAAAACCTGCTACCTTAGAGGATCATCTTTTCTCCTTGTCTATTTTTCAGCACTAAGGAAAAAGAAACTGAAGATAAGCGCTAGGGATAAAAACATAAAAACAATAGAACAAGATTTCATATAGAACAATATAAAAACACAACATTTTTTTAGAAAAGGAGTCTGAAAAGTTAGATCGGGCTGCTTGTCTTTAGCTTATTGTATTTGATATATAACACAATACGATTTTATAATTTCTTATTATTAATTTAGTTGTATAAAAGTGTGTGTTACAAAAATGTACCTACTTTTTAAACCAGAAGCTCAGCTAGTTTCACTATATATATATATATATATATATATATATATATATATATATATAGATAGATAGATAGATAGATAGATAGATAGATAGATAGATAGACAGATAGATAGATATATTAGAACAGGTCTCTCTATCATCTAATCAACATCTACTTGCATGACAATTTGCAGTAATAATATTCCCCTTGTTTCAGGAATGTGACTAGCTTATAGCTGCAATGCAATCCAGTTAATAAAACATTTAAAATGCTTCTGTAATCTTAAAAGTATGCTAATAAATGTAATATTGCTTAGCTTGAAGGAATAATGAGTACATTTTTTAGAACACATTAAAACATAATGGAGAAGTAGTTAGAAAGTATATTACTTTATGCTGTTCTATGTTCTCAAATACAAACACATCAGCCCCACAAACTAACAAAATGTTGTGATATTTGCTCATGGTTATGAGATATAATGATACTGTTTATATAATATACTAAATGTTATGTTATACTAGCGACTTGCCCGTCAAAAAATGACGGAAATAAGATGTGTATGTTTGGAAAGTTGTTTAGTTATTAATATATGTATTTGACACTTGGAAGATTTTAGTTATGATGAAATAAGTAGTATTGTGATATTAAACTTGTTTATTTTTGTAAAATGTTCTTTTGGTGAACAGTAACTGTTAAAGCATTTTGTATTAAAAGTATTAACATTTGAATGTAAGAACAGTTGAAGTTTAAATGAATAAGTATTGTAAACTTGAGGTTATGTTTTTTTAACTGAAGAATTGTTAACTAAAATATACATTGAATCCAGAGGAAGGCAAACAGTAAAAACCCTCCTTGAAATTTACCCAATTAAATTAATTCCTTCCTGATCCCATGAACTGGCGATAAGATTACTCCCTGGATTAATGTTTAACATAACAGACAATATTTACATTGTGACTTAAAACGTGCTTGAGCTCTTAACATGAACTTTGTAATATGTTGAAGTAAAGAACTTGAAAGTATATGTTTTGAAACTTTAACTTTCTTATCTGTCTAAGTAATGAACTTGAAAATATTGTTTTCAAACTTGTAACATTATAAACAGTAACATAGTTAATTAACATTTTAACATAATTTATAAACATAATGCAAGGCAAGTGTTTTATGAGGCTAATCATCCATAAACAGTACTTCCATTAATTATGACTGGATTTTTTATTGTTTTGTATTTTTCAATGGTTGACCTTTGTTTATTGCTTTTACTTAAAACGTGGTTGACCTCTTAACTAGTGATGTCGCGAACATAACATTTTTGGTTCGCGAACCGCGAACCGCCGCAAATGTTCGCGAACCGGCGAACCCGGCAAACCGCCATAGACTTCAATGGGCAGGCGGATTTTAAAACCCACAGGGACTCTTTCTGGCCACAATAGTGATGGAAAAGTTGTTTTAAGGGGACTAACACCTGGACTGTGGCATGCCGGAGGGGGATCCATGTCAAAACTCCCACGGAAAATTACATAGTTGATGCAGAGTCTGGTTTTAATCCATAAAGGGCATAAATAACCTAGCATCCCCCTCCATCATCATCCTCCCCTGTATCTCTTTACCCCCCCTCATCACCATCCCCTGTGTCTCATCCCCCCTCCCTCATCATCCTCCCACCTCCCTCATCATCCTCCCCTGTATCTCTTTACCCCCTCCCTCATCATCCTCCACTGTGTCTCTTCCCCCCTCCATCATCATCCTCCCCTTTGTCTCTTTCCCCCCTCCCTCATCATCCTCCCCTGTGTCTCTTTCCCCCTTCCTCATTACCCTCCCCTGTATCTCTTTACCCCCTCCCTCATCATCCTCCCCTGTGTCTGTTTCCCCCCTCCCTCATCATCCTCCCCTGTGTCTCTTCCCCCCTCACTCATCATCCTCCCCCTCCCTTGATGATAAGGGGGGGAAGAGACACAGGGATAAGTGTGAGGGGTGTTAGGGTAAGGGTGAGGGGGTTAGGTGTTAGGGTGAGGGGTGTTAGGGCTAAGTGTGAGGGGTGTTAGGGTGAGGGGTGTTAGGGATAAGTGTAAGGGGTGTTAGGGTGAGGCATGTTAGGAATAAGTGTGAGGGGTGTTAGGTCTTAGGGATAAGTGTGAGAATGTTAGGGTTAGGTGTTAGGGTGATGGGTGTTATGGATAAGTGTGAGGGTTGTTAGGGTTAGGGTAAGGGGTGTTAGGGATCATTGTGATGGATGTTGGGGTAAGGAATGTTAGGGTTAGGTGTTAGGGTAAGGGCTGTTAGGGATAAGTGTAAGGGGGTATTAGGGTTAGGTGTTAGGGTGAGGCATGTTAGGAATAAGTGTGAGGGGTGTTAGGTCTTAGGGATAAGTGTGAGAGTGTTAGGGTTAGGTGTTAGGTTGATGGGTGTTATGGATAAGTGTGAGGGGTGTTAGGGTTAGGGTAAGGGGGGGTTAGGGATAAGTGTGATGGGTGTTAGGGTAAGGTATGTTAGGGTTAGGTGTAAGGGGGTATTAGGGTTAGGTGTTAGGGTGAGGGGTGTTAGGGATAAGTGTGGGGGGTGTTAGGGTGAGGGATGTTAGGGTTAGGTGTTAGGGATAAGTGTGAGGGGTGTTAGGGTTAGTGTAAGGGGTGTTAGGGATAAGTGTGAGGGGTGTTAGGGTTAGGGTGAGGGGTGTTAGGGATAAGTGTGAGTGGTGTTAGGTTTAGGGTAAGGGGTGTTAGGGATAAGTGTGAGGGGTGTTAGGGTTAGGGTGAGGGGTGTTAGGGTGAGGGGTGTTAGGGATAAGTGTGAGGGGTGTTAGGGATAAGTGTGAGGGGTGTTAGGGTTTGGTGTTAGGGATAAGTGTGAGGGGTGTTAGGGTTAGGGTAAGGGGTGTTAGGGATAAGTGTGAGGCATGTTAGGGTTAGGGTAAGGGGTGTAAGGGATAAGTGTGAGGGGTGTTAGGGGTAGGGTGAGGGGTGTTAGGGATAAGTGTGAGGGGTGTTAGGGTTAGGTGTTAGGGTGAGGGATGTTAGGGTTAGGTGTTAGGGATAAGTGTGAGGGGTGTTAGGGTTAGGGTAAGGGGTGTTAGGGATAAGTGTGATGGGGGTTAGGGTAATGGATGTTAGGGTTAGGTTTTAGGGTAAGGGCTGTTAGGGATAAGTGTAAGTGGGTATTAGGGTTAGGTGTTAGGGTGAGGGGTGTTAGGGATATGTGTGGGGGGTGTTAGGGTGAGGGATGTTAGGGTTGTTGTTAGGGATAAGTGTGAGGGGTGTTAAGGTTAGGGTAAGGGGTGTTAGGCATAAGTGTGAGGGGTGTTAGGGTTAGGGTGAGGGGTGTTAGGGATAAGTGTGAGGGGTGTTAGGGTTAGGTGTTAGGGTGAGGGGTGTTAGGGATAAGTGTAAGGGGTGTTAGGGTTAGGTGTTTGGGTGAGGGATGTTAGGTTTAGGTGTTAGGGATAAATGTGAGCGGTGTTAGGGTTAGTGTAAGGGGTGTTAGGGATAAGTGTGAGGGGTGTTAGGGTTAGGGTGAGGGGTGTTAGGGATAAGTGTGAGGGGTGTTAGGTTTAGGGTAAGGGGTGTTAGGGATAAGTGTGAGGGGTGTTAGGGTTAGGGTGAGGGGTGTTAGGGTTAGGGTGAGGGGTGTTAGGGATAAGTGTGAGGGGTGTTAGGGTTAGGTGTTAGGGTGAGGGATGTTAGGGTTAGGTGTTAGGGATAAGTGTGAGGGGTGTTAGGGTTAGGGTAAGGGGTGTTAGGGATAAGTGTGAGGGGTGTTAGGGGTAGGGTGAGGGGTGTTAGGGATAAGTGTGAGGGGTGTTAGGGTTAGGTGTGAGGGTGAGGGATGTTAGGGTTAGGTGTTAGGAATAAGTGTGAGGGGTGTTAGGGTTAGGGTAAGGGGTGTTAGGGATAAGTGTGAGGGGTGTTAGGGTTAGGGTGAGGGGTGTTAGGGATAAGTGTGAGAGGTGTTAGGGTTAGGTGTTATGGTGAGGGGTGTTAGGGATAAGTGTAAGGGGTGTTAGGGTTAGGTGTTAGGGTGAGGGGTGTTAGGTGTTAGGGTGAGGGGTGTTAGGGATAAGTGTAAGGGGTGTTAGGTTTAGGTGTTAGGGTGAGGGATGTTAGGGTTAGGTGTTAGGGATAAGTGTGAGGGGTGTTAGGGTTAGGGTAAGGGGTGTTAGAGATAAGTGTGAGGGGTGTTAGGGTTAGGTGTTAGGGTGAGGCATGTTAGGAATAAGTGTGAGGGGTGTTCGGTCTTAGGGATAAGTGTGAGGAGTGTTAGGGTTAGGTGTTAGGTTGATGGGTGTTATGGATAAGTGTGAGGGGTGTTAGGGTTGGGTGCTAAGGTGAGGGGAGGATAATGATAAGGGGGGGGGAAGAGACACAGGGGTGTCCTTGCAGCAGAGATCAAAAGAGTCCTTCAGGACTGTATTGCACACTGTGTACAGTAGCCTAGCTATGGTTTTCCCTATTGATGCAGTATCACCTACACTCAGCCTCCTCTCAGTAAGACTGCAAGTTAGTTATGATTCCAAAATGGCTGCTGTCCATGAGGTAGAAGGGTGTGGAAGGCAGGGTATGATGCTGATTGGCTGGAATGTGTCTGCTGACTGTGAGTTGCAGGGTCAAAGTTTGCTCAATGATAAAGTATAGGGGGCGGGTCGAATATCGCATATGTTCGCAGTTCGCCGCGAACGTGAACATGCTATGTTCGCCGGGAACAGTCCGACGGCGAAATATTCGCGACATCTCTACTCTTAACATGAACTTTGTAATATATCTAAGTAAGAAACTTGAAAGTATATTTTTTCAAACTTAAACTTTCTTATCTGTGTAACTAACGAACTTGAAAAAACATTTTTCCAACTTGGAACATTATAAACAGTGACATAGTGAATTAAGATTTCAACATAATTTTGTATTAAAAGTATTAACATTTCAATGTAAAAACAATTAAACTTTAAATTAATCAGTATTGTAAACTTGAGGTAATATTTTTTTAACATGCAAGTTCTATCTCAAGAATTGTTAACTTAAATATACATTGAATCCAGAGGAAGGCAAACAGTAAAAACCCTCCTTGAAACGTACCCAATTAAATTAATTCCTTCCTGACCCCATGAACTGGCGATAAGATTACTCCAATGATTAATGTTTAACATAACAGACAATATTTACATTGTAAATTAAAACGTGGTTGAGCTCTTAACATGAACTTTGTAATATGTTGAAGTAAAGAACTTTAAAGTATATATTTTGAAACTTGAACTTTCTTATCTGTCTAAGTAATGAACTTGAAAATATTGTTTTCAAACTTGTAACATGAGAAACAGTAACATAGTTAATTAACATTTTAACATAATTTGTAAAAATAATGCAAGGCAAGTGTTTTGTGAAGCTAATCATCCATAAACAGTATACTTCCATTAATTCTGACTGAATGGTTTATTGATTTGTATTTTTCAATGGTTGACCTTTGTTTGTTGCTGTGATTTAAAACGTGGTTGACCTCTTAACATGAACTTTGTAAGTAGTGTAATTAAGAAACTTGAAAGTACATATTTTAAAATTTGAACTTTCTTATCTCTCTAAGTAACGAACTTGACAAAACATTTTTCAAACTTGTAACATTAGAAACAGTGACATAGTTAATTAACATTTTAACATAATTTTTGAATATAATGCAAGGCAAGTGTTTTGTGAGGCTAATGATATATAAACAGTACTTCCGTTAATTATGACTGAATTGTCTATTGATTTGTATTTTTGAATGGTTGACCTTTGTTTGTTGCTATAGTAATTGTTTTAAATCGCACATATAGTTTGGTCTCTGGAAAAGAAGTTCTCTATATTGTGGTTTTTTATATTTTTTCATTTGCTTTTAAATTTGTTTTGCATGGGTTTTATTTCTTTAATGAAAAGTTATAGTACTTCATTTTAGACAATGTTTTTAGTAAAAATACGTCCATCTTCTAATAAATCACCTTGACTTTCATTCTTTTCAATGTAAACTTTAATAGCCTGTGGATTTTTGCACCGTGTTAATGCAAATACTGGTTCTTGTAAGAAAATACCCACAGATTTGAACGTTTGTTCTTGTGATTTATTAATGGTCATGGCAAATGCCATAATGATGGGAAATTGTCTTCTTTGAAGTATAAAAGGGAGACTACTTTCACTTGGTGCTAAATCTATTCTTGGTATGAAAACTCTCTCTCCTTTATGGGTACCAGTTAAAATTTCAGCATCTATGAAATGGTCCTTTAATTGTTGAACAATTAATCTTGTCCCATTGCATAGGCCTTTTTTGGGGTTCATATTTCGCATATTTAGCATATTTAGCATTCCAGAAGGAGTTAGTGAGTTTATGAATTCAGTGGAAAAGTTAGCCTGACTTTCACTGTCATCAGCAAGTACAGAATCAGCCCTGTGATAATTTCTTTGTGGGGCATTAATTTTTTTAAAGATTTCATTATTGAGGATTAATGCATCCTTATTTTTACACGTTAGTATGACTTGGTTGGCAAGCTCTGAATTTTCCTGGTTATTTATGCTACCTTCAAATATAGCCGATATAATATCTTGGTGACAAATCATATGAGGTGGGATCTGCACAGTGTCCTCAGGTAAATGTGGTATTGTTTCTGTTCTGCCTTCTCCAATTTCAATAAGCCAATCATTGAAATCATTTTGGCCTTCTGATCTCATATTTTGTTGCAGTTGAAGATGGGTAAAATGTTTCCATAATGTGCTTGACTTTATACAGGTTTCGATAATGTCAGTTTGATTTCCATGTACTACCTTTCCATGTTGCCCCCATAGATGCAAAGGATATGGCACTATTGTCGGATCTTATGTTTGTCTAAAATCGCCACCTAACAACATTACCTTTCCACCAAATGGAAAAGTATTATCCATGACTTCACGAAGCAAACGGTCAATACATTGGAGGGCATAGCATGACATCATTGTGGCCTCATCTATTATTATTTTTGTAGTTTGGAAAAGTAGTTTCAGTGATAATGTTTTGTAAATAGATTGGAAATTATTTTCTTTCTGGAAGTTTGAACTTGCCTTTTTGACAGCAACTAATAAATTGGCCATCTCTGGGTCTCTCCTGTTTAAAATAATAAGCCTCACAAAACTGACTTTGAGTATTCATGTCCCCACAACTATGAACCTCTACTGCTAAAGACTTGAGTAAAGGACAATTTGCAATGCATATAGCAGTTTGACTTTAAAATTGATCAGGTGAAATGTCATGTGATGTTTCAACAACAGGTTCTAAATGCTTTGTTTTTTTGGTGGCTTTTTTTGGTATCTCTTTTATTCTTTCAGGTAAAATGTCATCTGATGTTTCAGGAACAGGTTCTAAATGCTTTGTTTGGTTAGTAGCTTTCTTTGGTGTATCTTTAATTTTAGAAGGTGATAATCTTTTGCTTGCAATTCTTTTGCGTTATTTTTCTCGTCGAATTTCCTTCTGCTCCGGTGTCTGCTGGCTGTCTGCTCTCTGTCGTCGGTCTCTAGCTTGCCGTCTTATCTTTTCTTGTTTACTCTCGTTATCAGCCATGTTAATCTGTAAAAAAAATAATGTATCATTAGTTTATTTTGAGATGTTAAGTTTGTTTTTAAAAAAAAATCTTATCAACAGTTTGTTTCTATGTGATTCTAGTTGATTATAGCGGTACTTTCTTCGTATTGTTAAATAAGTGTTTTTTATTTTTTTCGTCGTAGGTTGTAATTTTTGCCTTACATGCATAGCACACTCAAGGTAATTACACTATAGTTTCTTGTAGATATAGTAGGTGTATTTTTTTTGGTTTGTTAATTTTTTATTTTTTTTTTGTAATTTTGGCTTATAGGGATAGTAGAGGGCAGAAATTAGTCTTTGTAATTTATCGTATAGGGGATTGTTCTAATAGTATTTATATATTTTCTTTAAAGGCTTATATGTTGGGGATCTGAAAATGTTTCTATTGTTTTTTTGGTGTTAGTACTATTTGTAGTACTATTCTATTTTATGTGTATGGTTACATGTTATGTTTAATATTGTACATTAGGACTGGTAATTTAGAATGACAAATTTCATTGACTCTGTGTTTTGAGACTTTCCTGGACTATGCTGGGTTTTTTGGCTTATAGGGATAGTAGAGGGCAGAAATTAGTCTTTGTAATTTATTGTACATGGGATTGTTATAATAGTATTTTTATATTTTATTTCAAGACTTATATGTTGGGGCTCTGAAAATGTTTCTATTGTTGTTTTTTAGGTGTTAGTACTATTTGTAGTATTATTGTATTACTATTGTATTTTATGTGTGTGGTTAGGTTTTATACTTAATATTGTACATTAGGACTGGTAATTTAGAATGACAAATTTTATTGAGTCTGTGTTTTGATCCTTTTGTGGGCTATGCTATTTTTATTTTTCTGGCTACATTGATGTTTGGATTTACTGTTAAACATTATTGTCCATAAAAGACGAATAAGAGGTAGATGAGAAATGTGTCAGTTATATTTTGGTAAAAGTTATAGTTAGTGGTTGTTATTCTTTTTTTTTTTTTTGTTGACATGGATGCAGAGCAAACATGTTTATTTAGTTTTCTCTTTTTTGACTTGTTATACTGTACTTTGGTTGAAGTATTTGTAATGAATAGCATATTGTATTCTTTTGGTCTATTGTATCTGTTATGGTGAAATTTTCAGCTATACTGTTTTGTGTGCAACCTTTTAAAGATACTTTAATTGTATTTCTATATTTCAGTTATCCTTTTTTTATTCTGTAATTATTAATTTTTTTCTTATTTTGGATATGATGGCAATGTTTTTAGCATTATCCTGTTTTGTGTCCACCACTTTTGGTATGCTAATTTCAGCTTCTTTGTAGGGCTTATAGTCTTAAACAGTAAAGAAGAATATTAATTTACTTTGCTATGTGTTTATGTGATTTTTGGTACAATCCTGTTTTGTGTCTACCATATGTTGCATACTTTATTTGCTTAATTAGTCTTTTTATGAAGGTTAAATGTTTTTCTACAGTGAAAATGAATGTTTTTCCTATTTTGGATATGATGGCTATGTATTTAGCATTATCCTATTTTGTGTCCACCACTTTTGGTATGCCTATTTAGGCTTCTCTGTAAGGCTTATAGGTTCTTAAACATTAAAGAAGAATATTAATTTACTTTGCTATGTGTTTGTGTGATTTTTGGTACAATCCTATTTTGTGTCTACCATATGTTGCATACTTTATTTGCTTAATTAGTCTTTTTTATGAAGGTTAAATTTTTTTCTACAGTGAAAATGAATGTTTTTACTATTTTGGATATGATGGCAATGTTTTTAGCATTATCCTATTTTGTATTCACTACTTTTTGGTTGCTGCATTTGTTATATTGGCAGCCATTAAACATATATACTGTAGTTCCTTTATTTTTTCTACTTGTTATACTTTACCTTGATTGAAGTGTTGTTCTTGTCCGAATGACAGAGGGTCCCCTCCTGCCAATCTTAATCCGCCGGTCTTCTTGTAGTGTCTGTTTGAAAAAGAAAGTGAAATGGTTAATTGTATATTTCTTCTTTTTGATTTAGCAAAGCATGGTCTTTTTCAGCATGTAATGTATTTTTCTATCTTGCCTCGGCTTCTTTCTTTGTGTTCTTTAAAAGGGATTCTGGTTCACAATGCACGGTGCAAATTCTTGAGTGACGCTGTTGATGCAGAGTCTGTTTGAATAGTAAACAAAGAGGAAAGATTCAGCTTTAGGTTACATATTGAGTTGCAGTAAATCAATGTCATTTAAATATACTTGTTTAATTAGTTTCAATTAACATTAGTTTGTTTTAGGGCCTACACACATAAATGTTCTTGTCACATTTCACTATACATGAATCACATTTTCATAGTTAAAGTTTTTTTGTTTTTTTTGTCCTGTCTTGATAATAAAATGTAATATATTATAGCTTACCCCTCCGTTGTAATTTGCACAGTGTAAAGTAGGAAATTAGGAAACAATTCTCTTCTCAAGTAACAGCAGCAGTTAACTATCCAGTCACTCCATTTATCACCTGAGTAGAAATATTGAATTTTCTGGAAAGTAGGCAGTATTTATAAACTTTCAAGTGCCTCAGACCGATAGAACGCAATACGCATGCGTTATTTGCGTTCCAAATTACAATTTGCGTTCCATCCGCCATTTTATGCATAGTAGTTTTCAAAATGGTGGTTAATATCAGTGTGGTACGTGCCGCATAGTATGTGTTTCAGTTTTGCGAGTCAGTATACTATAGTTACGTCTGTAGCCTCGTTTTCGTTTTGTTCGGCCGCCATTTTTTCTCTCGCTTAGGTGATTTTCTGCATTTTAAACTCTTATTTTTGGACTTAAATGGACGTGTAAATTAACTTTTTGAGGTGCCGGATGCCCCCCCTTGCTGTAAGTAAGCATTTTATGTGTTTGTTGTGTTTATTTCTTGTGTTTCTGATGTTTTCATGCTCGCCGTTTTCGGTCGGTTTTGCATGTTGGGAATGGGTCGTTTCGCGCCCGTATTTTTTTGCGAGGCGGACGTATTTTTTTTGCGAGGGACACAGTTGGTTTTTACGTGTACGACGCAGTTGATTATTTTCTAAGTCGTGCGTGTGTGTGTTAACCGCGTGTGAGGCGCCTTTAAGATTTTTTTCTAAGTCGTGCGTGTGTTAACAACACAGCCGACGTTGGATCTTCCACCACCGCAAATGCGGCCCCTCACTTCGCGAGGGTCCGCATTTGAGGACAAAAACACAGCCGACGTGGGATGCTCCACCACCACAAATGCAGCCCCATGCTTCGCGAGGGTCCGCATTTGCGGACAAACACAGCCGACGTCGGATACTCCACCACCGCAAATGCGGACACTTGCTTTGCGAGGGTCCGCATTTGCGGACAAACACAGCCCACGTGGGATGCTCCACCAGCGCAAATGCGGCCCCTCGCATCGCGGGGAACTGCGTTTCTCGCTTCGCGAGGGACGCAGTTCTTGCGCGCTCGCTGCGTGAGCCTGCAATCATGAGCAATGGCTCGTATGCTCACAACTATATATGTGATTATCATTGCATCTTTACAAAAATATATATTTTTTACAGTTTAATTTAAAGGCATATGGAAGGTTCCCTGTTTTTAACATTAAAATAAACTACCTAAGTGTTTCTTTGCATATCTAACACAATATTATTAACAAACTGTTTTTACCTAATGAAACCTTCTAACTAGTCACTAGAAAGGTATGCCCCCAGCAGATCATGCACGCACTGTCTCTATTAGTAACAGATGAACTAGACACTTACAGCATGTTTTAAAATGTTGCTGAGGGACAGACATTCTGTGATTGGTTAGTACTACAGAGACACTGTGTGCATGATCTGCTGGGGGCATATCTTTGTAGGGGCAATTTGGAATGTTTTAGTGAGTAAAAATAGAGCTTTTAAACACTTAAAAATTATGTTTAAATATGGGAACACTTACAGCCTTATTAAATTGTAATTCGGCAAATTTAAAAGGGCTCTATTTAAGCACATGGCATATTTTTTTTACAAAAGTTTTTAGTTAGTGAAGTCCTTCCTTTTGGATAGAAGTTCACTAACTAAAAACTTCCCTAAAAAAAATATGCTATGTGCTTAAATCGAGCCCTTTTAAATTTACCGAATCGCAATTTAAGAAGGCTGTTAGGTAGTTTATTTTAATATTAAAAACTGTGAAGCTTCTAAATCTTGTTAGGTTATATAATAAAGACAGAATGGAAATTGATTGTATTGATAGTGTGTCTTGTTTATTGTGCATCTTCTCAAAAAGCTGCAACAAGCATCAACAAGTCTAAAAGGATAGTATTATTTTTAATTTCAAATGAAAAAGAAAATGCAGAAGAATAGCTCATGCACACAAGCATTTAAGTAAATTCATTATATATTATGTTGTACCTGGGAACACTCAATTCATCTGTTTATGGCAATCTGCCAATCTAATCCTCTTCTGCCATTGGCAATAAATCAATGTGATGTAAGACTTAAATACAGAAAGATTTCACATTTTTGGAAACTTTTATTTTTTCGTTCAGCAAGCAGAGAAATAGGTTTGAAGGAAAAACATGAATCATTTGAAATCACCAAGAAAGAAAAATAGATCATCACTGGTTAGTAATTTTCTATGTTACTGTGTATATCTAATTTTGAGTTGTAAAAATTGTAAAAAAAAAGGATTTAGCTTTGTTTAGTTCAGACATTTATAAATTTAGCTCCAGTAAATGGAATGTTGATTGATTATTATTTTCATTTTCTCTGTACTTAAAAACCTAAAAAGTTGTAATAGTTTAAATAGGTGTTCTTTTTATGTTGTTGTATTTATCATGTAAATAAATATAAATAAATATATATATATATATATATATATATATATATATATATATATACATTTGTATATATAAAATATATATTAAATAATATAAAATATATATTCAGTAATTGTGAACTATTAAGAAAGTTGAGACAAATAGGAGGGAAAGTCGTACAGTATAAACGGATAAGCACTAATTGTAGATTATTTTCACTATTAGCAATTTTAAAAGCACTTTGTTTTATCAAAACTATGCTGATATTTGTTTTATAAAGCTAAAATAATTGCAAAGACACATCTCCATTTGAAATAATTTTACTTTAGAAACTTAATCAAAACAACTTATTAGAAACGTTGTGTAAAAAAGATGTGGTTTGGTGATCTAAGGCAAAGAAGACCTTGAGCACCTTTGTTGTAGAATGAAGCATTTGTTATAAACTAGCCTGTACAAGCATGACAAGTACGGTCAAGACTGTTAGACAAGATAAGTAATCATGAAACAAGGAGAATTGGTCAGAAAAGAAAACACAGAAGTAAAAAGCCAATGCAGTGTTCAGTTTACGTTCTTTATTCTGAATTGTATTACATATGTTTCATATAAAGTATTGCTATAAGTAGATGATTAAAATCACAGTTGTTATAATTCTATTTTTTAACAATGGAAACATAGATTTTTTTCTATAAATGTATTGTTATAAATGAAAAGTTAAATTCTATCAGAAATATTAACATGTGCTGTTTGCAACTAACCACTACTACAATATATGTATATATGTATACATATATATATATATATATATATATATATATATATATATTTGTGTGTATATATATATATATATATATATATATATATATATATATATATAACCCCTCTAAAGTGAATATGCTAATTTCTTTTCATTTTTTTTAGTACTGCAATACTGATGACTCTATTGAGTTATTGCCTAAAAGTTCCAGTCAGATCACAAAAATACCAGTTAAACAAAAATATGATACATTATTGATTTCCTATGAAGAAAATATTACTAAGATTGTTCTGAATCGACCAGAGAAAAAAAATGCTATCAACATAGTGGTAAGTTTCTTAGTCATCATATCTGCCTTTTCACTTGTTTTGTTTTCGTTTTAATGTAACATTATCTCTTCTACAATAAAGGAGATACTATTAATTAAGTAAATTGAAAATAATACATATTATTTTTTTTAATTGAAGAAGGAGAAAACTGGCTTGAACTTTACAATTTTGGAATATTGGTCCAGAAGGTAAAAAATCTTGTAGAACATTAGGAATTGTCACCAAATATCGAGTCTGAAGAGGTTCTTTAAGAGTGGACTAAGGACTTACAAAATTCCTTTTAAAACATCTGGCTCGTTGTGTACTATGCATATACTGTATATATTTAAACAAAAACTTTGTTGAAACCAGCTTTTTAGATATTTAAAACATTACATCAGGTTTTCAATTAATAAACGGTTGCACTGATGGAATTACTCATATTTACTCTTAACATATAATTATTTTACCTGTCATTGAGAAAGCTGCACATGGGGCAGTAAAATGCGCATAACAATATTTGTATTTGTTTTAAGGGACTGGGCACAAAGCTTGTTTTATTTTGGCACAAAAAGCACTTTTACCCTGTATCACTTTTTATTGGGCCTAACACCCTAACAAACTTGTGAAACTCAGAAGGAACCTAGGAAGGCTCCTGTGTTCAACCGTATAATATATGTCTCAGATGCTGCCATCCCTGCTTTTATACATTTTATAACCTTAAAACAATATATCAGCATTCTCAACATCTATCACTAAGAAGTTCCTGTGTGTGAATCATCTCATGCCTATTAAATGTGAGTGTGCCTTTTGTCTATTGTTTTATTATTTTTTTTACTTTTTATATTGTGATAATTGTATACTTTTTGTTTAAAGATGGGTCTTTGAATAAACCAAAATTGATCTGTACTATTAGAGGGCGGTGCACTTCTTCCTCCATATTTTTGTCTAAAATTCAATTCAACTGGTATATATAATTTTTTAGATACTTAAAAAATACATTTATAAATAAATATATATATATATATATATATATATATATATATATATATATATACACAGTCAGGTCCATAAATATTGGGACATCGACACAATTCTAAACTTTTTGGCTCTATACACCACCACAATAGATTTGAAATGAAACGAACAAGATGTGCTTTAACTGCAGACGTTCAGCTTTAATTTGAGGGTATTTACATCTAAATCAGGTGAACAGTGTAGGAATTACAACAGTTTGTATATGTGCCTACCACTTTTTAAGGGACCGAAAGTAATGGGACACATTAACAGTCATAAAACAAACTTTCACTTTTTAATACTTGGTTGCAAATCCTTTGCAGTCAATTACAGCCTGAAGTCTGGAACGCATAGACATCACCAGATGCTGGGTTTCATCCCTTGTGATGCTCTGCCAGACCTCTATTGCAACTGTCTACAGTTCCTGCTTGTTCTTGGGGCATTTTCCCTTCAGTTTTGTCTTCAGCAAGTGAAATGCATGCTCAATCGGATTCAGATCAGGTGATTGACTTGGCCATTGCATAATATTCCACTTCTTTCCCTTAAAAAACTATTTGGTTGCTTTTGCAGTATGCTTCGGGTCATTGTCCATCTGCACTGTGAAGCGCCGTCCAATGAGTTCTGAAGCATTTGGCTGAATATGAGCAGATAATATTGCCCGAAACACTTCAGAATTCATCCTGCTGCTTTTGTCAGCAGTCACATCATCAATAAATACAAGAGAACCAGTTCCATTGGCAGCCATACATGTCTACGCCATGACACTACCACCACTATGCTTCACTGATGAGGTGGTATGCTTTGGATCATGAGCAGTTCCTTTCCGTCTCCATACTCTTCTCTTTCCATCACTCTGGTACAAGTTGATCTTAGTCTCATCTGTCCATAGGATGTTGTTCCAGAACTGTGAAGGCTTTTTTAGGTGTTGTTTGGAAAACTCTAATCTGGCCTTCCTGTTTTTGAGGCTAACCAATGGTTTACATCTTGTGGTGAACCCTCTGTATTTACTCTGGTGAAGTCTTCTCTTGATTGTTGACTTTGACACACATACACCTACCTCCTGGAGAGTGTTCTTGATCTGACCAACTGTTGTGAAGGGTGTTTTCTTCACCAGGGAAATAATTCTTCGGTCATCCACCACAGTTGTTTTCCTTGGTCTTCCGGGTCTTTTGGTGTTGCTGAGCTCACTGGTGCATTCTTTCTTTTTAAGTATGTTCCAAACAGTTGATTTGGCCACACCTAATGTTTTTGCTATCTCTCTGATGGGTTTGTTCTGTTTTTTCAGCCTAATGATGGCTTGCTTCACTGATAGTGACAGCTCTTTGGATCTCATATTGAGAGTTAACAGCAACAAATGCAAATAGCACACTTGAAATGAACACTGGAGCTTGTATCTGTTCTTTGTAAATGGGATAATGAGGGAATAACACACACCTGGCCATGGAAAAGCTGAGCAGCCAATTGTCCCATTACTTTTGGTCCCTTTGGGCACATATACAAACGGTTCTAATTCCTACACCGTTCACCTGATTTGGATGTAAATACCCTCAAATTAAAGCTGAAATTATGCAGTTAAAGCACATCTTGTTAGTTTCATTTCAAATCCATTGTGGTGGTGTATAGAGCCAAAAAGTTTAGAATTGTGTCGATGTCCCAATATTTATGGACCTGACTGTATATATATATATATATATATATATATATATATATATAGTAAACACAACTGCTCATTTTTATCTATAAGCTTCTTGTATAGAATATTTGATAGTTATTCTGTGTAACAGTGTCTTTATGCCTCAACAAATAATTTCTCAATTAAGCATGCCATAAATACCCAGTTTGTGAATCAATTTTTTCAGCTATATAAATAACTTTAGGAACTATTTTGTCATTGTATAAATGTCCTAAGAAAAAGGGGTATAGCTGGAAAAATGCACTAGTAAATGTTCCCAATCACTCTTATCATAAAGATTGAATCAATGTGAAATATCTGCTAAAGCCGAATTTTTATTTATATTTTTATTTGCAAAATACCATTTTAAAGCTAAATTTCCAGCGAAATATATTGAACAAACATTTGATTTAATAATTATAAATATACAAAAAACAAAATACAGAATCAGGGGTGTTCATTCAGAGAACAAACTAACCTTAAGTTATACTATGGACATGATAATTCACTTTTAGCTCACTTGTGCTCTTCACACGGATTGTGAATATATAAATCAAGTGGATAAGACTATTATTTATGATTAAACGTAGATTTATTATCCAAATACTCTGTCAGCTTTTATACAAGCTAACAATATTGTGATATTTAGTGACATTTGCTTAAATACCGTAACTATTCTATCATATTACTTTACTAGGTTTAAATCTACAAATTTTTACATCAAAAATACAATGCAGTCATTGTAATAATGTACAATCTGATAGTTTATCCAAATAGGAGAATAGCTGAAGACGACTTACAGGAGCGTTTCTACACTACTAAAACATATATTTACTCCAGTAAGAAATCTAAAGAGACAGTTTCTCAAAAATATTATGAACTACTAAACTGTACATATATATTGCATTTTCCTTTTTTTTAAATCCTATTTTACTCCTTTACTTCTATCCACTTTCATTCACTTTTTCTTCCATTGCCTTATTATTTTCTTCTTATAAGTATTATTATTATTATTATTATTATTATTATTATTATTATTATTATTATTATATATCAGAAGCAGAGAGGAGTTAAAGTGTGTGTCTTGTGCCCTGGTGTTAGTGATGAATAGGAGAGAGGGTCCAGTTTAGAAGCAGAGAGAAGTTAAGGTGTGTGTCTTGTGACCTAGGTCTTAGTGAGGAGCAAGAGAGTTGGTCCAGTTTAGAAGCAGAGAGGAGTTAAGGTGTGTGTCTTAGGTCTAATGGGAGAAGGGTATTATTAAGTATTATTAAATATGAGTTATTTTTTATATATTTATTCCGTGGCGACCAAATTTAAAAAAAAATAATGCTCTGTATGTAATTGCACACACAGACATAGATATACACAAATACAGATGCACACAAAAAGACACAGACACACACTGACATACACACACATAGACACAGACACACACTCATGGGTGTAGGAACTGGGGGGGGGGGGTGAGGAGGACAAATCCCCCCCAGATGTTTTCAACATGTTTATGTGTAGAGTAGCAGTTATATGGTATTTTAATATTATATGCAGTACCCCCTCCACCCCCGAATTTCCTCCTACACCCATGCACACACTGACACACACACACAGACAGACATACACACAGGCACACACTTACACACACACATTTTCACAAAAAGACTGACACACGCAGGCACACACTGACACTGATACACACCCACACTGACATAGACACTCACTCTGACACACACACATACAGACATACCCACTCACACACACAGACAAACACAGAGACACACACATAATACACAATCACATGCTGACACACTGACACAAACACACTCACTAACACACAAACACACACTGACACACACTCACTAACACACAGAGACACACTCACACACACAGAGACACACTCACATAGACATACACACTCACTGACACACACACTCACTCTGACACACTCACACACACACACTCACACTGACATACACACACACACTGACACACATTCACTCTGACACACAGACACATATACCGACACGTACACTGACACACTCACACACTCACACTGACACACACTTACTCAAACTGACACATACACTCACACACACTGACACACACAGACTGACACACATTGACATACTGTATACTGACACACACTGACACAGACACACACACAGACACACACTCACAAACACACAAACTGACATACACACACATACACTGACACACACTCACAGTGACACACTCACACAGACATACACTCACACAAACACACTCATACACTGACACACTCACAGTGACACACAGGGACTGACACACACTGACATATACTCACGCACACTGGCACACTCACACTGACACACAAATACTGACACACACACAAGGCATGCAATTCAAGTATTTTATTTAAATTACTAGGCAGATGGCAGAGGGCTTTCTTCAATCTTGATCCTGCCTGGATGAACAGCTCCTCATGGTAGTGACTTTCCCATACCCTGGTACTCTGGTTCCCTTACGCTGCTGCTCTGCTCTTGTTCCTCCTCCAGGATGTAGGGCACGGGAGGGAAGGAAGAGGCGCAAATACTTGTGGGATTATGGCACTTTTTTTGCTTAGCATTTCCCTTGAACCTAAAAGGAATTCCCACCCACCCTACATCTATTTTACCCCTAAATATTAAACCCTTGCATTTAAAGATCCATCCTTTCTGATTCGCACGCATTAAAGGACACGTACTATTTAAAAATGGAATCCCTGCCATGGGAGTTTATGTACGGTCAGAGATTGTGGACATATTTATGCATTTTTTTTTGTATACAATCTTTATTGGGTATTAAAATAACCCAAACGTATGTCACCATATATTTTTGCTGTTTTTAACATTTTTTGTACTCCTAATAAGATAATGTTTTTAGAATCTGCACTGAGCTGAGATAACATAAGGAAGAGAGAATTGGACAGTAGAGAGAGAAAAGAAAAGATAGTACTATAGAGAAAGAGTAATAGATAACTGGAGTGGCCCTCAAAATGAAGTGGTAGAATCAATCCCAATTAAAGAAGTGAAGCATTCCTGGGATAAGCCTTAAGGCCACCTTAAGACAAAATAAGCCAGTTTTTTGGGTTGATCGCATGAGCAAGATGGTCCTTTTTCTAGTTATCTTAATCAAATCATTGTTTCTGTATTTAGGGTAGGAAGCAAGAAAAATGAGAAAGGAATAGACAAATAATGGAGAGAGAGAGAAGGGAGAGGAAAACACAGTACTGTATTTGTGCTGTAGTCATGAAATCTCCTGTTCATATTTTACTAATATACCACTATAATTTCACTGCATAACTCAGGCTTAACCCCTGCTCACTTACCTCCAGTTTTAATAGCTACATGATATTTTACAAGGGGATAATAGTGAGGGTAGGTGGGATATGGGTGATGAGGGAAAGAAGTGGAAGAGCAGAGGAATTAGTGAAGAGCAAGAAGGAGAAATGGGGTAGAAACTGAGAAATGGGGAAATGAAGAATGAAAAAAAAGAATAAGGGACAAAGACTAGAAGTCAGTTGAAAAGATATGAATCAACTGTATCTATTGCAAGAGTAAAAAACTACATGCAAAAGTCAGGTGTTGTGGTACAAATTTACATGCCTGAAAAAGTATACTAGCCATTTTTAATTACAATGTTGTGTGTACCTTTGTGCACCTACTGTTTCTGCTGTGTATTGGCTGTCCATTGCATCCACCAGTGTTGCAGTTGAAATATGAGGAGAGTCAAAGGCTTTGCTGGGTCAAAGCTATCCTGGGAGAGACCTATTGCTCCATAGTGTTGGAGCCCTCGTGTGACAAATTCCAATAATGCATAATTAAGTTTAATTTTGCTATTTTGTCTGTCCCCTGTTCATATATTCAGGGTGGGGGGATTTATCCCCCCAGTTCATACGTTCCTGGGCATGACATTAGGGTCTTCTATTAGCTTCTAGATCTGTTTCTCATCTGTAAAGCTTAGTTTGGGTACCTCCTACACTGAAATTGCTTGCTGACACGGCAAGGATTTACCGATGTGGGATGAGTTCTCTAATGTGGGGGAGCTAAATATTTACATAGAGGTGTAATCTAGAGGCAAAATGCTCCCGAAACCAATATATGGCAGTGCCCTTAGTTAGAGCCCTTGTTTTACATGTCCAATTTCGGTCTTTATAAACAACTACCTAATTCTCCCCTACTCATGGGATAAGATTATATGGCTTCAGAAACGCCTTTCTCTTTTGAAAAAATGATCAAATCCCATAACTAAACAAACCCTGAAATACTGGATCTGGGCAGATCATCCAGATCAGATATACCCTGAATTCTTAACTCCAATAATTCCTTACCCATAATTCTCAATGTGACTTGATGAAAGGTATAGGCCTTGAAGGAAGTCTAAAGGGTTGGCTATATTTGGCTACTGGTATATGGATGCTTCAATGCGATCTTATAACCATCTGGGGGATGGGTTTAGTCTCCCCGTACAAGAACATTTTAGTTACTGCTAAATTAAGCATTTTAATGTCAGCAGTATATGTAAGTTGGGAGAGCCTGGCGTTGGCTCGTTTACTCGCATATGTGGACATGCTCCATTAACTAGTGGGATCCAAGTTTTACTTTATGATACCTTCAATGATACCCCGGTGGGACATACATTTAGATATATGACCAAAATAGGTAGAAGAATTATCCGATAGTTGGGAGCAAAATTTCTGGCAGGTATCCTGGACTAATCTCTTGAGGAGTTCCCTTAACTATAGCATACTTGAATCTTCCCTTAAGGTCTTTTATGGTATAAATCACTCTAGTTAGACTTCAGCAGTGGAGTTCCTCAGCAAATCCAAATTATTTTAGCAGATTAGTACCTTTTTCACATATGGTGAGCCTACACTGATAATGGGAGATTTTAATTACCCTGAAATAAACTGGGTAAATGAGACCAGCAGTTCAGCTAAGGGAAGCAGGTTCTTGAATATACTCAGGGATCATTATCTGGCCCAGGTTATACATGAGGCTTCTTGGATTTAGATATCACAAATAATATTGATATAGTATCAAATGTTGAAATAGGGCAACCTTTGGCAAACAGTGATCAGAACACAGTCTCATGTGAGATTGAATTAAAAAAACTAAATTTTAAGGGGCCAACAAAAACTCAAAGTTTTAAAAGGGCAGATTTTAACGGTCTAAGGGCAGTAATACAAAGTATAGACTGGGACAAAGAACTGGCAGGTAAAAATACTAAATTTAAATGGACAACATTTAAATCCTTACTAAATATACATACTTATTACAATATACCAAGTGGGAATAAAATTAAAAGGAGTAAATCACATCCAATGTGGCTTAACAATGATTTAAAGATCAAGATACAGAGTAAAAATCAGGCATTTAAATTATACAAACAAGAGGGGACAGAGACTGCTTTACGGGAGTACAAGGAAATCAACAAGGCTTGCAAAAGCGCGATTAGACTGGCTAAAATAGAAAATGAAAAATTAATTGCAAAAGAGAGTAAGACTAACCCTAAAATATTTTTTAAGTATACTTACGGGAAGAAGGCGAGGAAGGAAGCTATAGGAACATTACAATGTGACACAGGCCGTCTGAAAATTAGTGACCAGGAAAAGGCAGATGAGCTAAATAGGTTATTTTCTTCGGTATATACAAGGGAGGTACCAGTGGTTGTGACACTGCAACGTGATGGGGCTACACTACCTTCACCAAATAACTGGTTATCGCAGGAAGAAATCCAAAAGAGGTTGGAACAAATAAATGTTAATAAAGCCCCAGGTCCTGATGGAATACATCCATGGGTACTGAGGGAACTAAGTTCTGTAATAGCCAAACCGTTATATTTCATTTTTCAAGATTCACTCAACACAGGATCTCTACCAGATGACTGGAGAAAAGCAGATTTGATACCTATATTTAAAAAATGGAGCAAGAGCAAATCCGGGGAATTATAGACCAGCGAGTCTATCTTCTGTAGTGGGAAAGCTTTTAGAAGGGTTAATAAGGGATAATATACAAGAATATGAACAGGATCATAAGTAGGAGCCAACATGGATTTATGAGGGATAGGTCGTGTCAAACAAATCCCATTAGTTTCTATGAGGAGGATAGTAGGAACTTGGATCAAGGCAACTAAGTGGATGTAGTCTATTTGGATTTTACAAAGGCTTTTGATACAGTGCCACATGGAAGACTATATTGCAAACTAAGTGCTACAGTAATTGCAGTAAATATCTGCTCATGGATTGAGAGCTGGACAAAAGACACTAAGCAAAGGGTTGTTGTAAATAGAACATGCTCTGATTTGGACTAATGTGGTAAGTGGGGTTTCTTAGGATTCAGTATTAGGTCCTCTCCTTTTTAACATATTTATTAATGACTTAGAGGTGCGACTGGATAAGTAGTGTCTCCGTTTTCGCCGATGACACAAAGTTGTGCAAGGTAATTAAATCAGATAATGATGTATTTTCCCTTCAAAGGGACTTACATAAAATTGAGGAATGGGCATCTAAATGGCAGATGAGATTAAATACAAATAAATGTAAAGTTATGCATCTGGGAAGGAAAAATAGCCAATATACAAGTATATTGACAAACACAACACGCACACCACATTCATACCACTTTTAAAATAGACTTCAGAGAGTAAAAGCATCAAATAGTTAAATATTAAGAATAATCCATAAATATATAATAGGTATAAATTGAATATTTTAGATAAGGGATGTTAAACTCTTTCTCTAGAGTCCCAAATTACAATTTTTTTTGTGTTAACCTTGAAAAATCCGCTACTGGAGAAATGACTCCCTAATTCTCAGCAGCGTTCCATACTGCACATAACATCTCTCCAAGTTGGAGTTCTTGCTTGTTTCCATTTAGACGCTATTAAAACTTTAACAATCAAACAGATTTGAATTATGCACGCTATATCCTTCCACCTACATACTTCTGCAAAAATATGCAGTAAACCCCCTACAGCAGTCGGCGAGACATCTCTCTTAAGAATAACAGAAACATAATCAAAGCATTTCCGCCAAAGTGGCATAATTAGGGGACAATTTGTCGTTCTTATGAGTAAATACAAATAATTTAACTGGGACAAAGTACCATCTATTAATTACTTTAAAAAATATTTCCTTTCGGGTAATAACTAAATTAGTATTTATAAGAGCTTTCCTCCACTGGTCCTGAGAAATACTTATGCCTATTTCAGCAGTCCAGACATTCATGCCCACTGTATTACCTTCTTCCAAATTATCATGCAGAATATTAAACATCTTAGATATCAGATGAGAAAATTTTTGATTTTTAATAATTATTTGAAAAGCCTTAAGTTTTTTCCATAACATCCAATTTAAGCGTTGTTAAGGACCTTAGTTGGTCATAGATAAGCCAGTATTGAGGCAGAATCTCACATTTGTCTCTTAATTGTTGGAAAGAGGCCATTACACTGCCTATAAAAAGATCCTTTAAAATATCAATATCCTTACTGGACCAAGAATCTGACCAATTTATTTCATAACAGTTTGCTACCGTTTTGACTGGAGTTATTAAGCTCAAGCTAGGGCAAATTTTAAAGTTCTTATTAATTCTTCTCCAGGCTCTAAAAATATTTTTAACTATAAAGGCTTCTTTACTGATGTATTTTAAAGGGTATTTCCCAATAAAAATTATTACTTTCAAATCCCCATTCAAGACCTGCGTTTCCTCTATTTGGTACCAAGGGTATTTGTCCCGAGGTTCTAACCATTTTAGTAGGTGAAATAACATTGTAGCATTTTGATAATATTTGATTAGAGGATAAGCTATTCCGCCTTTTAGAAATCTCCTAGACATTACCGTTCTCTTCAACCTAATATGTTTCCTCGAATGTATAAGCTTATCTAAAATATTTTGTAATTTAACAGACCAAAATCTTGGCAGATCAATAGGTAAGCATTTAATATTATAGTTGATAATTGATAGAATTATCATTTGAATGCTGGCAATTCTTCCCGAAAATGAAGGTCTAATATTTTTCCAGCCATTTATGATGTCAGTAACTTTCTCATAAGTATGCTTGTAATTAAGGGCCAACATTTTATCTATATCCTTATCAAAAATAATTTCTAGATGTTTAAAGGTATTTGATTCCCAATGTAACAGGAACTCCGACTTCAACACTTTATTAAGTTCATTAGAAGTGTTCAGGCCAAATATTTCTGACTTCTTTGGGTTCATTCTATAGTTTGAAACCAAGCTATATTCCTGGATTATTTGCAATACATTAGACAATGAATCCCTGGATTCTACCACAGTCAAGACATCTTCATCCGCAAACAGAGTTATTTTGTACTCTCTATCTCCCACCCTAATGCCCTTAATGCCAGATGTTCTCCTTTTTGCTATCGCCAAAGGTTCCAACAACAATGCAAACACGGTGGGAGACAGAGGGCACCTTTGTCTTGTCCCATTGCAAATCTTGAATTCCTCAGAGCTAAATCCCATTCCACACACCAAGGCCATGGGGGGTGAATATAAAGCAGCAATTTCATGAGGCAATTTATTATCTTAATGAAGCAAATATAGGGGTATCAGATATTGAAAGGGATTTGGGAGTACTTATGGACCACCACCTAGGTAGCAGGCTCAAAGCCAAGCAGCAGCTGAAAAGGCAAATTAAGTATTAGTATGTATTAGGAAGGGTATAGAAGCAAGGGAAGCAAATATAATTCTGCCACTATACAAATCTCTAATATGCCCACATTTGGAATATGGAGTACAATTTTGGCCACCACTTCATAAAAAGGACTTTTTAGATCTGGAAAAGGTACAGAGGAGGGCAACAAAACTAATTAGGGAAATGGAGGGCTAAGTTATGAAGAAAGACTAACCAAATTAAGCTTATTTTCTCTAGAAAAAATGCGTCTAAGAGGAGATATGATTACATTATATAAATATATGCAGGGTCAGTATATAGAATTGTCAAGGAAGCTATTTGTACCAAGAGGTTTTCAACTGACAAGAGGACACCACTTGAGGTTAGAAGTAAAAAGATTCCACCTTAAAGAAAGAAAAGGGTTCTTCACAGTAAGGGTGGTTAATCTGTGGAATTCTCTACCAAGGAAGGTGGTGACAGCGCATTCGATAGATAACTTTAAAAGGGGACTGGATTTATTTTTAATTAAGAAGAGAATTCAGGGTTATCCTGGATAATTAGAGAGAGTGTATTGATCCAGGGAGAAATTTGATCGCCAGTATCTGGGATCAGGAAGGAATTGTTTTTTTCCCTTTGAGACGATTGGCTAAGTTTCACTTGGGTTTTTTTCTGTTTGCCTTCCTCTGGATTAATAACTATTAAAAAATAAATAAATAAATAGTTGATTAATAATTAATTAACAATTAACAACTAATTAATTAATAACTATCATAATATTGCAGATCAGAGGTGATCTTAAAAGGTTGAACTTGACAAACTGAAAGTCTTTTTTTAACCTTAATTACTATCAGCCTTATTAAATTGTGATTCGGTAAATTTAAAAGGGCTCTATTTAAGCACACAGCATATTTTCTTACAGAGTTTTTTAGTTAGTGAACTTCTATCCAAAAGCGAGGTCTTCACTAACTAAAAACTTCTGTAAATAAAATATGCTTTGTGCTTAAATAGAGCCCTTTTAAATTTACTGAATCGCAATTTAATACGGCTGTATGTAACTATGTCACTATGTACTGTAAGTCCAGATTTTATGGAGGGAAGTAATGGGCCTTGCTTCTGAAATGATTCGCTCCCATTTAAATCCTGATATCAATACTTGCCATCTTGGCCTGTTTTCTCTGAGCCTTTCAAACTCTCAATGCAAACTTTTGCAATTTCTGATGCTGGCCACTAAGAGCCACATTGCCAAACAATGGAGTTCGAGGACTCTGAGCCTGCAGGCAATGAAACGTAAATTGAATTATATCCTAATCAATGAAATGCTCACTCACCTGTTGACAGATATATTGCCTACATTACTGAAAGTTTGGGAATCATGGCTAGGCTCTAATCATAGTATTGCCTTAGTATAAAGCCGTTGTATTCACCATGAATTAATTTAGACATGGAGTGGAGGAGATTCAGGGGCCTTGATGCCGACCCTTGGGGATGAGCATGTAGGTAAGGCCATATCTTATAATTTAAACAAATAGCTTGCGTGCGTGGATGTTGAGGAGATTAAACCACCCCTTTTATTTTTAATTTTACTTATTATTATTATACTTTGGTTTAATAGAACATTGAATTTGTTTGTTTCATTTTATCATTTCCTTGTTTTAATTTTCTCCTGCCATGCTAGAACATCAAAATTAACAAGTATCTTGGTATTTCTGGGTCAAGGCAATAGCAAATCTTATGACTTAATTTCTCCAGGCTAGGATTTAGGTAGACTTGCCTAATTACTTCTACTTCTTAAAACTTAGTGCTGACACATCTTTTGTGTTTTCAGTACTGGGACAAAGCTACATACCAAAGCACTTCTGTTGTGTGAGAGCATGTGGGGAATTTTTTTTATAAAAGTTAAAAAAAAAAGTTAAAGGGAAAAGACAATATAAATCTTGATGTTTAAATATAATAAGTGGAGATTCTGGCATTCATCTCAAGACATGTAATGAGCTATTTTATGTAGATCTCAATATAACATGTTTCCATTTGTCATACTCGTCTTTTGTTTTAATGCACAATGCTCTAGTGAAATGCAATCTGTATCTTTTCCCAATAAAAATTAATTAAGAAATTTGGTTTTAGAAATGCTTCAAATAAACAATGTTGCTGGCTAGCTCGTAAATGTCATCTTTGCGCTATTTGTGTGCTAAGATGCATCTTAATGTTGCTCGCAGCCAACTTTGCGTGTTAACACACACGACGTCCGCGAATAGGCTACGCGGAGAGCTACATTGAACTTCGCTCACATAAATCCTTTGATCTTTCATGCCCGAAACCGCTCATTTTTTAATTCAGCTATTAAAGTGCTATTTTTTTATTCAGCTATTAAAGTGCAGAGGCCAATGTGTGCTCTAGAGCACCCGCAAAGGGGGTTAAGTACAATACGTAGCACTTCTAATGTTAATAAAATCACTCTACTGTTCATTTATTATAAGGGAAAGTGATGTTAGGGCTTAGAATTGATAGCAAAACATTCTCAAGCCCCAAACCGGCCCAGAAAAATACTTTATTTCATGATTATATTTTGTGTAATATCGATCCCTGCACTCAATGTGTTACGGCATATACTGTAACTCCCATGTAATAGAATATAATATTAACTGCTTTATTAATATTGCATAATTTCTGGCCTGTTGGACTGATCGCAAACAGGATTTGAAGCATGTAGGACTTGGAAATCTACCCTCTCCTTTTCAGTGACGTAACGCTTACAATCTCTCTTTCCATTGGCTCCATCTGAACTCATAACTATGAGATTGCTTAATTGTTTGCGTGCGAGCACGCAAGTCCAAAGGCTGCAAACTGATTTACGAAATAGCGTCTCTCGCTCGTAGCTTGCAGCTCTTTCTAATTTAATAGCGACTTAACTCTGGCAAATTTGAAAATGTTGGGCTTACAAGGCTGGAATTTAATATGGCCCTAAATTACCTGGTCCTATATACTTATATTCTGGTTAGTAATTCTAGGAAATGGTACAAACGCTAAAGCTGAAACAGACCACAAGAGGAGGGTTTGCTGTTAATGTTCTTACTGTTTATCACAATTCTATTAATTGTCTTCCTTTTTCACTTCAAATAGATTTAAAATCCTGGTAATCATTGAAAATGTTCTTTTTGTTGCAAGAATTATCTCTTGTTGTAACTTGTTTATATTTATCTTAATAATTTAATTTAGTTTAATGAAGTCTGGCTTCTCTAACCACTCATTTTCTGTTCGTATAAGGAATGTAACCCTTGTCTTTTAATTAATTTGGCTTTATCCTAATCTGTTATGAGGGACTTCAATCCAAACCACACCTAGACAATAGCAGCCATATTAAATTGTGATTCGGCAAATTCTAAAGGGCTCCATATATGCACAGAGCATATTTTTTTTTACAGAAATTTTTAGTTAGTGAAAACTTCTTTAAAAAAACATATGCTATGTGCTTATATAGGGCCCTTTAGAATTTGCCGAATTGCAACTAAATAAGGCTGTAGATGTTTTCATTTTCATTTTTAAATGTGAGAAAAGGGGAAGGGTAAAAACAGGGCAATAAAATATTAATAGTCTTAATACATTTAATATAAATATTCTGAATAATAATAATAATAATAATAATAATAATAATAAAAACAAGTAGCCACATAGTCACAAAACTGATACATATAAATTAGCCTAAACTAAGTACACCAAAATTTGCTCAGTTGAACTCTATTTTACAAAAAAAACTTTTTCAAGACAGCTTTCTTGTCTGCTATGAAGTCAACTATTCGAAAGTCCTCTTGTTTGCCTTTATATAACTTCTCCCCACATGATTAACTCTTTATAATTCTTTAATCATGTATTATAGCTGACATTGCTTGAAATCAGTCTCTATCAAGGTTTGTTTAGCTTGTAGACTGCTCGGTATGTGGCTCACGGATCAGGAACATGTACATGTACTTTAGCTTAGGAAAGTAATAAAGCCCTCCCGTTAAATGAAACACACCATCCTTATTAAGCTCCAGCTAGGGCAAATTTTAAAGTTCTTATTAATTCTTCTCCAGGCTCTAAAAATATTTTTAACTATAAAGGCTTCTTTACTGATGTATTTTAAAGGGTATTTCCCAATAAAAATTATTACTTTCAAATCCCCATTCAAGACCTGCGTTTCCTCTATTTGGTACCAAGGGTATTTGTCCCGAGGTTCTAACCATTTTAGTAGGTGAAATAACATTGTAGCATTTTGATAATATTTGATTAGAGGATAAGCTATTCCGCCTTTTAGAAATCTCCTAGACATTACCGTTCTCTTCAACCTAATATGTTTCCTCGAATGTATAAGCTTATCTAAAATATTTTGTAATTTAACAGACCAAAATCTTGGCAGATCAATAGGTAAGCATTTAATATTATAGTTGATAATTGATAGAATTATCATTTGAATGCTGGCAATTCTTCCCGAAAATGAAGGTCTAATATTTTTCCAGCCATTTATGATGTCAGTAACTTTCTCATAAGTATGCTTGTAATTAAGGGCCAACATTTTATCTATATCCTTATCAAAAATAATTTCTAGATGTTTAAAGGTATTTGATTCCCAATCAAACAGGAACTCCGACTTCAACACTTTATTAAGTTCATTAGAAGTGTTCAGGCCAAATATTTCTGACTTCTTTGGGTTCATTCTATAGTTTGAAACCAAGCTATATTCCTGGATTATTTGCAATACATTAGGCAATGAATCCCTGGATTCTACCACAGTCAAGACATCTTCATCCGCAAACAGAGTTATTTTTTATTTATTTTTTTATTATTATTATTTTTATTTTCAAATTTAAAATCTCCATTTACATAAATAATACCTTACATAATATATACACAGCCAGACAAAAATACGGAAGGCATACATTTGTGCCCTGACATTATAACAATAATCATAAGAGTGTAACTGTTCTTTCATGTTTATTGCTATTAATAGACTTTAAGTGTATCATTGTATTAAACTTACATATGGCTATGAATGAAATCCAAACTTTAATATTTGGTTGAATATTCTTCAACCTAATGGAGAGATTAGCCAGTTAAACTTCTCTCTTAAATTACTTACATATCCTATCACACCCTTTCATTCCACTCATATTCTAGCCAGCTTGGTGAAGGTAGGGAGGAAGAGCAAGGGAGGGATCGATCTGCCAGGGAAGATATGGTGTCTTCGTGAGATTACCCCATAGAGGTTACTTAAAAATTGAGTCCCAAACTACCCATTTTACAGGGTCCTGTTTTAGCTGAAATGCCATATTAAAATCTCTCTCTAGTTCCCTATTGTATCCCATCATGACCAATATTTCAGTTAGTTTTGGAAGATCCTCTTACCTCCAATTTCGTGCAATTGCAGTTTTTACTACCTGGAAAATTTGAGTCATAAACTCTTTATTTTTTATTTCCATCTTAGGGGGAAAAATATTAAACAAGGCCATCTGCGGTTTTGCTATCATATCTGTCTTAAATATATTAGATAAGTATTCAAAACACTCCTCCCAAAGTTGAAGGGTTATAGGGCATTCCCACCATATATGGAACATATCTGCAGATTTCCCACAGTTCCTCCAGCATAATTTAATTTCTGGTTTGAATGTTATAAAGTAGATTTTGGAGGGAACCCAGTACCATCTATTAAGTAATTTAAATGGAATTTCTCTCTGGTTTGTATTTTTAACAAACCTATTTAGAGATTTTAAGGCATGTTGCCATGACTCTTTAGGTATCCTTAACTGCATATCTTTAGCCCAGAGGTCCATAGGTCTAGTTGTATCCGTCTGTATTTGCTTATAAATGATCTCACTACACTTAGAAATCAAGTGTCTAGTATTTTGGGACTTTATTAAAATTTCAACGTTGTTTAAGCTTTGCCGAGTAATGTTTTTATTTATATCCTTCAAAACTCGTGAAATTTGATGTGAAGTGAACCAAAGTTTAGTTGATATATTATATTTCAACTTTAGCATGTTATAATCTAACATTTTTCCTTTTTCTTTATCTATAATGTGCCCCAGTAGATATATTCCTTTGTCTTTCCATTCTGGTTCTAAGTAGATATAATTCATGCGTGCCAATGTTGTCAAAGGAGTAAGTTCACTATATTGCTCTATGAATTTAAATTTTTTGTTCATTTTTATCCACTCTTTTACCATTATAGTCAAAATAGTTGCTCTCGGGTCAATGTATGCTAATGCTAGTTTTGGAGTGAACAATAGAGCATTAAGGTCGATATTGTGTAGCATATCACTTAAAATCTGGTTCTCCGGGTGAGTGGAAAGAGGTTGACTCCACTTTATATATTGCGCCAATTTAATTGCTTCCTGGTGAAAAACCATTGGGTATGCAATGCCACCATTTATAAATTTTTGACTCATTATTGCTTTTTTAACTCTGATCTGACCGTTCTTATTAATATATCTATCGATCATCTTCTGGAATTTAGCTGTCCATTGGCTTGAGATTGAAAAAGGGAAAGATCTAAATACATAGTTAAGTTTAGGCAGGAGAGACATCTTGATTGATGCAATTCTGCCAGAGAAGGATATTTGATTGACCAGCCAGTTCTCAATAAGCTCTTTAGATGATTTATATAAATTGTTCAAATTGGAGGTTTGAATACTTCTTATATCATCACTAAAGTTAATTCCCAGGTGTGTAAATCCCTTTTTGTGGGCCAGCTGATACCTACTAGTCAGGCGCTCTTCGTCTTCCTCTGGAATATTAATACTTAGTGCTTCAGATTTCTCTATGTTTCATTTATAATTCGACACCTTACTGTAGTTTGCAATGATTTCCATCAGCGCCTTCATAGATATATGAGGATGCTCCATATATACTACTACATCATCGGCGAAGAGGGAGATCTTGTATTCCCTCTTGCCTACTCTAATCCCCTTAAAGTCTGACGAAGCCCTAATAGCTATAGCGAGGGGTTCTAGGGTCAATGCGAATAAAATGGGAGACAGCGGACAACCCTGACGGGTTCCATTTGTTACCATAAAATAATATGATTGTACCCCTTTCCCCAAAACCGATGCCGAGGGAGCCTTAGCTTTCGATGCAAGTGAGTCAAACCCAGATCTATGGAGCGTCTGCATCATAAAATCCCACTCTACCCTATCAAAAGCTTTTTCAGCATCCATGGATAGGAATAGGGTGGGGGTGTCTTTTTTCTTCGCATAAGTTATTAAATTAATCAATTTATGGGAATTATCGGCGCCCTGCCTCCCTGGGACAAATCCTATTAGGTCGGACGCTATTAATGATTTAGATATTTCTGTAAGTCTTAGAGCCAAAACTTTCGCATATATTTTGGTATCTATATTCATAACCGAAATTGGTCTAAATTCTTTGCAAGAGTGTGCTTCCTTATCTGATTTTGGTATAGTGATTATATTGGCTCTAAGCATCTCTGGTGGGAATGTACCTGTGGTTTTAATTTCATTAAATGTAGCTACTAAGATTTGCATTAACTCTTCCTCAAATATTTTATAGTATGTTGTAGAAAATCCATCTGGGCCTGGTGCCGTGTCGTTTTTTAGGTTTTTAATAACTCGTCTAATTTCTAGTTCCGTTATCTGACTATTTAAAGCCTCCTTTTCCTCATTTGAGATAACTGGAAAGTCAATCTGATCTAAGAATGATGATATGTCTTCACTTTTGGGTGTTATAAAGTTTTCTTCCGAGTTTAGATTATACAAAGCTTGATAAAATTTCGCAAATTGATCCGTGATTTCTTTAGGCTTAAAAATTTTTATTCCCTGTTTTACAAGATAAGGAATATTACAATCTTGATATTTTTGTTTTTTAATCTTATTCGCGAGATCTTTTCCTATTCGATTATTGAAATGAAATGATTTTTGTTGTAGTTGCCAAAGACTCATGTCTGAGCGTTTTTGGTTAATGTTTTTAATTTTGTTCCGAATTGTTATTATCTCTTGTGTAAGGGTATCATTTATTTTTATTTTGTTTTCTTGTTCCAATTTATACAATTTTATATGTAAAAGTCGTAAGGACAATCCTCTCTGTTTAACCCAGATGCTTTTCAACTTGATTAATATACCTCTTGTATATGCTTTTAGTGAGTTCCATATTGTTGTATTCAATGGAACCGACCCCATAATAATTTCCAATTTTTTTTTAATTTCTATTCTAATAGTATTTAGTCTTTCCTTATTTTCTAAGATTTTATCATCCATTCTCCATACCTTGCTAGATTTTATCTCCCCCTTTTCCTGTATTTGGAGGGTGACTGGAGCATGGTCCGAGATTGTTATTAAACCAATTTTAACTCATTGAATTGCGTTTAACAAAGACTCATTCACTATTATATTATCAACTAGCGAATTGCCCGTCAAAAAATGACGGCAATCAAATCGTAAGGTAGCTAATGCTGTTTGGTGTGTAATACTAAAATATATAGTAGATGAATAAATGAATATACTTTACCTATTTTGAAGCATTGTGTTGAAGAGCTGACAATCTGTTTTCATATTGCTGCAGCATTAGTGGCGTGTAGCTGCTGTGTAAGCGTGATGAATGCGTGCAGTGTAAGAGTGTGCGTGCGTGAGACGAAACCGTTAGCGTAGTGGTGTACTTCCGCATTGGCGTAAAATGGCGGGTTATCTGTGTTATGGGTGTTTGCGGATTAGCCGTCGGTGCTTCGTGGTGTTTTTCGAGTTTCGGGTGTTGTTTTGCGAGTGTGTTGTGGTGTTTTTTACGTGTTGAGAGTGCTGTAGCCTCGTTTTCGTTTTGTTCGGCGGCCATTTTTTCTCTCGCATATCAAATTTTTTATTGTCCAAACTCTTTTATTTTTATTGAAACGAAGGTGTAAGTTGCATTTTTGAGGTCCTGGATGCTCCCTGTTGCTGTAGGTAACTTTTTTATGTATGTGCTGTGTGTATGTATTGTGTTTTTAATTTTGTAATGTTCGCGAGTTGCGTCCGAGTGTTGCGAGGCTGTAATGTGTGTGAACGTGTGTGGTATGGTGTTTGCGAGTGTCGTAATGTGTGTGCCGTGTTATTTGCGTTGCGACGTTTATGGCCTCCAGCCCATGATGCCATGTCCCCCCAGGCTAAGCCTTCATGTCCCCCAAGGCCAGGCCTTCATGGGCCCGATCAGACCCATCAGACTACTTACATTCATCGAAGCTGTTCAGAAAATGTGCAGGCAGGGGAGACATGGCGGAGGTGAATTGAGATGCTCCAATGAATGTAAGTAGTCTGATGGGTGTAATGGGGCATGGAGTTCTGCTCCCTCTCTCCAGCGGCGGGGTATTGTGGGGAGGAGGTGGCTGCAGGGCCTCAGCGTGAGCAACGGGCTGTACGCTGCGAGCAAGGGCCTCAGTTGCTGGGATGGAGCGCCTTCGGCGCTCCATCCCAGCAACTGAGGCCCTTGCCCGCGCCCCTCGCTACGCGTACGCTCACAACTATATATGTGATGTGATATATATATATATATATATATATATAATGTGTAAATATATATATAATATAATGTGTGTATATATAAATAAATATATTATATAAATATAATGTGTATATGTATATAATGTGTATATATATATATATATATATATATATATATAATGTGTATATATATATATATATAGTATATATATATATATATATATATATATAATGTGTATATATATATATATATATATATATATATATATATATATATGTTGTATAATGTAAATAAGAAGCCATCTAGAGTATATTGATTTCACATAAAAGTCCAGGTCCTCAGAGATGATCCTCCCTACCACAATATTTAAATATATATACATTAAATGTGACACATAAACTTTAAAAAAACAGTTCTATCTTTCCATTTGTTTTTGCAGAGTGAGAGACAGATTTACATACACAGCTATATTATATATTAGACTCGCCCCCTAATGTGCTGAGTGGCTACTGCTTGTGCTGCTGAGCATTCTGGGACTTGAAGTTTTGTGCAGTGAGTTCTGGTACACCCACTTCCGTTTTTTTATTAGCGCGACGCGAGGGGCCGCGGGCTCAGGTAAATACAGTGATTGAGTATCCAGTTGGTGACCAGGAGGGCCTCAGTTGCTGGCATGGAGCGCCTTCGGCGCTCCATGCCAGCAACTGCGGCCCTCGCAAGCGTGAGCAACGGCTTAAGCAAGCTCGTATGCTCACAACTATATATGTGATTCTTGAATACATTTTATGAGATGCAGAATAATAGGTATAGTCTCTTTCATTTATATTTATAAGGCGCCATGCATCATATAAGTGGTTTTCCACCAATAATTTGGAGAAGTCCTGAGCTGTTTTTTCTATACCTTTATTGTTTTTGGGAACTTTTTTGTAGCTTCTGTCCATCTTAGCATCAGGCGTCATATTAAAGTCACCACCTACTATGCGTCCTCCTATAGCTATCTTATCCAGTTTATTTAATACTCCCTTCAAAAATATATTGTGTTTATTATTAGGGGCATATACATTTACTATTTATTTCTCCTACCCAGATAATATAATGGCCTTTACTATCCAAGACCTAATTCTTCTTTTAATTTTAATTTATTATTAAACATCATTAAAACTCCTCCTGAGTTTTTTTTATGGCAAGCATTAAATACTTGAGGGAATCTATGTTTGACCATATGAAATATTCTTCCCTTATCCCAATGGGATTCCTGAATTAATACAATATCTGGATTTGTTTTGATCAGCATTCTCGAAATAGAGGCTCTCTTTGACGGAGAATTGAATCCCCTGACGTTGTAACTCACTATCTTCAAACCCGGCATTATCTTCCCTCCACTAGGCCCTCCCCCCGCCTCCCATCCCGCAGCCCCTGGCTACATCCATACTTCCAAACATACCACACTCTCTCTTGGAGTCATGCCTATCCAGTCTAACCATTTGCTCCCTTCCCCTTCCAAGGGGATTACAACTGCAACCACCCAGTTGTGCCTTATGGGCGTGAACGATGAAGGGATATGTTAAGTCCTCCATGGAGGTTTCCCCACGCCTGTATATCTTGTATTCCTAATTTACCTTCTGGTTCCCAACCGTCCCCCCACCCCCTCCCCCCACCCCAATTATGTTACTTTACCCCTGCTCTCTCCAAGCCTTTTTAATCCTGGATATGCTCTCTTTGCCTGTTCATTTCTATTAATTAATAATTTACCTAATCACAATTCCTGTTGTAAATATACCCCTCTCCTCCCTTCCTGTCATTTTATATTTCTATTTTTATCCACTTTTGTAATTTTCTTAATTTTCATATTCTTCGTAAATTTCCTTGAACATTCCACAATTTATAATATTATATTTATGTTCTATTGTTACATTTTGTGCAGATGCTATTCCTTAAAATGAGTTCTAAATCGTAATTATACAAAAATTTTACCATGATCAAGTTGTCTTCACCCCTTTTTCATTTACTTACTCTATCACTCTTGATTTCGAAGCGTAATCTAAATTAAGCTACATATCCCCCTTAATCTTGTAATGCAATCATGTGCTACAAATCCTTCTTAATCATAATATCAATTATTATATACAATTTACATGTGCAAATTAGCATAATTTTACGTGTAGAATCATTCCATTTCATTTCATATACTGGTTCAATCAATTACATTAAAATTTGTGCATCCAAAAATTCCTTCCTTTTTCCTTTCTCTTCTGTTCCTTTCCTTTAAAATCACCCTATAGTTGATTCAATCATAAGCTGGTGAACCTCTTATTAAAATTATGTGGCTTCAATATATTTAGATAAGAAAAAATAAATAAAAGAAAACCATCATTAATACCCAAAATTCATAATAAGGTTAAAGTGCATTCAATACAAATAAAGTGCTGTGCAATTTCTTATGAGGAAAGTCAATATGCAATCTTAGACCCTTTAAATATTGCATCTAATCATAATTGCATGACTAAAAAAAAAAAAAAAAGGGGGAAGAGAAAAAAAAAAAAACCCTATCTAAACCACCTATTTCCTTCCTTAATACTCCTAATACATAATAAAGTTTAAAGTGCATTCATTACAAAAAAGTGCTGTGCAATTTCTTAGGAGGAAGGCAATATACAATCACAAACCCTTTAAACATTGTAATCCATCATTTTTGTGAGGAAATGGTAATATATCCTAAAAATAAAAGGGATAGTAGCGAGGAATTAGTAAAGTATTCCTCCCTTTTTTTTGGAAATCTAGCAATCCCACCAAATCACAATGAGGCAAAGACTCTCAAATATCCCATTTACTAAATAAATCTTCTCCCTCTTTAAGAGATGTGATTTTATACCATCTAGAGTCTCTTAAAAATGAAAGTCCTATGGGAAAAGTCCACTTGTATGGTATTTCTTTTTCCCTCAGTTTCTGGGTAATAGGAAAAAATTGTCTTTTATTTCTCGTGGAAGTAGAAATGTCCAAAAATATTTTAATATTTGAATAGGGAGGGTCAAAGGATGTTATTCCATAGCTAGCTTTTAATAGTTGATTTTTCAGTGGCAAATGATGGATTTTTACCATTACATCTCTAGGAAACTCTACCTCAATGTTTTACGGCTTAGAGAGTCTATAGGCTGCATCGAACTTGAACTTTATATCCGCAAAATCAGGCACTAAATATGAAAAAAACTTGCAAAGATATAATCCCTGGTCCTCTTTGGGTATTTTTTTATCAATCCCTCGTATTTTTAAGTTATTAATTCTTGATCTATGTTCAAGGAAGTCCACCTTATTTTCCAATGCCTTTAATTTCCCCTCCATTGCTTTGATGCTTTCTTTGGAATAAGTTAGTTCCTTTTTAATTGTTTCACAAGTGTTCCCCAATTCTGCAATTTTGACTGTGTTTCCTTGTGTTGCCTTGATATTTAGAAGAATTTGATTTTTAAATTCATCCAAGAATTTGTTTTGAAACTTCTCGAGGATATTTTCCAGTTTTCCAACCGTGAGGATTTCCTCCTCTAAATTACCTGTATTTGTTTCCGAAGAGGTATCTACCGTATTATCTACATATGCCTCTGTAGATTTATCCCCTATTGGAGAAGCCAAAAGGGATAACTCCATTGTTTTTTTCGCCATTTAAGGCGAAAAAAATAGTTTGGATTTAGGAGGAGATCTTATTTTATCTTTGTTTTTATTTTTCGGAGGCATTGTATGAAATTTACCTAGAATCAAGTTCCTGGAATATAATAAAAAAGAAAAAAAGATATACCAAAAAAACTAACACAAAAAAAAGACATGCAGAAACAGAGGTAGTCCCAAATCCGCTTTACAGTAGATGTGGTCCTGATCACAAACTTTTATTTGGGGATATATATTTCTTTTATATATTTCTTTTTCTCTCTTCCCCCTCCGTGGTCCTGATCCAATTCTTTAATTGGGAATATTTTGTCTTTTAAGTATATATGGTTTTATTACACAATTATAGGTAATATAAAGGTTTGGAGCCAGGTCCCCTATTTTTAAGGATTAATTCCTTTAGTAGATTGGTGAAGTCCATTCCAGACCTTTATTCCTTTTAACCATATTAGTATTACCTCCTTTGAGATATGGGTCCGTAAGATTTTTCCCATTAATGTATGGCTTTTGCATAAGGTCTGTCAGGGAGCAATTAGTTTGTATTATTACTCTCACTTTTCCCAGACCAAAGCCCCAATAATGGTTTTCATTCTTGAAGAGATTTTAGACCCCACAAAATTATACTTCAGGTCCTTACTTGCTGAACTGGACCTTATATCCTTTATAGGACCTGTGTATATATTATGCCCGTTAATATCTTAGGGCCTTACAGAAAAGAGTCAGTGTTTATGTATATAGAGTGCTCTATTAGAGCCTTACCAGACCTCATGGCCTCCAGGTGATATCAGCTAATAGCTGCAAGAACTGCTGTGAGAGGCCTGGAATATCCAATACTCTAGGTAGTCAAAGCTCCTTTCTGCAGGCCCGCAGTCTGGCATTCCCCCGCCAGAGTTCTCCAAATCACTGCTATGCTTAGCTTAGCCCCCTCCAGTCTCTTTGCACAGCTTGTGCGCTCTCACCTCTCGCGGGACATCGAGACCGGGGGGCAAATGCTGGAGCTATATCTCCTTAACGGTCCTGCTCTTCATGCAGCCGGTCCCGTGCTGCTGAACCCGTATCAGGCTTGGAGTGATTGTACCTTGGGAAGGGCTAAGGGAAAAGGTTTAGGGAATCCCAGTCTCCAGCGTGGTCTCCTCCATCAGACTGTGCGAACGTCAGCTCACGTGTGCATATCCGGTAACGCCCCCTGCAAACAGAGTTATTTTGTACTCTCTATCTCCCACCCTAATGCCCTTAATGCCAGATGTTCTCCTTATTGCTATCGCCAAAGGTTCAAACAACAATACAAACACGGTGGGAGACAGAGGGCACCTTTGTCTTGTCCCATTGCAAATCTTGAATTCCTCAGAGCTAATTCCACACACCAAGGCCATGGGGGATGAATATAAAGCAGCAATTTCATGAGGCAATTTATTATCTTAATGAAGCAAATATAGGGGTATCAGATATTGAAAGGGATTTGGGAGTACTTATGGACCACCACCTAGGTAGCAGGCTCAAAGCCAAGCAGCAGCTGAAAAGGCAAATTAAGTATTATTATGTATTAGGAAGGGTATAGAAGCAAGGGAAGCAAATATAATTCTGCCACTATACAAATCTCTAATACGCCCACATTTGGAATATGGAGTACAATTTTGGCCACCACTTCATAAAAAGGACTTTTTAGATCTGGAAAAGGTACAGAGGAGGGCAACAAAACTAATTAGGGAAATGGAGGGCTAATTTATGAAGAAAGACTAACCAAATTAAGCTTATTTTCTTTAGAAAAAATGCGTCTAAGAGGAGATATGATTACATTATATAAATATATGCAGGGTCAGTATATAGAATTGTCAAGGGAGCTATTTGTACCAAGAGGTTTTCAACTGACAAGAGGACACCACTTGAGGTTAGAAGTAAAAAAATTCCACCTTAAAGAAAGAAAAGGGTTCTTCACAGTAAGGGTGGTTAATCTGTGGAATTCTCTACCAAGGAAGGTGGTGACAGCGCATTCGATAGATAACTTTAAAAGGGGACTGGATTTATTTTTAATTAAGAAGAGAATTCAGGGTTATCCTGGATAATTAGAGAGAGTGTATTGATCCAGGGATAAATTTGATCGCCAGTATCTGGGATCAGGAAGGAATTGTTTTATTCCCTTTGAGACGATTGGCTAAGTTTCACTTGTTTTTTTTTTCTGTTTGCCTTCCTCTGGATTAACTACTAATTAAAAAATAAATAAATAAATAGTTGATTAATAATTAATTCACAATTAACAACTAATTAATTAATAACTATCATAATATTGCAGATCAGAGGTGATCTTAAAAGGTTGAACTTGACAAACTGAAAGTCTTTTTTCAACCTTAATTACTATCAGCCTTATTAAATTGCGATTCAGTAAATTTAAAAGGGATCTATTTAAGCACACAGCATATTTTCTTACAGAGGTTTTTAGTTAGTGAACTTCTATCCAAAAGCGAGGTCTTCACTAACTAAAAACTTCTGTAAATAAAATATGCTTCGTGCTTAAATAGAGCCCTTTTAAATTTACTGAATCATAATTTAATACGGCTGTATGTAACTATGTAACTATGTACTGTAAGTCCAGATTTTATGGACGGAAGTAATGGGCCTTGCTTCTGAAATGATTCGCTCCCATTTAAATCCTGATATCAAAACTTGCCATCTTGGCCTGTTTTCTCTGAGCCTTTCAAACTCTCAATGCAAACTTTTGCAATTTCTGATGCTGGCCACTAAGAGCCACATTGCCAAACAATGGAGTTCGAGGACTCTGAGCCTGCAGGCAATGAAACGTAAATTGAATTATATCCTAATCAATGAAATGCTCACTCACCTGTTGACAGATATATTGCCTACATTACTGAAAGTTTGGGAATCATGGCTAGGCTCTAATCATAGTATTGCCTTAGTATAATGCCGTTGTATTCACCATGAATTAATTTAGACATGGAGTGGAGGAGATTCGGGGGCCTTGATGCCGACCCTTGGGGATGAGCATGTAGGTAAGGCCATATCTTATAATTTAAACAAATAGCTTGTGTGCGTGGATGTTGAGGAGATTAAACCACCCCTTTTATTTTTCATTTTACTTATTAATATTATACTTTGGTTTAATAGAACTTTGAATGTGTTTGTTTCATTTTATCATTTCCTTGTTTTAATTTTCTCCTGCCATGCCAGAACATCAAAATTAACAAGTATCTTGGTATTTCTGGGTCAAGGCAATAACAAATCCCATGACTTAAATTCTCCAGGCTAGGATTTAGGTAGACTTGCCTAATTACTTCTACTTCTTAAAACTTAGTGCTGACACATCTTTTGTGTTTTCAGTACTGGGACAAAGCTACATACCAAAGCACTTCTGTTGTGTGAGAGCATCTGGGGAATTTTTTTTATAAAAGTAAATAAAAAAAGTTAAAGGGAAAAGACAATAAAAATCTTGATGTTTAAATATAATAGGAGGAGATTCTGGCATTCATCTCAAGACATGTAATGAGCTATTTTATGTAGATCTCAATATAACATGTTTCCATTTGTCATACTCGTCTTTTGTTTTAATGCACAATGCTCTAGTGAAATGCAATCTGTATCTTTTCCCAATAAAAATTGATTGAGAAATTTGGTTTTAGAAATTCTTCAAATAAACAATGTTGCTGGCTAGCTCGTAAATGTCATCTTAGCGCTATTTGTGTGCTAAGATGCATCTTAATGTTGCTCGCAGCCGAATTTGCGTGTTAACACACACGACGGCCAAGAATAGGCTACGCGGAGAGCTACATTGAACTTCGCTCACATAAATCCTTTGATCTTTCATGCCCGAAACCGCTCATTTTTTAATTCAGCTATTAAAGTGCTATTTTTTTATTCAGCTATTAAAGTGCAGAGGCCAACGTGTGCTCTAGAGCACCCGCAAAGGGGGTTAAGTACAATACGTAGCACTTCTAATTTTAATAAAATCACTCTACTGTTCATTTATTATAAGGGAAAGTGATGTTAGGGCTTAGAATTGATAGCAAAACATTCTCAAGCCCCAAACCGGCCCAGAAAAATACTTTATTTCATGATTATATTTTGTGTAATATCGATCCCTGCATTCAATGTGTTACGGCATATACTGTAACTCCCATGTAATAGAATATAATATTAACTGCTTTATTAATATTGCATCATTTCTGGCCTGTTGGACCGATCGCAAACAGGATTTGAAGCATGTAGGACTTGGAAATCTACCCTCTCCTTTTCAGTGACGTAACACTTACAATCTCTCTTTCCATTGGCTCCATCTGAACTCATAACTATGAGATTGCTTAATTGTTTGCGTGCGAGCACGCAAGTCCAAAGGCTGCAAACTAATTTACGAAATAGCGTCTCTCGCTCGTAGCTTGCAGCTCTTTCTAATTTAATAGCGACTTAACTCTGGCAAATTTGAAAATGTTGGGCTTACAAGGCTGGAATTTAATATGGCCCTAAATTACCTGGTCCTATATACTTATATTCTGGTTAGTAATTCTAGGAAATGGTACAAACGCTAAAGCTGAAACAAACCACAAGAGGAGGGTTTGCTGTTAATGTTCTTACTGTTTATCACAATTCTATTAATTGTCTTCCTTTTTCACTTCAAATAGATTTAAAATCCTGGTAATCATCCAAAATGTTCTTTTTGTTGCAAGAATTATCTTTTGTTGTAACTTGTTTATATTTATCTTAATAATTTAATTAAGTTTAATGAAGTCTGGCTTCTCTAACCACTCATTTTCTGTTCGTATAAGGAATGTAACCCTTGTCTTTTAATTAATTTGGCTTTATCCTAATCTGTTATGAGGGACTTCAATCCAAACCACACCTAGGGCCTCATTCTATTATCGGCCGTAAATCGGCCGTAAGGCTGCGATTCCTTGCGGGGGTTCTGTTAACTCGCGATTCTATTATACGGCCCCGCAAGGATCTCCCCTTACGGCCAGCCGCATATCTTGAAACCTGCCGTAAGCTCTGAAATCTAAAAACTCAAAAATAAATTCAAGCCTGCACTTTACAGCTCTGTAAATGCTAGGGATCATATTGGGGGACATGAGGATTAAAAGTAACCCACTCTCAAGCTTGCACATCAGCCCAAACCCGAGTTCAAATTAACTGTTTATTTTCCGGCTGCGGCGTGGGCGTGTCTGAGGTGCTCCAAGCCCTATGGACTTTTTACATGGATATTTTACGTATATTAAAAAATATATATTTTACGGATTTGAGTATATGGTAATTATGTGCTATTTTTTCTAACACCTAAAATCACTTTATAGTCTTCTCAAAGTGCAGGATGGCTTTATTTGAGCTATTTTATGTGCTTAATTGGTGCTAGCGGGACCTGTTTGCTGCAAGTAAGCTGCGGCTCGTTTTTAGCCTTGCAGACAGGGTTCCCGGAGCAATAGAATCGCAGCCAGGCTTTTCTTACGGCCGATTTCCTTGCGGCCATTTTAGATCAAAGGCTTTCCTCCGGCGCGATCGGCCGCAAGAGATAGCAAGGCGCCAGCCGCAAGCCTGCCGGAACCCCCGGCCGGAGGGGAATAGAATAGCCGGAAAGCTTGCGGCCAGTCCTTGCGGCCCCGCAGCGGCTGCGGACGATAATAGAATGAGGCCCCTAGACAATAGCAGCCTTATTAAATTGTGATTCGGCAAATTCTAAAGGGCTCCATATAAGCACAGAGCATATTTTTTTTACAGACATTTTTAGTTAGTGAAAACTTCTTTAAAAAAACATATGCTATGTGCTTATATAGAGCCCTTAAGAATTTGCCGAATTGCAACTTAATAAGGCTGTAGAAGTTTTCATTTTCATTTTTAAATGTGAGAAAAGGGGAAGGGTAAAAACAGGGCAATAAAATATTAATAGTCTAATACATTTAATATAAATATTCTGAATAATAATAATAATAATAATAATAATAATAATAATAATAATAATAATAAAAACAAGTAGCCACATTAAAATAAACATGTCATGTGATTATTGGGTAATTCATTATCGTTTGGACTAATATCCAATAATATTTAACAATATTGACACATTACATATTTGTTGTTGCTGTTGTTTAGTAATTCAGCCGTGTCTGATTCTCCGTGACTTTATGGACCACAGCATGCCAGGTACATCTGTTAGCCACTGTCCCTCTGAGTTCCATTAAACTCACGTTTGTTGCTTCAATAATCTCATCTATCACTCCCTGCCTCTGCCTTCCCCTTCTTTGAGTGTCTTCAATCTTTCCCAACATCACCCTTCTCAAGGGAATTTGGTCTTTTCATGATATGGCCAAAATATTTGAGCTTCAGCTTCATGAACATACCTTCCAGTAAACAATGGGCAAGTACGAGTAGCAACAGATGAACTAAGAGCCAATGAAATGGTTGGGCCAAAGCCGAAAAGACACCCAGCTGTGGATACTTCTAGAGGGGAAAGGAAAGTTCACTGCTGCAAAGAAAAATTCAGAATAAGAACTTTGAATGTTAAAACTTTGAACCAGGGCAAACTGGATGTGATCAAGAATAGGATGACAAGGTTAAACATTAATATGGCCAAAGCAGCACTCAGTTACAACCCAATAAATAACAAATTCAAGGCAAGCCAATTAACATCACAGTGGCACAAGTTTATGCTCCAACCATGGATGCTGAAGAGGCTGAAGTTGTCCAGTTCAGATATTCAACACGTCATATATATAACACCAAGAACATATGTTATGTGAAGATCAGTTTGCCCATAACTAATATACTGTCATGTTTTAAAGGATAGTTGTAGGAAAGGACACGTAATTCCAATTGTTGACCACAAGATGTCACTGCAGGATGTTGGGGTAATTACAGGCTCTTTGTTCTGTTTTGCCGCTCTGATCCTGTCCACCCCCCCCCCCATCCCCAAGTCAAGCCCCCATATCCATGAGCTCCTGATTGGCTCTAATATCCGAAGTCTGCTTATAACCACCCCAGCTGCCGTTTCCTTACTGGATGATCCTGACCGGGGAGGGGATTTTTGGGATGGGTCCTCCCACCGAAATAAAAAAATGTGAGATAGAGTTTGCTGTAAAAAATAAATTGGTTGTTGTTACTTGGAAAGCATAGAGGATGGTGTGTTTCATTTAACGGGAGGGCTTTATTACTTTCCTCAGCTAAAGTACATGTACATGTTCCTGATCCGTTAGCCGCATACCAAGCAGCCCATTCCTTCAATGAAGATTGCCTATTTAATGGGGAGTTCCTGTGGCCAAAGGCAGGGGATGTCTGTAGCTTTTTTTGGGATCTTCCCATGTTACTATCATCATAAGAGATTGCAATGCTAAAGGAGGGAACCAAAAGACACCTGGCATACCTAGCAAGTTTGGCCTTGAAGTACAAAATAAAGCAGGTCAGAGATAAGTAGAAATATTTCAAGATAATTATCTGGTGATAGCAAACACCCTCTTCCAACAGCCTCCTAGAGGACTCTACTCATCACCAGATCATCATCACCAGGACATCACCAGATAGACAATATAGAAATCATATTGACTATATACTTTGCAGCCAAAGATTGAGTATCTATATACAATCAGCAAAAACAAGACCTGAAGCTGACCATGAGCTTCTTATTGCAAAGTTTTGAATTAAAGTAAAGAGGGAAAATCATCAGGCCAATCAATTATAAAATACATAATTTATGTTTTGAATATGCAGTGGAAGTAACAGATAGATTTACGGGACTAGACCTAGAAGACAGAATCCCTGCAGAACCAAAGTTTGCATTATTAAGTTAATTCCTATACCATGGTAGTCCTCAAGGACCTCCTTGGCATCGGGAAGTACCAACAAAGGAGCCCATATTGGACCTTCATAGACAGGGGACCTGTCACCTAAAATAAACTATTAGCTAGGGCATTCTAAAGCTGGAACAAGAAATTGTATTATCTATAATTTTACTGATAACAGTACATATATTTTCTTTTCTAATACTTCAAAGGAACAATTTTACATATGAGAATTACTAAGCATTACAAACATATGCAGTCTAGCAATTGGAGTGTAGTTATGAGACATGTCAGCCTCTATTCCATTGCTTCCACAGCTAAGAATCAGGGTGAAGTTCTCTCATAACTCATCCAGAACTATCATATGACATAAATCTAACCTCTGAGAAATGCCATCTGAGTGCTCCAAATATCCCTAACATGGTTACCGATTGCATTTCCCATAACTATTTTACAAATACCTATCACATGCCTCCCGTAAAAATTTCTGATGTTGCTGAAATAAACTTGAAAGTCCTTCTGAGTGCCCCAAATCATTAAAAAGCCTACGGGTACTTCCAACCCCCCATAAAGACACAAAAATGCCTTTCTAGATGCTTTCCAGCCTAGATGTTTAAATATGACTTTATCAACAAGAAAACCTTAATTATATTCAAATTTGAGGCTCAATTTAGGGGTTAATACCACTACACCCATGAGCCAGGGAATCCCTGGGATCTTCCCTCAATTCCCGCTACCTACTATGAGCCTGGGGATGACCCAGGATTCACCCTTAATATACCCTCTATGAGTCAGGGTCCCTGGGATTCCCTTTCCTAACTGCTACAAGCCCTGTCATCCCCTGGCATTCCCCCTTTCTACGAGCTAGGAGCCCAGGAATACCCTGGGATTCCCCCTTCCTAACCCATAGGAGCCAAGGGATCTGTCATTTAGAGTATTGACAATCCGAGAATTGTGGGTTACTCTAGATAACTAGAGAAGGCGGAGTATTTATCTAGAGAGGGATCCGATCAGCAGTATATGGGGTCACAATTGATTTTTTTCCTCTTATAAAACAATTGTCGATGGTTCAATGTTTTTATTTTTTTGCCTTCCTCTGGATCCCCATGGCCCCATATCTAAGCCCTGTGCAAGGGCAAAACGGTAGCCGTCGGGATGTTGGAGAAGAGAAAGGATTAAGGAATGTATTGAGTTACTGTCAACCCTCTTTATGAATGAAACAGCAAGTATATTGCAGTAATGTATTGAACACAGACCAGCAGAAGTCTGATAAATACTGGTGGTGCCTTTACTATATCTATTATAGGGCATATTGCACTTTGGGTCTGCCTGCAGTAATTAGCCATACATTGTATTAGTCTCCTTCCTTATATCTCTCCTACCATCTTTGTTTTTTAACATTATTTCACCAATTTTTTTGTTTTTTAAAAATATTTTTTTGAAGTTATGTTTTCTGACATTTATGTGGATTATTTAAACCGCTAACCATATAATCCTATGATTAGCAGTTTCTGCATATATGAGGATTATCTTTAACATTTGATCATAGTGTCTGAAAATGCAACATACTAGAAATCTGGATTATATTCCATAATAGTGTATGTCCCATAAGCACTATATTGAGAGATAAGTAGATGTTATAGTCCCCTTTGCAGCTACACCCATTACCTGGGGGCATTGGCCGGGACTAACTCGCTGTAATGTGCACTTGCCACCTGTTTAACTTATCCCCAAAAGAGACTATGAGTGGGAAATTTCAAGGGCCCTATCACTACCCTCACGGGAGATCTCACATTGCTTCTATATAACCCATCCAGTGGGAGTTTATATAATCCCTCATGGAGCCTTTACCTATCTCCAAGGGGTCCCAAAGGCAGCTAAAACAAATATCTACCTTGTGGATGTCTATGGACCTCTGTGGTGCCATAAACTAACTCGGGCCAAAAGCCGAAACCGTAAACAATGCAATCATAAGTAGCATTTCAGAGCGTGATCATGATCAATTAAGCAAGGCCGTAACTACCGATTTAGAAGCAGCCAATAGTAAATAAGACCGTCATCATTACGTCAGTAAAACATGGAGGTTACACGTCAATCAATTAGCATTTAGAGGTCCCATATGCGTTCAGACTCGCAATTTGACAATGTACAAACAATAAAAATGAATGGTGATACTGTTTTAGTCCATGTGGGTGGCCTGATATGTATTAACTCATTGATTCCCGAGGTTTATATGACACCAGAATAAAACATAAAAAAATATATTTTTTGATTGCAGATTTGCGAGCTTGAGACTGTTCTGCAAATTATTCTAATGTCTTACATTGCTTTCTTTAAAAGTTGCATTTACAGTGCTACGAACAGGGGTTAGACCTTACCATTCCTACCCTTGTCATTCCTATATGGTACCGGTAGGATTTTTTTCTACATTTGCCATTTATGGGTGTGAAAACATTTGCGGGCTTGAGGAATTTTAGTAATTGAATAGCGATTTGCAATTTTAGCTATTGTAACTTTTGCGGGCTTGAAAGATCAAGGGCTTCAATGTGCTGTAAGCTACAATTTTGACAACCAAAGGGATTTTCAGCCTGTAACCCATAGATCATTTGCGGCTCGCTAAAATACGTTAATTGAATAGCAAATTAGTTTATGGCTACATTACAGGCTCCCGTAAACAACAATTGCTCAATTGAATAGGGTCCATAGTATTTCTAGCCACATTTGTGAATGTTATCAAGTTAATACAATATGTATATAAAAATAGTAAGCATTGAAATCAATGACATCAGCAGCACATTCTCTGTTGCTATACAAAAGGGAATAATATTTTGATTTTAAAATTAAACACTTTAATTTTATGTAGTTGTATGGAGTATCAGTGATATCTATATAAAATCATTATATATATATATATATATATATATATATATATATATATATATATATATATATATATTAATAATTAAGGTTTCAATATTGTATAGTGTTTGTTCTTCTTAATATAACATATTGGTATAATGGTGTATTTTATACAATTTTATATATATTAATGTATCTTTATGTGAAGCTGTTGTTCAGAATGTGGGTTCAGTTAGAGGAAATATAAGATGTTCTTTATTTTGCCTATTTGAGAAAAGCACAAGTGATAAAGTAATTTTAAATTAATAAAAAGTATATTTAATTGAGCATCGGTTCAGTCATGAGTCAACCAACAATCATATAATATGGTTATTTTAAAACAAAAGCTTTAGTTTATTTTGAGCTAATCCACAAAGTGAACTACAAGTCTAAGTTTGTTCCTTGACAATATCCAAATATAAGGGAATGAATATGAGTCATCTTTGTCTACTGTTAACCATTGTATGACCTAAACAAACTATGATCCAGTTAATCCCTGGTTGCCAGCTAATTCTAATTATTATTTTTTATTAATTTTGTTGCCTTTTTTCAGCTATGATACAGAATTGAAAGATTTATAAACATGTGATCCAATGGAGTTAAGTCATTTAGAGGTAAATAAGAGGACTTTCAAGCAGTTGTCTTCCTGTCAGAAACTGGGTATTTAAATAGAAATGTGGATCATTCAGGTTTAAGTTTGCTTAATGAATTTAATAACAAAATTATATACAGGATAAGAGTAGCTTAGTGTGTACAATTCTAAATCAAAAAGTCCATTGCTTGGACCAGTCCAGGTGCTGAAACAAACAGCAGAACACAATCTAAAAGCACACTGCTAGGTGACAGACAGATTCGGATATAAACTTGCAATGCTGCAGATAACTATTGCAGAAATAGCAGAGGTCCTTAGGAGTAGACTTGCAATGCAGCAGATAATCATGCAGCAGGAGAGACAGGGAACAGAGGTCCTCAGACTGAGAACGAAAAGAAGTAAACAGGAGGAAGAAGGGTGGGACTTCCAGACGTGGGTGTTCTTGGGGTTATAGGCAGCATTCTTCCTCCTCCAAACACGGCAAGTTGAGTTCATGCCAAAGAGTTTGATTTTGGTCTCATCTGACAACAACACTTTCACCCAGTTCTCCTCTGAATCATTCAGATGTTCATTGGCAAACTTAAGACAGGCCTGTACATGGGCTTTCTTGAGCATGGGGACCTTGTGGGCGCTGTAGGATTTCAGTCCTACACATCGTAGTATGTTACCAATTGTTTTCTTGGTGACTATGGTCTCAACTGCCTTGAGATCATTAACAAGATCCTCTCGTGTAGTTCTGGGCTGATTGGCAGTTATTTTGTGTTTCTTACATTTGCGAATAATGGCACCAACTGTTGTCACCTTCTCACCAAGCTACTTGGAGATGGTCTTGTAGCACATTACAGCCTTGTGTAGGTCTACAATTTTGTTCCTGACATCCTTGGACAGCTCTTTGGTCTTGGCCATGGTGGAAAGTTTGAGATCTGATTGATTGATTGCCTTTGTGGACATGTGTATTTTATACAGGTGCTCGTTTTAAGAGAGTGCTCGTAATCTCATCTCGTTACATGTATAAAAGACACCTAGAGGCCAGAAATCTTGCTGATTGATAGGGGATCAAATACCACCTACCATTAAAATTATCGACTGATCATTTCTTTGTCAGTGGACAAACTTTCAAAATCAGCAGGGGATCAAATACTTTTTTCCCTCACTGTATATCCAGTTAATATCTTTAGCAAACTAGAGGTATTATTGTATGCCCAAATGTAAGATAGATGTCATGTTCTTACAGAAATATTGATCTAAGGTGTTTCTTATTGGTCCCAAGGTGTTGCTTATGCAAAACCCCTTAAGGATTTTGTCAGCCTAAGGGAGGTTCCAGATGTGGACTCCTTGCTCGCTGTGCCTCCCCTACATCTGGGGTTTGCTTGTTCTCATATTTAGGGTAGAATTGCCTGGTATTTTGGGGCTGCATCACTCTACTGAGTGAGGCCAGAGTGATATACAATTTCTCCCTGTGATGTACACAAGTGAGCTTAAAGAGGCTGCTGACTGTGACCAGACCTACAGAACAAACCTACTTAGCTGGTATTCATTCTCAAATCGAGTGGCTTTAACTTGCTTATGTGATTGACCCTTAGGGGTTTTGTCAGACGTGGGCTCCTTGTCATTGTGCCTTAAAAGAGTTCAGCTACACCTCAGTGATGAGGCCCAAGAGAGGCTGAAACGTATGCCGGGGGATTGATGTTTCTCCTGTTCCTGGTATTTTGGGGCTGGATCACTGTTTTGAGTAAGACTAGACTTATATACAAGGGGATATTTCATCCTGTGAAGGGCACAAGTAAGCTAAATGATTGCTGCTCTCTGAGAAGGTGACCAGGCCTATAGAACAAACCTACTTAGGCATTGTTAGTTCTCAGATTGAGCACTTCTAACTTTGTTTTTACTTATGACAATGTACAGGGCAACATGTCAATGTTCTGGGAAAGGTAACAAATGAGTAAACACAAAAATGAAAAATAACTTTTACAAGAATCACAGTTTATCTTACACTATTATCTTTTACTAAAATGTACCTTTTATTGGTATCACTAAAATCTTTTACAGCACATAAGACAACTCACATGGAAATTAATATTAAAAATATACTTGAGGTTAATTAACCAGGGAACTGGAAAACTCTTTAAAGTGATTACTACCACCTTTCCCTAGTACCTCATGAATTAAAAAAATATAATGTACAAGTTCCATTCAAACTTTCTTTGATTTGGATAACTTTCCCTAGCTTTTTCGCTTTGGGATATTTGCTCTATTGAAACTTCCTTATGTATTGTTGTATTGAGTCCTTTAGAGTAACATAAAATAACTATTCATATGGAGAACTGGATATTAAAATCCAATTATAGTATTGAGTATTTCTTCTCCCAATATGATATTATTATAGTTAGAGTAGTATCTCCTTGTCCCAGAATATAGCAACTAATTAATGTATTTGGAAGAGTGCAGTTTTGTCCGCAAATGCGAACCCTCGCATAGCGAGGGGCCGCATTTGCGGAAGGTGAAGTCTACCATGTCGTATGTGTTTGTCCGCAAATGCGGTCCCTCGCACGACTTAGAAAAAAAAACTACCTCAAATACGACCATAATGGCCGAACCGCGCGCACCTAAAAGCAGTCAAAACACACCAAATATTTACAAAAACTACATAAAAAGCTTACCCATAGCAAGGGGGGGCACCCAGGACCTCTGAAAGTGAAGTTAGACCTCCATTTAAGTCCAAATTCCCGAGTTCAGACACACAAAAATCCCCTAAGCGAGAGAAAAAATGGCCACCGAAAAAAATGAAAAACGAGGCTCACCTCGGAAACCTGCATTAACCTCAGAACCAACCTTAACGTAACAAACACCCACACGCACGAAAAATGGCGGAACAGCACGCACCTAACAACAGTCAAAACACTGCATATACTCACAAAAACTACATAAAAAGCCTACCCATAGCAAGGGTGGAGGGGGCACCCAGGACCTCTGAAAGTGAAATTACACCTCCATTTAAGTCCAAATTCCCAAGTTCAGACACACGAAAATCCCTGAAGCGAGAGAAAAAATGTCCGCCAAAAAAAACGAAAACGAGGCTCACAGCCCAGCCACGTACTTACCCAAGAACGGATCCGAGATAAGCTCGGAAACCCGCATTAACCCCAGGGGATCCGAGATAAGCTCGGAGACCTGCATTAACCCCACATTAACCATCGCAGTGGGGGTCCCGATTGCACGCGATCGGGGACCCCCGCTGCAATGAAAATTCAAAATTCCCGCGTTACAGGTCCTTGAAGGATTGTAAAGGTCCTTAAAGGACCCGTTATAAAAGAAAACAAATATATACTATCACCCTGTCAATCATGGGGGTCAATACAGACCCCCATAAACCCCTAATTAACCCTGTCACTCATATGGGTCAATATAGACCCCCATAAGCCCTTCATTAACCCTGTCACTCATGGGGGTCAATACAGACTCCCATAAGCACTTCATTAAGCCTGTCACTCATGGGGATCAATACAGACCCCCATAAGCACTTCATTAACCCCCTCACTCATGGGGGTCCATACAGACCCTCATAAGCCTCTATTTAACCCCATCAGTCCCATAAGGGTATATTAACACCATGATGGGCCTGTTACAACACTACATTAACCACATAAGTGCCATGATGGTCCTCAAGGACCATCATGACACTAAGTATAAACACTACACTGCACTATACCCCCCCAATAAAACATTAAATATCAACTAAACACCCTCTATACTAACCTATTAACAACTACACTACCTACCTACCCCCTAATAACCCCACCACTCTAATTACATAAAATAAAAAAGCCTAAAGTCACAAAAAATAAAAAAAGGAACATTACAGAAAATAAAAAAAAACATTACAACCCCACCCCCACTACAGAAAAAAAAAATACACACCTGAAAGGGAAATATATATAATACAATACAATACAAATACAATACAAATACATACAATACAAATACATACAATTAAATACAATACAATACTATCTAATATACATGACACAATCTATCTAAATAAATACCATAATCTAATATACATCCTATCTATATAATATACATCCCCAATCTATCTAAATACCACAATTTAATATACAATACATTCTATGCTATCTATATAAAACACATACCCCTAGCTAACATACAGTAAATGCTATCTATATAGAAAATAATCCAAGTCTAAGCTAAAATAAAATAATTAAGACCACTTACCTTTGCAGATGTTTATTCAGATCAGCCACCTACGGAAAAAAAAATAAAAAAAAATTAGTGCAACACGTTTACAGTACATAAAGAAACATTCTATACATTCTAAATATTCTACTCACCTTTCCGGCATGTCCCGTCCTTATTCTTTTAATCCTTCTTCGGAGCGGCACCTGTTAAAAAAAACATATAATTAATACACATACATAAAAACAAAATAAACATAATCTACATTGTACTTTCCTTCCCGCGATGTCTCCGGCCTCCGCCGGATCCTATTTTGCCACGCCCTGTAAAAAAAAAAATATATATTTATATATATATATATATATATATATACTTACATCCGCACTCATGGACATCCCGATGCTAATGAGGCTCCCAGAGACTTTTCCGGAAGAAAATAGTCAATGGCACCTTCTGATTGGTTGAAAACGCTGTCTATCAAATTCACCCAATCAGGAGGCGCCAATGTGTGAGCCAATCAGAAAGGCATACACCCTAAAATCCCACTCTGATTGGATAATGCACCTGTCAATCTTTATTTAAACCAATCACAAGGCACAGATGCCTTCAGCCAATCACAATGGAATACACCCCCACAAGGTGATTGGTTGGAGCATCTGCGCATTCTGATTGGTTGCACTGACAATAGCCAATCACAATGGAATACACCCCCACGTACTGATTGGTGAAGGATTTGCACATTCTCATTGGCTATTGTTAATATCAATCAATATTACAGCCAATGGGAAGGCACAGATGTCTTCACCAATCAGTACATGGGGGTATATTCCATTGTGATTGGCTGATGGCAATAAATCCTTAGGATTGGTTCAAAAAATATTGACAGGTGTGTTATCCAATCAGTGTGGTATTTTGGGGTGTATACCTTTTTCATTGGTTCACAATTCGGGTCTTCTCATTGGCTGAATTTGATAGACAGCCTTTTCAGCCAATCAAAAGCCGCCATTGCCAATTTTATTCTGGAACACTCCATAGGAAGCTCATTGGCGTTGGAGACATCCGCCAGGGTGGATGTGTGTGTTTTTTTTTTTGTGTTTTTTTAACGCGCGGATGCTTCTAGAGCAGAACACCAGGAGGCCGGAGACATCGCGGGGAGGTAAGTAAAATGTAGATTGTGTTTATTTCACTTTGTTTCATGTTTATGTATGTGTGCTAATGTAATGTTTATTTTTTTAACAGGAGCAGCGCCGCAGAGGCAAAGATGGAGGAAGTGACAGGCTGGAACGTGACATGCTGGGACGGGACATGCTGGAAAGGTGAGTATAATATTTAGAATGTTTAGAATGTTTAGTTATTTCATGTAAACGTGTTGTATTAATTTTTTAAATCTTTTTTACCCTAGGTTGGTGATCTGAAGAAACATCTCAAAGGTAAGTGGTCTTAATTATTTTATTGTAGCTTAGAATTAGGGTTGCTATATATAGATAGCATGTATTGTATATTAGATAGATAGGGGGATGTATTATTAGATAGTATTGTATATTAGATAGTGGGATGTATATTACATTATATAGTGGGATGTACGGTATATTAGATAGTGGGATGTATAATACATAGAGGTGTATTGTATTGTATTTAATTGTATTGTATTGTATGTATTATATGTATTTCCTTTTCAGGTGTGTAATTGTTTTTTTTTTCTGTAGTGGGGGGGGGTTGTAATGTATTTTTTTTTTTCTGTAATGTACATTTTTTTATTTTTGGTGATTTAGGTTTTTTTATTTTATGTAATTTAGATTTCTGCTTTTTGATGAATTTAGTTTTTTTGATTTCTGTAATTAGAGTGGTGGGGGTTATTAGGGGGTAGGTGTGTATGTGTTAATAGGTTAGTGTAGAGGGCAGGTGATATTTAATGTTTTATTGTGGGGGTATAGTGCAGTGCAGTGTTTATACTTAGTGTCATAATGGTCCTTGAGGACCGTCATTGCACTTATGTGGTTAATGTTGGGTTGTAACAGGCCCATAATGGTCATAATATAACCTTATGGGAATGATGGAGTTAAATAGAGGCTTATAGGCCGCCATAAGTGACCAGGTTAAAATGGTGTAGTGCTTACACTTTGGGTCATGAAGGACCTGGATGGCTCTCATGGCACTTATAGTGTTATTACATGTGTTCATTAGTGTGTTAGAGGGGTCTATATAGTTGAGGCACACAGTACACTCACATTGTGTGACAAACAGCATTTCAACACTTTTATTTTTTGACGGGCAAGTCGCTAGTTACAAACTATTTACCCTTATTTGCGCATAATGATTTATTGTGGGCTCACGTGAGCATGGTTGGAAATCCAATTTACAATCCATTTTGATTACTTCCCATTGTAACATTCTAATTCCTCTATACACGAGTGCATGTGATTATATACACACTAGTTAATTGCCCGTCAAAAATTACAGTATAATATTGTGTGTTCTGTATCTTTGTGCACCCTCACTATGTGTACCCTGTCTCTCTCTCTGTACTCTCTCTCTCTTTCTCTCTGTGCGCCCTCTCTCTCTCCTTCTCACTCTCTCCCTCTTCTTCTCTATCTCTCCTTCCTTCTCTCTCGCTCTTTCTCTCCCTCCTTCTCTCCCTCCTCTCTCTCCCTCCTTCTTTCTCTCCCTCCTTCTCTCTCTCTCCCTCCTTCTATCTCTCCCTCCTACTCCTTCTCTCTCTCTCTCTCTCTCTCTCTCTCTCTCGCACTCTCTCCCTTTCTCTCTCTCTTTTCTTTTCTCTCCCTCTCCCTCCTTCTCCCCCTCCCTCCTTCTCTCTCTTGCTCCTTCTCTCTCTCTGTCCCTCTTTCTCTCTCTCTCTCTCCCTCCCTACCCTTCTCTCTCTCTCTCTCTCCCTCCCCTTCTCTCTTTCTCTCCCTCTCATTCTCACTGTCTCTCCTTCTCCCTCTCTCCCCCCTGCTCCTTCTCACTTTCTCTCCCCCTCTGTCCTTCTCTCTCCTTCCCTCCTTTTCACTCTCTCCCTCCTTCTCACTCTCTCTCTCCCCCCCCTCTTCCTTCTCTTTCTCTCACTCTCCTTCTCTCTCTCTCCTTCTCTCTCTCTCTCCTTCTCACTTTCTCCCTCCATTTACTCACATTTCTGGGTAGGCTCTGTCTAAGCACCACGTTAAAGGCATATTCAAGACAGGTGGGTTATGAATGCATCTTGTAGAGGAGCATTATAACCCACCTAGGAAAAATGTTTGCAAAAAAAAATGTGCTGGGGGTGATGTAGACACCCCCAGATATGGCCGCTGTGCTATAGGGTACGGTTGTGTAAAACCGTACCCAAGATAGCTGCTCATGAGCAAGCTGATTGGCTTTTCAGTCAATCAGCAAAGAGCGGTGATGTCAGCAGTGACATCACCGCTGCTTCCAATTATATCTGAGCTCGGAAGCCATCACTGGAGGGAGGAGGTGGGAGGAGGAGGGAGCAGAGGGGGGCGGCGGCAGGCTGTATATACGTGAGTGTGTGTGTGAGTGTGTGTGAGTGAGTGTGTATGCCTGTGTGAATGAGTCGATGTGCGTGAATGTGCCTGTCTGTGTATGTCTGTGTGAGTGAGTGTGTATGTCTGTGTGAGTGTGTATTTCTGTGTGTGTGTGTGTGTGTGTGTCTGTGTGAGTGAGTGTGTATGTCTTTGTGTGTGAGTCTAAATTCATATGCATGAGCTGTTAGGTTTTCAGTCAATCAGCAAAGAGCGGTGACGTCAGCACTGCTTCCGATTATCGGAGTGAGTGTGTATGTTTGTGAGAGTAAGTGCATTTGTCTTTGTGAGTGTCTGTGTGCGTGAGTGAGTGAGTATCTGTGTGAGTTTGTCTGTGTGAGTGAGTCTGTATATCTGTGTGAGTGAGTGTGTGGGTGTCTGAGTGTGTGTGAGTGTGTGAGTGTCTGAGTGTGTGTGAGTGTCTGAGTGTGTGTGAGTGTCTGAGTGTGAGTGTCTGAGTGTGAATGTCTGAGTCTTTGTGTGTGTGTGAGTGAGTGTGTATGTCTGTGTGAGTGAGTCTGTGAGTGAGAATGTGTCTGTGAATGAGAGTGTGTCTGTCAGAGTGTCTGTGAGAATGTCTGTGTGAGTGTCTGAGTGTGAGTGTCTGTGTGAGTAAGTGTGTGTATCTGTGTGAGGGAGTGTGCATGTCTGTGCGAGTGTATATGTCTGTATGATTGAGTGGATGTCTCTGTGTGAGTGAGTGTGCCTGTGGTTGAGTGTGTGTCTGTTTAAGTGTCTGTGTGAGTGCTAGTGTCTGAGTATGCTCATGTTTGAGTGTGCGCGAGTCTGAGTGTGTGAGTGTCTGAGTGTGTGTGAGTGGAAGTGTGTCTGTGAGAGTATCTGTGAGAGTGTCTGCAATAGTGTCTGTAAGAGTGTCTGTGTGAGTGTCGGAGTGTGAGTATCTTAGTGTGAGTGTATGAATGTGTGTGTGTGTCTGTGTGAGTGAGTGTGTGTCGTCTATGTGTGTGTCTGTGTGAGTAAGCGTGTGTCTGGAAGTGAGAAAGTGTATGTGTGAGTGTCTGAGTGTGGGTGTGAGTGAGTGAGTGCGTCTGTGTGAGTGAGTGTGTATATCTGTGTGAGTGTGTATGTCTGTGTGAGTGAGTCTATGTGAGTGAGTCTGTGTGAGTGAAAGAAAACTTTTTAAGGAATAATGTGATGGTAATACATTCAATATGTCACAGGCATACAGAATTACTCATGACCAGAAGATTGTAGAAAGCTGGTAATGAGTTGCACAAAATATGAGAATATATGTTTTTGCTGTATAAATGACCCTGTTAAGTGGAAGTACAATGTTAAAAAAAGATGTGATGTAGGATATTTTTTAAATATTCTAATGTGACTTTCCTTTCTATATTTAAGATGTTTGCCGAACTCATGGATGCACTTAAAAAGTCTGCTACAGATGACTCTGTTTTTACCGTTATTACAGGTAGTTTATCTATTATAATAATAATAATAATAATAAGTTACATAATTGTGCAGGCACCAGAACACACAGCAGAAAAATGTGCTACAGATGTTCTGCCATTATTCATGCAAAAAGGGGTGGAGCTAAGCATCACAACTCATTTTGCCAGAAATCTATAAAAGTAATACTAAAACTACTAGCATTACAAAGTTTAAGCATTACAAATCAAGTATAATTATGTATTTTCATTTTAACAGACACTATTTTTATAGTATAGTAATCCTTTAAAGTTAGCAGATATTAAGAGATATTTATTAAACTATCACAGAGGCAGTGATGGAAATGTCATCAATAGGAAATAATGCATTGTTATGCTTAGGAAATCTCCCTCAATGCTTGATAAAGTGGATTTGTGTCTAATGAATTAATAATGAACTAGTTAGATTTGTTTTCATACTCCAGATGAGTATAATGGCAATACGTCTGTATAGTCTTATTGAATATGTAGTGAGAATTCAGTTCTTGTTAATAATCTGATTGTAAAAGTAAATCCCTTATATGAAAAAGCAGTGTAGCAATATCTCATAAAAGGGCAATACCTTCCCAGATTAGTCTTGATAATTTAAATGTGTACTGGAGCGCCATATTTCCAATATGTTCTTTTAAAATAGAACTAAAAAGCATGTGGAACTGTTTTCGTTTTTAATATTAAAACTGAATTCAAGGAGTTATGGTCAATAGAAGTCAGACTATTTCAGTGTGTTGCCTCTGCCTGGATGAGTAATGAGCTCTGTGCTGCACAGTACTTAATAAATATGAGCTAGAATGAGGTGTGGCTAAGTGATTTGTAACTACTTGTAATTACTCTAGCAGCTCAAACAGCAATAGAGCAGATGGCCCAGTAGCTAAGGCTGCAGTCTATGATGGTAAAAGTCCTGGGTTCACATGCCTATATTGCCACTTTTTTCTTTACTGTTTAAAAGTCAAAGTTATATAATAAACACATGTTAATATGAGGTAACTGTGATGATTTTGTGATCATTTGAAAATAATTATTTAAATAAATATGTGAACTAAAGCAGAGTGTGTTGGTGTAGTGGTATGTTGCTTTATAAAATGTTTTCATTAGTAAGTCATTGGTTCTAATCCAATGCCTTCCACTTGATTTTTTATTGACTAATGTGTTTATTAACATACACATGATTGATATATAAGAACATTAGTTAAAAGAAAACAAAGTGGAAACCCCATGGTATAGGGCTTAATGTTAAGCGAGCGCCAGGGAGTCCATAAGAACCCCTGTGGTATAGAAGTTAATTTTTTATCCCATGGGCCCCCTGTGATATCGGGATTAATATTGGGTGCCATTTGGGGTCTATAAGGAACCCCTGTGGTTATACTTTAGATTGTACCATGGGCGCATCTATATTTGGTACCATGGATTTCTTAAATGACCCCCATGTTATACTTTAGTTGGGGGAACCCCTGGCTCATAGGGGCCAGCAGGTATGAAGGAGAAATCCCAGAGGATTCCCAGGGCTCATATGGGATAGCAGGTATTGAGGGGGATACCAAGGATAACCTGGCTCAGAGTGGGTAGCGATTCATAGGCAGATGGATTATTTTGACCTGTATTCTGCCATTGGGTTTATATAGACAGATAGGGAGAACGGAGGATGTTAGGATTAGTGACGTCTATTCAAGTTAGTGAGTACTATTCTATAGTGTTGCGAGGAGACTACTGAGATTCAAAGTCTGGTACAAGTTTTTCTTTTCTCTGTAGATGCATGTTTTTTTTCCTGTTATTAATTATAGTTCTTGAAATAGTGTACTGAAAATAAGGGGCTATGGTGCTCATGTAGAAAACAACCTCAGCCATGATCAGTGTATACACATAAATGTAAGAGGATATTGAGAACATGACTTGCAGATGCAATTTATCACTTTCTTATTTTAGTTTCATATGCTACTCTGCATTGAAAAAGCAAATAAAGATTATTCCTGTTCAGGCATTGGATCTAATATTGATAATTTTATAAAAATGTACATCATGTAAATTAAATACGAAGCACTGAATGTATACGCAGAAGTTGATCAGAGACTGATATTTGGAAGAACACTTTGCACTTTGCAGCTTTTACATTTAAATTATTTTGTGTACTTTTTATGCAGTGTCTTGATTATTTATTTTACTTTTTGCAGGGAATGGGGATTTTTTCTCCAGTGGCATTGACCTTGGTGGTTTATTACACAGTTCACCAGAAGACATCAAGTCCTTTGCATCTTCTGAGAAACTCCAGTATGAGAAACAATTTTATTTACCTTTGCTTACTAATCCCTGACAGTTATCGTTATTTTGTTTGCTTTTTTTGCAAAAAACATCTGAACTTGGGGAATCTAACAGGAAATGCTATTTAAATACATAATTATTTTTCTCTTACATTTGAAAGAGGATGCTTTTATCATTAGAAAAGTTCTATTTTGCACGAGAGAACATTTAATATCATTAAAACTAACAGAAATTCACAGTGCATATGTACATCTAAAGATGTAATTGGCAAATAGCCAATAAAGCCTAATTTAAAAAAATAATATATATATATATATATATATATATATATATATATATATATATATAAAATGTACTGTACTATCGATCTTTTGCCCACCATAAATTAAATTATTGTTTTTTTTAAACTACCTCCTCAAAAAATCTACTACACAAGCTAGAATCAAGCCCCACACTAATGAGAGGCAGTAACATTGAAACAGCTGTACATGGGTGGGATTCCTAGCCTGTGTATAATCCATTACAGCAGGCATATGCTTAAAGGAAGCCATGTTTAAAATGCTAATGGATTACAAGAGCAAGATCTTTGTGGGCACATTTGCATGTCCCTGCCCAGGTACCCAGAATGCAGTTTAATAACTGTATTTCTTGGAGTTCTGGACATAAAACAAGTTTTTTCACTTGTTTTAGGCATTCAAATGTGAACTCAAATGTACTATTTATTTACTATATATATATATATATATATATATATATATATATATATATACTGAAGAGTGAAGTAGCCATGAGTCCAGTAATCCAGATGAATAATATTGCCATGTATAGTGATACCTTTTTTATTGGGAAAACATATTCATAAATATACAACAAGCTTTCGAGAGCTTCTTCTTTTTATCAAGTCAGTTAGAACACGACAATTAAAGATAACTAACAGGTATCCTCTTAACAACAGTTTTTTTCTCTCTCTTTGGTTTCCACCGCAATGTCAAAAAAATGGCTCTGACATTTTAATGCGACAAAAAGAATAAGGAAAGCTCTGCCTTAACTGTAGAAAAAAGTCACAAAAATGTTATGCTGCATTTTTGTTTAATACACAATTGATCTTTACAGTTTGAGAAATTTAAAGGGAAATCATGGTCAACATTTTTGTATATGGTATTTTGAATAACTAAGGAGGGGGAGGGAGAAACAGCTCAGAGAGACACATGGGTGCTCAGATGAGTCACTGCTAAAGACACTGATTAAATGAGGAGACACTGGTCAGCAAGGGCGGAAAGAGCAAGACAGTTATTGGTCAGGGAGAGAGTCCCAGCTCAGGGAGACACATGGATGCCCAGGAGGGAGCCACTGCTTGACCCAGACACAAGAGACAGTAGTAAGAAAGACAGTTAATGGTCAGAGAGCCAATGTTTAGTGAGATATGTAAAAAGGGCACTGCAGAAATGACCAGAAATTGATCAGAGCTGCACATTGGAGCTAAGAAGAGCGTCACTGCTTGAGGAAACACAGCGAAAAGTCACTCACTAACACTAGGGGAGAGAAACACCGACCACTATGGAGAAGGGAAGGGGCAGAGAGAGAGAGAGAGAGACATAGGTTGTGTAATCCAGCGTTTACCACAGTACAGTGTGCACCACTCACCTAATTAGAAGTCAATAACACACAATGTACAACTAGGGATACTCCTTGATCCACCCAGCTGGTGGATAATACTGTAGTCCATTATGTGTGGAGAGGGATCATTGCCTGCCAAACTCCTCACGAATCAATTTCAGCACCCGTCGGACGATGTTACCCACAGTGGTCTCTGATGGCTGATCCTCTGTCATACGCCTCCCTTCTCTCCGGAAAATCTCCATTAGCTCCACTGGGCGCATAATTACTCCCCTTACTCACTGTTCTGTGCAACAGGAGATAAAGTTGTTGTTTATACAGCATGCCTGCAGTATCAGATAAGCATTGGCGTGCGTTCCAGTGCTGAAATTGATTTGTGAGGAGTATGGCAGGTAATTGATCCCTCTCCACACATAATGGACTACAGTGTTCTCCACCAGCTGGGTGACATCAAGGAGTATCCCTAGTTGTGCAGTGTTTGATATTGACATTTGATCAGTGTCTTTAGAGGTGACACTCCTGAGCACCCATGTGTCTCTATGAGCTGTTACTCCCTCCCACTCCATTGTGAAAAGTGGATGAGGAGGAGGAGTGCCAGTGGCAGGAACACATAGAGCAAGGAAAGAGGGGGAGGGGCCCAATCCCAGTGGTGGGGCAAGGACTGGGAAAGGGCAGTGAGGTGAGCCACCCCAAGCACAGTCATGAGGACAGGAGACTGTTCCCAAATACAGGGTCCCCAATTACACACATGAGGAATTCATGGTGTTACTCCATGCCATCTGTGCCGGTGCCAATATTCTCCACAGAGACAAGGATGTAAGGCCTGGCCAGAGGGCAAAGATGTGGAAGGAGGTATCCAGGAAGGTCAGTGCCCTGGGGTTTATGTGAGGGATGTAAGATCTTTGAAGCACCGATACGATGACTACCGATGCAAGGTGAGGAGTAAGATATCAGAGGAGGCAGAAGCTGACAAAACAAAAGGTCGTGGTGGTCCTCTAGTGACTGCCCATTTTAATGAATGAGAGAGTATACTGAGGGATTGGATAACCCCAGCAACGGTGGTCAGACTCCTGAGCCTGGTGGACACTCAGCAACCAGGGACCATGCCAGGTGAATATCATAAGCAATATCATCACATTACATACTTAAACTTGTACGCCACACACATAGATAACACGCATCCAATGTAAATGCGCTCATCAAATAAAGGTATATGTAAGATTCCTTGATATGACTAGGTATATAACATACTTGAGATACAAGATTACAATGAGAATTTAAAGTGAACAAATATAAAACAAATAGTGTCTGTATGTGCAAGCTCCCTGCTGTGTATGCAGATACAGCCTCTGTGTGCTGTGTATTGACACAGCCTATCAGGGACCACATAATGCTAAATCTTCCTGAGAGATGGTCACAGATTTTTTTAGTATGAGACACACCACAGCAAGGACAGCAGAGTCTGTGTCTTCATGAGCTGTAGAGGGCTGTGTCAAGCAAGGGATATTGTTTTAATATGAGCCAGTGCAAACAGAGCTTATAATAAACATCATTGACATCAATCATAATTCCTAGGTAATATCTACGCATCACATTGGCAATTAATGAACCATCTAGAATCAACGCATCATTAAGTTGGATATATTGTAATATACAGAGATCATATGGTCATCCAATGTTCCTTTCTGATATACTATTGATATCCCAGTTGAAAGGACATGCGATGTCTCCACTGAGACTGGGGCTAAAGCCAAGGCAGAATAGGAAGAGCCTCAGTATGACTCACTCCAGCAGGTTCCCTGGTACGAGGAAGAGGAGGAGCAGAATCAGGACCAGCCGCCACAGGTGGACCCAGCTACATTTGATTAGTGGGGGACTCTGCAGGGCCATCGGCCACCAGGGTGGAGTTTGACCCCACTGGACTACTTGTCCCCCAGATAGACTAACCACCTTGCACCTCCTACTGGACAGATCTCCACCACCCCAACCTCCCCAAAAAACTCCTCCACCACCACCTCCTCAAGTACAGCGGATGCCGGGTCCACCCTTCCTCAGCACCTCTCCACCATGCCGACACCATCAGTCCAAACGCCTTCATCCCCAGGACTATCTTTGGAGCCCAGCATATGAGACTGATTTTCAATATGAACAGGAGGCGATGATGATTAGCCCTCTGACATGTGTTCTCCGAACAAAAAATGGTGGCATGCACACAAAGATCCATGTATAGGGAGATTAGGAGGCATGTTGTGCAAGTGGGCTCCTTCCTGGACAGGCTGTTGTAAACGGTTAACAATTAGAGCTCTCTAAAAAAATGCTGGACATGGTTCTGCAGCAACGTGCTTTAGCAAGAAATGCATGCTCAATAGCAGAGAAGCCAGGCCAGTACATGCCTCCCCCTCCATCAGTGATGCCTCCATCTGCATCTCCCCTGAGATGTAGGAGAGGGTGTAATGGCTCGGTGAGGCTGTCTGTGAATAGACAGAGTAGAAGATTGGTGCTGCACCTTTTTAGGCAAGTTTCACATCCATTAAGGCAGTTTGTTCATCTGTAAGCAGTGCTACCAAGTAATGTAAGTGTAACAATATAGAGTGGCTTTCATATAGCCTTTGTATTGATGACATCTCCCCAGCTTAAGCCCCATGATTGATATTATATTTAATATGTACCAGTGCATTTATGGCTGTGGAATCGCATAGTCCTATAATAATTTGCAGTGGTATAGTAGCAATTATACATGTGTGAGCAAAGCATGTCATCCTTCTTAGCAATATGAGACCAGATAGTCTTTTCTGATCTTATTAAAAGACAAAGCAGATGACCTTTGTTTGTCAGCAATAATAATGTTTACATGTTTAGACATCATGATATCATAACAAATAGATATCCCATGAAAGCACCTTTAACATGTAATAACAATGTGGCTAACCAATATCATATAGAGATAGTACTCCTGGCCTACTGAGTGTGTTCACAGCTAAGCATTTCTTGTGAGATGCCACATCATTGTTGAATATCTATGTCATTGCAACTGATTTCTCATGACATATAAAGCATGGTTTGCACTGCTTGTAGATGAACGGGTAAGTCAGTTTATTGTTATGGTAACAGTATAAAGCACTGTACTGTTCATACAGATCTTGCTAGATGTTTCTCCTCCTCAGTGTATGAGAACATGACCATACACTTGTCACTTTAGAGCTGTGTCATACATTTATTGTTTGTTTTAAATCCCACTATGAGCAGATGAAGATAAAATGTAAGTGCTATGGTCATTACTAGTTACTTCTATTATAGGAAGTGATGCATGATGGGATTTATATTTATCTAATTATTGTTATTGTGGGTAATGACCACATGTTACTCTAGTAGATGCTATGCATAATTATTATTAAACAGCATTACCTTTAAGCCATCATATGATCAGAATTTATACAGTCTCCTGCCCTCTTGGGATTCACTTCCACCACACCATTGATATTAATGCACTGTCTGCTACATTTAAGAACGTGCCCTGTGGATATAATAAACTTATATTGTTAGTCTACCACAATTCATGTATCCATGTGTTTCTAATGGTTACTGATTTGTAACATAAACATACATTACATTTAGTTATTGATGTGATATGTGTATCCATATAATATTTAAGCATACACATACTGTGTTAAGGTACAGTGGATATCTATAAATCATATTTTCAGGAAATCATATGTGTCACAACCAAGAGGGGAGGGGTCCACAGTCACCCCAATACCTCCTGCCTTCAGCTACAGAAACGCCCCTTGGATTGTAAGGGTTTTGGTATATCAGTGCCAAGCCTGCTTCTTCAGCTTAGGAACACCAATCATCAGGACTCAGGATCACAGGAGCAAGCAATGGCCCCTTCCTTTAGGACTCAACAAGGAATTCAGGATAAGGGTAAGTAATAGCTCAGTAAAATAATAAAGCCTTCCATCTAGAATGAAGTACACAAAGAGCATATTTATTGGGAGAAAACACAAGGTATTTACAGCATGTGAAACAATGGTTACAGTAAAACATTAACAAGCACAGCGGTGTGAACCATCTTTGAATTCCCCACCTAGCTGTAATTCAACCAATGGGAGGGGTATCTATACTGATTGGGCGTAGTGGGACCAGGGCAGCTAAAAGACCCTAGCCCTCCTCCCTGCTACGGATAATCCCAAAAATGTCATACTCTGTTGGTAGCTTTCGAGTCTTGTTCCCTTCCTGTGTGAGAAGTCAGGTTTCCCTAGATCTGAGCTCAGATTGGCCTGCAGTGCACTTATTTCCAGCCTTTTAGTCATCTGCCCTGTGTAAGGACTTGGTGGGAGCAATCCCAGCTAGCCCTGGACATGGCTGCCTCCCTGGAAGCCTTACCTGATGGTGGGTTTATCCGATCCCCTGCTCCCGTGGTATCCGTTTGGTGAAGCACAGAGACACCCACCAACTGCAGGGTTCCCAGCTGCCTGTAAGCTTTCCCTCTCCTTCTCCATGTTGATTGTGGGGACCCAGGGTGGTATGCTTGATGTTGTGCTCATCCAGTGACAGATACCATCAGCATGGGGTGGCATGCTGAGCACCCACAACACTAGTTTTGGGTGCTGGATGGTGCCTGGTTCTGTGGTGCTGCTGTGGCAGGCAGCCAGACAGGCCCTTTGTCAGACAGGGCACATCTAGGAGGCAATGCCATGTTGGTGATTGCCCTTGTAAGAAGTTGGAGCAGTGCAGTGCAGCTCTAGCCAGTCAGTTGGTTGGTGTGGCTTTGCCCGGTGTCACTGCCAGCATCCCCCTTCCCACTCTTGTCTCTGGGTCAAGGGGTCTCATAATGGTGAGATCACCCATTGTCCCTCTGTGTGATCGGTTTGCTAGACGGCTACCAGGTCTCAGGGTAGCAGTGTCGTGGGCATCTTGCTCCTGCAGTGGGGCAATAAGGCTATCCTGGCACTTGCTCTCTTTCTTTGCCCATTATTGGGAAAGGGGGATCTGGGCTGATAGGGCTTCTGCTCTCTGTCTCCTCAGAAAGCGGTGCTCATTTGGGTGCCTGGTGAGACAAGTGATAAAAACTCCTTTAGGTGCATGGTGTATTCTGGTCAAGACATGTACCGAGGTTATACAGTTGACTGGGGTTACTACCAATGAGGCTGACCGCAGGCTCTGTGCCGGCCAAGGCCCTCATTCAATTGTGATCTGGCCAATTGAATAGGGCTCTAAATAAGCACATAGCATATTTTTTTAAAGAAGTTTTTAGTTAGTGAAAACCTTGCTTTTGGATAGATGTTTACTAACTAAAAACTTCTTTAAAAAAAATATGCTATGTGCTTATTTAGAGCCCTATTCAATTGGCCAAATTGCAATTGAATGAGGGCCCAAGTATTTTCCCCTCATCTGAGTTTGAGAGCTCTTTAGGGGTTATAGGCACTACTATAAGTGCTGACGGCTTTCTCTGGCTTCTTGTAGCGGCAACATATATTGTAATCCAATTGATGCCATGGTAAATAGGCGAACATCTGAATGATTGACTGTCAATACAGGGAAGAAACATGAAACTCCAGCGTGGAGTTTCTGCTAGCTCCAAAGTGAGCAATTGACAGCAGGGCCTAACTGGAACCTTGAACTGTCCAATCAGTGACAGGCCTAAAGTCTATGGAGTTTTTAACATGGGGGATCCTTCCCCATAGAGTTCTTTTGTAGAAGTCCCACACAGAATTGTACAGTCCTTTAACAGCTCAATCCTGCCTGAGAGGGTTTTAAGGTTGACCACAAGAATTTGGTTGTGTTATAGATAACATCATAATCATATTTATATATCAATTATTGTTGATGGAAAAATATGTCTGGACACCTGTATTTCTACATGCATTTGAATACTTTATTCTTAGGTTTTCATGTTAATAATGTTATGTTAATTGGAAAATATTGTTGTTATGGCCAAGTGATTACACTTTTCATGTTAAATATGATGTTAATATCATCATAATTTAACATCAAATCACATATTTGTGCACACAACACCTGAAATTTGCATTAAGAGTGACATCATAATGAACTAGTTAGCCTTATTTATTTAAAAACATGGTAATGTGAACAATACAGGCTATAACTATGACAGAGGCATGTTTTTTAAGATGTCGCCTGATTTAATGTGACCAAGGTGTGTTCATTCAGTTATTTATTACGTTGTTAGCACATATTTCTATATTATGCTTGAACAACAGTAATACTTATTTGTGGAGGTAATACTACTAAATCATTACATTATAACACTGTTCTGGATCACCATTCCACTGAAGGAGTTTGAAACAAATCACATGTACTTTTCATAATTAATTAATACAATAACACTAAATATAATTTAACATATGCATTATATGCATACATATTGTCACATGCACAATAGCAATGCCATGGGACTTAATAGGACAAGTGTACACAAGATTCCCGACTAAGACAGACTATTGGAGTCTGTCTTACCATTGTAGTTGATAGATGTCATGTTGTGGTGTATTATTGCCAATGGTTGGTGTTCACAAATGTATGCAGACTCACACATCATAATTTGTAAATATTTTTTTTAATGCAAAATATGTGCTTAGGAGAATGTTAAATATTAATTGATATTGCACTTACATGGTTTTTCATTACATTTTACTGCAGTAATGTCTCTTTAACTATTTTTGACAGATCTCAGTAAGGCTTTTAGAGCTCTTACAGGTGATATTCAGAATAGGTAACTTTTTAGAGAAAAATCTGCTACTATAAGCTCTTACACTGCTTCAGTAATTTGTGTGAGACTGTAAAAGACAATTAGCATGGGCTTTGAGTCACAATCAATTGAACTGCAGATCGTAACTTGATAAGACAGGCTTGTCAGCCTATTTTTGGGTGGATTTGCTCAGCTCTGAAAATTCGAGTGATTGAGATAAATAGGTTACTAAGATACGATGCAACTTGCACCGTAACTGCTTGCGAAAAAAATTGGAATGGGACCTTTATTCTTTACTGCAGACATTCATTTTCAGCTGACTTTTATTTTCTCAAAAGAGTGTTTCATTGTAAACTAATCAGATTCCCATTACACTACATTACTACTGCTGAAAACCCTGGCACTTTCTGATCAGGTAATCAGGTGTACGTTGTGTATATAGAACACCCAGTGCAATCAACGTTTCCTCTCATGCAATATTTTACATGCTAGATTTTATTTTGTATCCAAAAAGAGTTTTTCTAATTTTGTGTAGTGTAGTTCTTCAAAATAGTATAATTTAAATGTGTGACCACAGTGGTCTTTTTTATAAGCCTCCATATACAGGGAGTGCAGAATTATTAGGCAAATGAGTATTTTGACCACATCATCCTCTTTATGCATGTTGTCTTACTCCAAGCTGTATAGGCTCGAAAGCCTACTACCAATTAAGCATATTAGGTGATGTGCATCTCTGTAATGAGAAGGGGTGTGGTCTAATGACATCAACACCCTATATCAGGTGTGCATAATTATTAGGCAACTTCCTTTCCTTTGGCAAAATGGGTCAAAAGAAGGACTTGACAGGCTCAGAAAAGTCAAAAATAGTGAGATATCTTGCAGAGGGATGCAGCACTCTTAAAATTGCAAAGCTTCTGAAGCGTAATCATCGAACAATCAAGCGTTTCATTCAAAATAGTCAACAGGGTCGCAAGAAGCGTGTGGAAAAACCAAGGCGCAAAATAACTGCCCATGAACTGAGAAAAGTCAAGCGTGCAGCTGCCACGATGCCACTTGCCACCAGTTTGGCCATATTTCAGAGCTGCAACATCACTGGAGTGCCCAAAAGCACAAGGTGTGCAAAACTCAGAGACATGGCCAAGGTAAGAAAGGCTGAAAGACGACCACCACTGAACAAGACACACAAGCTGAAACGTCAAGACTGGGCCAAGAAATATCTCAAGACTGATTTTTCTAAGGTTTTATGGACTGATGAAATGAGAGTGAGTCTTGATGGGCCAGATGGATGGGCCCGTGGCTGGATTGGTAAAGGGCAGAGAGCTCCAGTCCGACTCAGACGCCAGCAAGGTGGAGGTGGAGTACTGGTTTGGGCTGGTATCATCAAAGATGAGCTTGTGGGGCTTTTCGGGTTGAGGATGGAGTCAAGCTCAACTCCCAGTCCTACTGGCAGTTCCTGGAAGACACCTTCTTCAAGCAGTGGTACAGGAAGAAGTCTGCATCCTTCAAGAAAAACATGATTTTCATGCAGGACAATGCTCCATCACACACGTCCAAGTACTCCACAGCGTGGCTGGCAAGAAAGGGTATAAAAGAAGAAAATCTAATGACATGGCCTCCTTGTTCACCTGATTTGAACCCCATTGAGAACCTGTGGTCCATCATCAAATGTGAGATTTACAAGGAGGGAAAACAGTACACCTCTCTGAACAGTGTCTGGGAGGCTGTGGTTGCTGCTGCACGCAATGTTGATGGTGAACAGATCAAAACACTGACAGAATCCATGGATGGCAGGCTTTTGAGTGTCCTTGCAAAGAAAGGTGGCTATATTGGTCACTGATTTGTTTTTGTTTTGTTTTTGAATGTCAGAAATGTATATTTGTGAATGTTGAGATGTTATATTGGTTTCACTGGTTAAAAATAAATAATTGAAATGGGTATATATTTGTTTTTTGTTAAGTTGCCTAATAATTATGCACAGTAATAGTCACCTGCACACACAGATATCCCCCTAAAATAGCTAAAACTAAAAACAAACTAAAAACTACTTCCAAAAATATTCAGCTTTGATATTAATGAGTTTTTGGGTTCATTGAGAACATGGTTGTTGTTCAATAATAAAATGAATCCTCAAAAATACAACTTGCCTAATAATTCTGCACTCCCTGTATATTTAGAGAATCTCTTAAATTTGTCACAGGACATGATCCTCAGGCAGAACCTTACTAACTGTGGCTTCCATCCCATTGCTTCTGTAGGAATTGAGCTAAGAGAAGTGCACCTGTAACTCACCACTGAGCAATCACAACACACACCTAAATCTGACCATCCGAGTGCCCCAAATGTTCCTAATATCAGAAACTCTGAGTATCTATTTCATAACTCTATACAAATCCCTATCACATTCCTCCCATAACTAAATTCTATCCCGCTAGGGTTAACTCGAAAATCTTTCAGAATACCCCAAATATATATATTTATAACCTTGACACCACTCTAATGGCAGAAACAAATACCTCAGAGAAACATGGATGCTTTAAATCTGTCGATACGCACAATATAATACCTTAATTGTGACAGATTTGAGGCTTGATTTCTTCAAACGGACAGAATTAAGGGGTTAATACCCTTAACCCATGAGCCAGGGGATTCCAGGGAAACCCCCCAATACTTCGTACCTACAATGAGCATGGGTATCCCCAGGATTTCCACTTTATATCCACTATCATCTATGAACCATGGGATCCCCAATTTAAAGTATAACCATGAGGGCCTTTAAAGACCTCCATGGCACCTAATTTTAACCCTGTTACCACATGGTTCCATTTCCATACCATATTAAACCCTATACTAACGAGGTACCCCCATGACCCCTATACTATGGAGGGACCCCCACTCTCGAGGGACCCCCATGGTGTACTTAACTATGGACACTGATGGCACCTAGTATTACCCCTCATACCCCCTCAACAGACCCCTGTGGAACCTAACATTAAACCATATACCATGGGGGTCTCTCTGGACCCTATGGTATGCATAACTATAAACATGGGCTCTTCATGGCACCTAATTTTAACCCCTGTACAATAGGGGTCCTCATGGACCTCCATGACACCTAACGTTAACCCCTATACTATGGATCACAGGGTCCATATTGAATTCCCATGAACCCTACCTTCCCCACGGGGGTCCATAAAGGACCCACATAGTCTTTAATACTACATACAAAAGATTAAAAAGTACTACACAAAATAAATAAATAATGACACCTCATTGGCTCCCTCTAGCAACAATCATTGAAGCCCTTGTCCTCGCTCTTTGGCCATGGATAAGCAGTCACATCCATGATGAATGAAGAAGTGGTCCTCTTCTATCTTGATTGAAGCCATTGGACCTCATCTTCGGCTTTGGAAATGGGCCTTTTGTGGTTTATATAGATAGATATGGGAGGATGTTAGGGCTTTTGTACTGCATTGCTATAGAGACTACTGAGATTTCAGACAATCAGTCTCCTCTGAGCAGGCTGCAAGCATACATTAGGGCTAGAGAGCTCTGGCCAAACTCTCCTGGGTGCAACTCAGTTAGTTTTAAGTGCTTCTTTTTTTTCATGGAATAGCTCTGGTACTAAGGTTTTCAAAGCTTAGGGAATGGATTATCTTGGCTGATTTGTGGAATGGAGTCATATATCTTGTAATAAAGGAAGAAATATCAAACCTGTCATGTTGTATGCAGTGGCCTCCATTTAATTATTGTGGTATGCTGCAAGAAATCCCTTAACATACACAACCATCACATCAGTCCCTTAGCATCTCAGTCGTAAATATTTAGGTTATGTATTTTGCATTATCTTACACATATATTCATATTACACATTACTATTCATACGCATATCAATATTTAATACCTGCATTACAGATTTACACTAGGCCTCACACATCCCATACCAACCCTATACTCCCCTACCCTAACAAATACCCCTAACCCCTCCATTTACATACCCCTCCCCATATCCTCTTGCAACATACCCCCTATAGCAGAGAACAACAACTGACACTTTACATGCAACATAACCCCACACATATTCTCTAGTAGCTGCCCTATACCCTTACCTTTGTATCCTACACATATAGATTACATATAGAAATACACATAACACATACATATTTTATTTAATCAAATATACATAAAACACTTTATGTTAATGTATACACGTTCATTTATCCAAGAATGTAGGGAGAAGTGAGAAGGATAAAGAAGAGGAGAGGATGGGATGATAATAGGAGTGATGAGCGGGAAAGATAGAGGAAGTTCTGGGGAGAAGAATAGAAGGAAGGAAAGGAGGGGAGAGAGGCAGATCAGGGCAGAGAGGGAGAAGAGGAGAGAGAGGGAATGGAGCTGGGATAGGTGAGAAAAGTGGGAGAAGCGAGGAGAAGAGGAGAAGTGGTGGTAGTGGAGGAGTGGTGGATGGAGGGAGAGGTGCCTCAGCTACACGCACACAATATGCATAATCAGCAGGGGAAACGTCTGGACCCAGTAGTGGGTTGAGGTCTGGGGAGGGCAAGGCCTCCTGGCAAGTCCAGGAAGGGCTGGTTCATCCGGCACAGGCAGGACACTGAAACCAAGCATAGGGCCCCCAACTACTCCCATGTTGATGGTTCTCCTATGTGCCACCCATGACAGTTCCCACATTATCTATAGGATATTAAGCCTGACCAGAAAACTAAGATGTGGTGAGAGGTTGCCAAGGAGGTCAGTGTTGTGGTGGTGCATGTAAAACGGGGTCATTTTAACATAGGGTAAATAGGTATAGGGGAACTCGAGACCAAGATACACAAGTTTAACTTTAATTTTAAGTTATATCATTTTTATATTAACTTACAAAATACAGAATACATAACATAATGTACATACACAGAAATACAAATTTAATTTTTGTGCTTTTGAAGGTTCTGACTCTTCTAGAAATTTTGATTATTTTTAGCGATGAAGTCGTCTAGTGTACATTTCTTTTTCTCTCATTTAGCAAATGTCGGTAGCAAGAGATCGCATCCAAAACACTCCATCTTGCTTTTGTAATTATTTGAAAATCTGGATCATTTGCTACACATTGATCAACGATTTCAGTTATCGTCATCAACCTTTTACCGAGGAAATCTGTAGCAAGTTCTTTGGGTTTTTCCTCTTCAGAATTAATATTTTTTAGGTTCTGCATGAATCCCTTGTTCTGCCAGTTCTTGAAGGTCGTTGTTGGTAAGGCTCTCACCATAAACCTGCAGCAACTCCTCCATATCCTGTGTATCTGCATCTCTTATTCCTGATGTATTGAGTAAGTTGACAATTTGGTCAACAATTGGCTCTTAAACTTCTTCCACACTCCTTTCATAGATTTATCAGTCACTTCTTGCCAAGCAAGTTCGAGGTTGCCTATGATGTCCATGATGTTATATTTCTTCCAAAATTGCATCATTGATTTGTTATTTTTACCATCTATTTTATCAATAAGTTGCTGAAATGTGTGACTAAGATAAAATGCTTTAAAAGTTGATATGACTCCCTAATTCATTGGCTTGATTAAAGACCTAGTGTTGGGCGGCAGGAAAACTACTTCAAACGGAATGCAAGAGTTTAAGTCAGACAAGTGGGTAGGATGTGTGGTAAGTCAAATTCCCAAATCACAGATAAACTCAATGGCTTTTTGTATTTTGGAATGATACACAAGCATCAAATCAGTGATAATCAAGAATGTGTCAGGCAAAAACTGTGTTATATCAGATCTATGTGTCGGCAATCAAAGCTTTTTATTGAATCAGTATTAAATGGGTACTTCAAACCGTAAGGGATTGAAATCTAACCTCCATTATTCAGCAATGTAATGATAATGATCTCTTTTACTATTGGCTCCGTCTAAACCCATAACTACGGGTTTGACTAATTGATCATGTTCACGGCCACACATGCAACATACGCAAGAATGGTTTACGGGTTACGATGTCGGACACATCTCTTGCAGGCTTAGCTAATGTAATAGCTCTGTAACTCAGGCGAACTTCAAGCCTGCAGGCTTTGCTGGTGTACCAGTGCCGCTACGGGCTTAAAATTTAATATTGCCCTAGGGGTATCAGATATTGAAAGGGATTTGGGAGTGCCTGTGGACAACCACCTAGGTAACAGTGCTCAATGTCAAGCATTATCTGCAAAGGAAAGTAAAATGGTAGCATGTATTAAGAAGGGTATAGAAGCAAGGGAAGCAAATATAATTCTGCCACTATACAAATCCCTAGTAGGCCCTCATTTGTAATAAGGAGTACACCAGTATATTAAAAGGACATTTTAGAGCTGGAAAAAGTACAGAGAAGGGCAACAAAACTAATAAGGGGAATGGAGGGGCTAAGTTATGAAGAAAGACTAACCAAATCAAACTTATTTTCTCTAGAAAAAAGGTGTCTAAGAGGGGTTATGATTACCTTTTATAAATACATCCAGGGTCAGTATAAAGATTTGTCAAGTGACCTTTTTGTGCCAAGAGGTTTTCAACTGACAAGAGGACATACTTTGAGATTAGAAGTAAAAAGATAGAAAATAGTTCTTCACAGTAAGTGTGGTTAATCTGTGGAATTCTCTACCAAGGGAGGTGGTGACAGCGGATTTGAAAGATAACTTTAAAAAGGGATTGGATATATTCTTCAATAAAAAGGGCATTTAGATGTATCCTGGATAATTAGAGAGGGAGTATTGATCCAGGGAAGAGTCCAATCGCCAGTATCTGGGGTCAGGAAGTAATTGTATATTTCTTTCCCCTTTTGAGACAATTGGCATAGTTTCACTGGGGTTCTTTGTGTTTGCCTTCCTCTCAAATCAATTATCAATTAACAATTAATCCGCATATTGCAGATCAGAGGAGATCTAAAAAGGTTGAACTTGATGGAAAAAGTATTTTTTTCAACCTCAATTACTTTGTAAATATGTAACTGTCATGGGAACAGACAAGAAAGTAGATTTTTCTGTTTAACCCCTTCATCCACATGTTACATATATAGTGGTGTTTGTGGCAGCTACAAAAGGCAGGTTCGCTGCTATTTTAGAGGATACACAAATTACATTTTACTGTGTTTTCTAATTGGATGTCAAATACTTTTTTGTCTGCTTCATTGTGAGTTCTTTTTGTTTTTTGTTTCAATATATGTGTGTGTTTAGACAACAGATATAAATATGGCACTCACTTGGCATGCATATGTGAAACCAGTTGCTCAATCTTTCTAAACATTCATTGTTTTGAACAAAATATCTAAAATAGTATACAGAACATATATAATAGGATTGACATTATTTTTTTTAAAAGCACCTGAATATTTCTGTATTTTTCACCCTTAGGTACTTTATCCAACAATTTATTGACTTCCCAAAGCCTTTGGTTGCGGTAGTGAATGGACCAGCAATAGGGATTTTTGCAACTCTTCTAGGTCTATTTGATATTGTTTTTGCTACAGAGAGGGTAAGTTATGTTTTGTTGTTATATAATATGAACTGTTTGGTAATAATATTAGCAGGAAGAATTTAAAATTCATTTATCACTAAGAACAAAAGTTGAAGGATAAATGGAAATTATATTACACACAGAAGACAGAGAGAAGGAATTATTTTCAAATTACTGTGTAATGCAGAACATATAAAAAACAAACATTGCTATTTAAACGGCCAGTTAATTCAGTACAATTTGGACCATACCACTGTAAATATCTCAGAATCGTTTCTATTATGTAGCTGCACCACAGCACCTAGTGGTGAAAAAGAGATAGTGCAGGCAAAAAATTATTCTCCCCTCCGACGTGGCACAACTCGATGGCGCTGAATTGACAACGAGGCCATTGGTATGTTCGGCGGGTACTCAGCCATTGAGGGCCTCGGGTGCACCTCTCATACCTCAAGGCCTTATGTGGGGAGAATATTTTTTTGACTGCAATTTCTTTTTTTCAACCGCAGTGTTCACACTCTGTGCGGCTACATAATAGAAAAGAACCAATATCTCATAAAAGCATTTTGAAATATTTTTGGAATTTTTTAAATTCTGCATTTATCACATTAAATCAAATATGGTTAGAATAGTTGACATGCCTATAAGACAGCCTCCAGACTTCTCCGGTGCTGGGAGGAAGAGGGGGTGGGTCTGGCTTCATTACTGCAATCATTTAGGTTGCAGGGGTGTGTGGAAAGTCTTTTTTTTACTGACAGTGCCTGCAACATCACAGAGAGAGGCTCTTCCACGTGCCCCCCTTTTCTCCCCCCTTGTTCTCCCCCTCTGCTCTCCCTCTGTGGCCCCCTCTAGTCTTTCCCTATGCCCCCCTCTTGTCTTACCCTTGTGTTCACCCTCTCTGTGCCTCCTCTTATCTCCCCCTGTTCTCTACCCCCGTGCACCCCCCTCCTCTACATATAAAATAAAAAATATATATAAAAATACACGTACATTTATATATTACATTTTTTTTTCTTTATGCATATTATACATATATATATATATATATATATATATATATATATATATAATAGCTGCATTAATTAAAATTAGTAGTTGGGAACTGGGGGGATGCCTATTAAATGTAAATAAACAAAAAATGTAATAATTTTTTTTAGGTGAAATAAACCAAAGGTAAAAACGGCAGATAGATTTTTAGATTTAAAGCAGCTTGCTCTGCCAGATGCAGCCGAGCAAGTTGCATGAGGTAACTGGCCCTTTAAGTTGGTGGAAATAGATTTTGTTAGAGATATACTGAAATTAGATTTCAGTTCCAAATGATGCTCCTAAATGACATATGTGGTGACAGAAAAATATTCTGTTGCAAGGTTCTTGTCAGCAATATTGCTCTAATGTTTATACTTTAGTACACTGTAGTAGAGGCACAGATAACCCCAGTGAGGTAGCTTGAGAAGCTTTAGTTCTCATATATAAAGTATTTTGATGATTATACTGGCTAGAGATATTTTCCTTAAAGCTTGGTATGTTGTATCTGGGTTTGATTAACCCCTGCAAGGATATTTACTGGATTCAGTACTTAAGTATAAAGTCCCTTTCGGACTATGTAAGAGGCATTATTTTATAACTAATCTCTTGGTACAGCACAGTGTGGTTGAAATAACCCCACAGGATATACTGATATAGTGGTGTGAAATATATTTTCTGTTTGGTATATTTGACAAGTGAGCCCACTTGTGACCAAACTATAGAGAGGTGGAAAAAAAACTGTTATTAATCAAAAGAACCTCGGACAATGTAGTATTGGGGAATTAACCCCCCACAAAGTAAACAAATGTGTGCCCACTCATAATAATATCTGTCAAAATGTGAGCACTATCTCATAAATTATAACTATCATTAGGAAAAAAAAAGATATCTGATTTGCAATCCATAGTAGAGTTTAAACATCACATGGATGATTTATAGGGAGGTTATATTTTATGGGCTTATTTTGTTATATAGAGTCCTAATAAACTCTTATATAGTCTTTTGTTTAAGGTGTTTATAGTTGGCAGCATTGAGCGGCACCAAAGGAGAGAGGGAGAGGTAATGTCTGTCTTCCTACTTGTAAGAGAGTCAGCTAGCAGCTACCATTCCAGCAGTAAATGTAAAAATGGATTAATCCAGTGGAAGGTATGTTCAAACCAGAAGAGGTGCAGGATTAGACTATGAGCAAGGTGTCCAAACACGCAGTCAGAATGTTTAGTGTTGAATATTTCTGCTATTCTTTAACATCTAATTAAAACTCTTTATTATGAAAGGGATTACTTTTTGTGTTTTTTTAAGAAATTTAAAGTTTAAGTCATGTTATACTAATACGATTTGTCTTTTTGAAATCCTTGAACCCACGAATACAATTTGTCTTCTAAAATCCTTGAAACAAAGAGTTCATTCCAGGACTTGACATTCAGAAATATTGAATTAGTTAATAAAAGGCTTTTAATCCTCTTAAAACCATGTTATTTAAAGTTATATTATCTGTGTTTTCAACAAGTTCCATCAAGAAAATTGTTGAACTGGGAAATTTTAAGGAGATCTATAATCTGTCCAATGTCTTTAAAAGATTTTATAGGGAATCCTTCAATTACAAATAAGCTTTCAGGTGACGGTGGAGTGATTGTCGTGATGGATTCACCATATTATTGCAATTACTTACTGATGTAGTTGAATGATTCAAATGCATAAACTTTGTTAACATTTAATTCCCTGAAAAATATACAGTCTCAAATACAAGGTTTGGTTGAGTATGCATTGTAGAAGGAGATTTTTTTTTTTTTATTTATAATAATTTATTGTTTTTTACGTATAAAATATACAATGTACAAAAGCATATAAATACAGACATAAGCACTCACATAGCTGCCAAAACATTTCATACTACACAAATGTGATAGAGTATAAAAATAAGCGTAGACCATGTCAAACCTTTAAACAGGTAATTGTTCCCAAGTGCTTTGTTTTAATTTGTGCAAAAAATATTTTTTTCCCTTTAAAAAAAAGGAAAAGTATAATTTACATACGCTTCATAGTCAAGCATTTCATCTACACAACCATTGGGAAAATTACCCATTAACCAGGCGAAGAAGAGCGATAGATAAGGCCTTCCATCTCCTTTTGATCCGTTGCTCCATTCAAAAAATGTAATCTACAATAATATCCCAACGGCATCTTACTGAGATTGCAAACTACTATTCTAAAGTTTAAATACAAGCTAAACACACTTCCATTCGCACTACTTCCATTTGTAGTTACGGGTTCGGTGGTTGGGGAGGGAGGGGAAGAGCGAGTGGGTGGACCCGCGAGAGGTGTCCAGAGTGTCCAAGATCAGATCAATGGGTTAATTACTTACTTATTTAGGGAAATGTTTGTCCCATAATGACCATGCTAGGCTACTTTTTTTTATAACTCCCAAGTCAGTGAAGTTTGTTTCTAGCAAACGATTTTTATCCACTTTGATTTTAACCTCATTCTAGGATGGAACATATTTTTGCTTCCTCTTGGAGGCTATCAATGATTTTGCTACCATCAAAACCTGCAGCATAAGGGCTTTAACTTTTAAAGACAGTGGTGGAAAAATTTGGAGTAAAATTATTTCAGGGTGTGGACTTAACTCTGCCTCACATATCTTTGTCAGCTGAGAAAAAACTTCCGCCCAAAATTTTTGAATATATGGCCATTGCCACCAAATATGTAGTGAAGACCCTATATGACTACAGTTGCGCCAACAATATTTCTCATGGTCTAGCCCACTAATCTTTGCCATCTTAACCGGCGTATAATGCCACCTATTGCAGATTTTAAAGTGGAGTTCTCTATAAGCAGGATTTTTAACAAATCTATCCGTAATTGCAAATGATCTATACCAATCTTTTGTCGTCCAATTATCCTCCAAGTCACCCTCCCAGTCCTGCATGCACTTGGACTTAAACTCCATTTGTGGCCTTTTAATAATATCATAACATTTTGAAATGAGATGCGTTTTAGGTTCTACCATAATCAATCTCTCAAATTGAGTTAAATCTCTTAATGATGTCAAATAAAACTCTGACTTCTTCAGAACTTTTTCCAACGTAAGAAATTCTAACCATGAAATCTTTATTTGAGGGGCTTTTGCTTTTATGTTCTCCAATGAGAATATGTTTCCAGGGAACAGATCAGACAGCAGGTTAACACCTGCTTTAGCTATCCTCCCTAAAATGGGAGAGTCAATATATGTTGCTAAGTCTAATAACGGGGTAATGAGCGAGGGGAACGGAATCAGTTCATATTTAACATTCAATTTGTTCCATATATTTCCATTTCCTCTAACCATAGCTTCACCCTGTTCCATAAAATTAAGATTAATCTTTTTTTGAAATAAGAGCATTTTTATGCTATTTAAACCTGTTAGCTCTTGTTCGATTTGGACCCAATTGTTAACATTTGTGGGTTCTAACCATTCCAACATATTTGCCACTAATATAGCTTCCTGATATTCCTTAAGTAGTGGGTAGGCCAAGCCACCATGTCTAAATTTCCATCCCATTCTCGATTTTTTTATTCTTATTTTTTTCCCCTTATGAATAAAATTATCAATTTTATTTTGTAGTTGGTTTAACAAATATGTAGGGATTCGGCAGGGAATATTGCGTAAAATGTAAGTGATTTTTGGTAAAATTACCATTTTTATGGCAATAAGTCTGCCAGACCAGGATATATTTAAACCTGACCATGCATTGATTTTTGCTATAACATTTTTATAAACTTTTTTATAATTAATTATTATTGTCTGCTTCAAGTTTGTTTCCAGTATTATTCCCAAATGTTTCAAAGAGTTTTGCCATATGAGAGGAAATCGATGTTTTAATTTAAGTAGTATTTCGTAAGACATATTAATGGACATGGCTTCTGATTTGCTAATATTTAGCTTAAAGTTTGATATTTTGCTATAATCATCTATCAATTGGAACAATGATTCGAGAGAGACTAACGGATCTTCCAATGCTACAAGTATGTCATCCGCAAAGGCTGATATTTTATGTTCCATAGATCCAACCTTTATCCCTTGCACCTCATTTTCCTTCCTAATCAATATTATTAAAGGTTCAATAAACAAGGCAAAGATCGCAGGAGAAAGGGGACAACCTTGACGTGTCCCATTCGAAATATCAAAGCTAAATGAACTATATCCTGGCCCCACTACTTTTGCAGTGGGGGCGGTGTATAGTGCCCGGATGGCTTTCGAACCAAAGTCCCCCAACCCATATCTTTCAAACAGAAATTCTAGGAACTCCCACCCCACTCTATCAAAAGCCTTTTCTGCGTCTAATGATAAGAGCACGGTGGGAGCACCCTTTCGCTTGACATAAGAGATTAAATTAATGATTCTCTTGACATTATCAGATCCTTGCCTCCCTTGGATGAAACCTTTTTGATCTGAAGAAATAAGTTCCCCTAAGATTGCATTCAGCCTAATAGCTAGAATTTTTGCATACATTTTTATATCAGTGTTCAGTAGGGAAATCGGACGAAAATCCTTGCATCTTTATACTCTTCTTTGGGAATTGTTATAACCGAGGCCTCCAGCATTTCTTTCGGTATCCGACCTGAAATCTTAATTTCATTTAAAGCATTCTTAAGAGGGATTAAAATTTCTGACTTGCAGAGTTTATAGTGACAATTTCTGTACCCATCTGGGCCGGGGGAGGAGAAGTTTTTCAAACCATCTATAGCTTCAGAAATTTCTTTATCAGTTATTTCTTTATTTAAAATATCCAGATTGTCATCCGAAACACTCAGAAGATTAATTTTATCCAAAAATGTAACTATATCTTCTTTAGATGGTTTAATAAAGTCTTTATCATCCTTCAAATTGTAAACATCTTGATAAAAAAGGCCAAAGGCATTCCCTATATCACTAGGCTTTGTCAGGGTCTCGTTTTTATACTTTAAACTTTCTATTCTTTTACTAGATGTTTTGCTCTTTAATTTGTTAGCTAGGAGTCGCCCTGAACTGCTTCCCATATGATACAGTCGTTGCTGCAGTGACCATAGGGATTTATCTACCAATTCTTGTTCTATTTTTTTAATCTGAGATCTTATTGCTTCCCTTCTCTTTACAATCTTGTCATTTGAACCGATTTTATTAGCCCTATCTAAATTTGTCAAATCAATATATAGGTCTCGTAAAGGTCGACCTCTAAGTTTTTTTTTCATAGCCTGCCAGCTAATAAGATGGCTCCTAATGGTGGCTTTGTGGGCAGTCCAGATTGTAATTTTAGATGTAACAGATAAATTGTTTACATTGAAGAAATTATTTAATTCTTCTTTTAGAGGGTGGGTCCTGGAGTAAGGAAATGTTTATTTTCCACGGTGGTCTAACTGTTTCTATCTGGCTCGTTGATATGTTTATAGTGACCATCCCGTGGTCTGACCACAATATTGGTCCAATTTCTGTTTTGATCACTCTTTTTAAGGTTACACTATTGACAAAGATATAGTCTAATCTAACGTGCGTATCATGTCGATGGGAATAGAAAGAATAATCCCTTTCTTGGGGATGAAAAGTTCGCCATGAGTCATATACTTGATGTTTCATTAAGATGTTATGGAAAAGATTATTTTTTTGTTTAGCATGGGTATCTAAAACTATTCCTTTATGGGAGTTTCTGTCTAAATCAGCATTCAAACATAGATTAAAATCACCACAAATAATCAGTGCACCAGAGCTGTATCGTCTTATCAGATTGAATATTCGGTTAAGAAAGCTGATTTGCCTTTGATTTGGAGCATATATGTTAACTATCGTAAATTTCTCACTATTAATTAAGCCTCCCCATATTATATAGCGACCATTGGGATCTATTATAAAAATTTCTTCCTTCAAAATTAATTTATGGTTAAAAAGTATTGTAACTCCCCGGGCTTTTTTTTTATAAGTAGAGTTAAGAGTCAAGCCTATATTTTTCATTTTAAAGTAAGGGATCTTACCTGTCTGCCAGTGGGTCTCCTGAAGGCATACTACGTCGGCTGACCCAGATCCGAACGACCTATAAACCAATTGTCTTTTTACCCCTAGGTTTAAACCCTGGACATTCTGACTTCAAATTCTCAGTCTACCTTCTTTATCCTTATCTGTATGGATCATCATAACTTAGGACCCTTTACCCAAAGGCTCTATGCTCTCCCCCCACCCCCTTCGAAACCCGTCTACCTACTACAACATACACACAATTTACATTTGTCACCCATACATTCATTATCAGTGAAACATTCTCCATCACCTCACCGGACAAACCAAAAGAGACAAAAGTTGGTTTACCGTGGGTTAGGAAAAAGTTGAACTTCAATAAGTTCAAAAATTGGAAATCCACTGGCTAAATTACGCCCGTGGCTACCAGCAGTGACCAAAACAAGATGGACAGCCCTTACAAACAATTTTTACAGAATACAGATTTCTTATTTATGTAACTCATTTTATTCTCTACCCCTCCTTCCTACTTCCACAACTACGAAAAGCATTTATTAGCTTCCCCTTAACTACCCAAAAAAAAAAGGGGACCTCCATTTCGGGGGAGGTATTCCCCTCAACAATTATATAATTCTTTCCCCTTCTATTCATCTTCAGCTCATCAAACAATCAGTAGATATCAGGTAAAAACCTAATGCCCATTTAGTGATTTATATTTTTTTTTTTCCAATTTATCCTAAAACACCACTATTCCATCTTTAAAAAAAATTGTGTATACCACTTTTGTCTTTGTTTTATATTACAATGTGATCAAAAACCTTGTGTTACCAAAATAGGTTGATATTCAAACTAATAAAATTTAGTGCATCTTGTGTTCAACTTTTATGTATACCATTATTTACAAAGTAGTAAGAACTTACGGTTCTTTTAAAGTGTAGAGTAAGACTATTGCCTCTTTGGGCTCTAAATATTCCGTATTTACATTCCAACTTTTTTTCCCAGTGTTAAAATTTATCAAAAAAATATATATATAAAGTTAAGACAGCTTCCACAAACTATTATCTTATAGTGCACTGTGTATTCAACATTTAGTATTAAAAACTTGTGACAAATTATTACAAACTCTTAGTTCATTAATTGAAAAAATATAAAGCTATACTTAAAAGAAGGGAAATATAATATTTGAATACTCCAGGAAGCAGGATGGATAGAAAAAAGAAATAGTCGACCATAATTACAGATCTTTCAGGATTACTTCACCTTCATATTGGTTGTTTATTATTACTGATTTATTACCCAGTAGGACTATTAGTTTCGTAGGGAAACCCCATTTGTACTGGATGTTTTTAGATCTTAAGCTTTTAGCTATACCTTTCAGTTCCATTCGCTTCATAATAGTTTCCCTTGAGAAGTCCTGAAAAATCTGCAAATTTTCATAGGGCGACGGAAATTATCTTTTTTCAAAAGAGTATCTCATAATTGAATCTTTATAAGCAGCAAAGTGGATTTTAAGGATTACATCTCTAGGGCAATCTTTAGGAGCAGATTTGGGAAGTGGAAGACGATGTATTCTATCAATCAAAATAGATACATCAAAATTTGGTTTAACTATAGTAGACAAGAATGTACCTACATAGTGCTTTAGATCTGCGCTTCCAACTTCTTCTCCAATCCCCCTAATTTTGATATTATTCCTTCTAGAGTAGTCATCTAGTTTAATATTACGAATTTTAAGGAGGCCTATTTCTGTTTCAAGTTGTTGATAATTATATTTAAAATGTTGCATTTCCTCCCTTATCATTTTAAGCTCTTTTCCTAAGTTATCTGTCTTAACTTGAACGATGCTTATTGCTTTTGCATTTTCAGCAATTTTTCCTGTTAAGTCCGAGATAATAGAATTTTTAAATTCGAGGAAAAGCCCTTTAAGAACAGACAATGTCACCCCACTATCTTCTGGTTCTGACACTTTGCTGGAAGCTTCTGACCTAAGTGTCTCGTTGGGAGAAGATTGAGCCATACTTAAAAAATTGGCTTCAGTATTAATCTCAGGATATATTGACTCTGCAGTTTTCCCTTTATTAGGTGGTAAAAAGAATGAGCTAGATGTTATGGGATTTTGTTGGAGTTTATCCACCTTTGATTTATTTTTTACTACTCGGCCTTGTTTCTTATTCATGTTTCCACTCTTTTTTTTTTTTTATTTGACCTACTTTAAGCTCTCTCCTTTCCAAAGGAAAAGGAGATTATTGATGAGTGATTTTAACATGTTCTTGTCAAATATGTAGCCCATTGGTTACAGTCCTTTTATAACATTGTAAACCCATTAGCAGCTTAGGGAGGATTCTTGTTTTTTGGGGGTTCCGCAGGGTTAGCAGTGGTTGATGAAGTGTTAATTTAGAGTGAACAGTATAGTACTGAGTAAAGAAATTTCCTATTGGGGATAGTATTATCAACAATATGTTGGTACAGCTCTGGGGTTTAATGTCACCTCTTTATATGCCAATCTCTGCATGTATCTATTTGAAAAAAGTATGTTTATACTAATTATTCCAACAATATTGCATTTGTCGGTTTAGATTTATTGACAATATTTTTGGCATATGGAGGTAATAACGGGAAATCTCTCAAAAGGTTTTTTGATCCCCCGACTTGTAGCGACATTCATGTTAATTTTCTGGATGTAAGAGTATTTATGGATAAAGGCACATTAAGCATTGGTCTTTGTATTACAACTACAAATCATAACACTTTATTAATGAGATCTAATTTTTATCCCATTCAAGTGTTTAAGCAATCCTATCTTATGCAAGAGTCAACTTTTGGGAGTCAAAATGATTGTTAGTAAGGACGATATTTGTTCTTTGGTTAACTGATAGGGCTGATAAACTTGATTGAATGGGTTATCTTGGGAATGAATTGGATGAAAAACTAGAAGAGATAAAAACATGAAGAGACATGTTCTGTATGAATAGCCCTTGGTACGGATTCCCAGATATAATTGAATTTCAACAACCATCTTAATAAACATTTCTTAAAATAAGGCATTTGAGATGTTTTCTTGTTAAGGCTGATGCAAGGAAGGAAGGGAAGATGATTAACTTTGGGAATCAAAACTTCACATATCTAAGTATCTATGCCTCCCTTGAGTATAATTAGGCAATGCATAAAAGGGAGAAACATATTATAATCCCTATACAGAATATATTTTTATTATTAAGGAGAGGTTTAAATGTTCTTCTAAAATTGTGATTTACATTTGAAAATGTTATTGTGGTGTCATCTATGTGGGTGAGACGAATTAGCCTATTAGGGACAGGGTATGTCAACACAAAAGTGCAATATGTAAAGCAAAGCTTGAGCTATCTATTCCCAAACAGTTCATGCATCTAAAACATAATATATCACTGTTAAGGTTTCAGGTTAGAGATTGTGTAAGATGCAACAATATGGGGGTCTAAAAGATGTTTTTAGAAGCATTTTATATTAGAAAATTAGATTGAATTGCCCCTGGAGGGATGAATAAAGAATTAGATCCATTCCCTCCTATTTAAATTGCAATTCATGTATGTTCTATGTTCTGCCTCACATAGAAAGTTTAAAATAATGTATTCTCTCTCTGTGTTATGTAATGAATATTATGTATTAGGATTTTGGTCCATACTTGTGTTTAGGTTAAGAAAATCTGACTTATGAGGTCTTTTTCATTATGTTTGTGTAGATTTTGTGTTTCTGTTTTAATGTATGGTTTTAGGACAAAATGTAATTGCAATTCATTGTAAAATGTGTTATTGCTTACATGTGCTCCTTGTAGACCATTTGTGATGATGTCATGATTGTGTTTAGATTTTCCACTGTCTTGTCTTTAAATATTTTAGAACTTGACAAAGAGCTAAAGCCCGAAATGTTGCTCAGTCTCTGTCATCTTTTTACATGAGCACAAATAAAGGATTGATTATATTTTATTCATTATATATACTGTGTATTAATTTATGGAAAAATATATGCTACTTGTACTGTTGAACCATGTTTTTGTTGTGTTAAATTAGGCTACGTTTCAAACCCCATTCAGTCAACTGGGCCAGTGTCCTGAGGGCTGCTCTACTATTACTTTTCCTCTTATGATGGGTCCAGCAAAGGTATGTTATTTAAACATAAGGTATACTCATGGTGCAAGGAAATATATATACACATAAATGCAATGTCAAAATTGAGCAAATCACAAAAACTACACTTTGTATGTATTTAAAAGAGCATACTTTAAACATTACTAAAGTTTTGTTTTGCATTAACAATATAATATAATAAATAAAGTGTAACCTGTTTAAACTTCATGGTAACTAAGAGAAAATGCACATATATATATATATATATATATATATATATATATATATATATATATATATATCAACTATATATTTCATTGGAAGAGAAGTAAGCCCCTAGATCAGGTAAATGTTTGAATATTTGAAAAAAGAAAACACAGTGGTATCAAATATCCTATTCAGATGAAAGAAAAAAAAATGCTTTAATTGTCATTCTCAATATAAAATATCACTTTAGAAACATAACTTAATGTACTAATGAGCATGGAAATGGATCAATGAGTTCACAAATAACTAGGCCATAAATAAAAAAACTGATATGACACAATAAAATGGTTTTAAAAGATTAAGAAAAAATAATTCACACTTTAAAAAAGAAAGAGAAATGATTTATAATGGAGAAAGATATATATTTTTTCAGGACAAATGAACAATCTTATCTTAATGAATGGCATGTTTGCTCTTCTCAACAAGGGGATTTGCCAATATTTGGAACCAGCAGAGGTTCCAAAGGTAAAGCTTAGTAGAAAATATTAACGTTCTTTTAACACACTCAGGAATGTTATATATAAAATACTGTGCATAAATAGTTTTTTAAAAGTGTCAGTTCAATTCTTTTAAAGACAGTGTGATTCTGGAAGGTATAACATGCCAAGGAGATGAGTGGCACTGTTATATTGATGTTCCTTATCAGTTTGCTAGACAGTTTATGTTTCAAAATGTTTTATTATAAAATGGGTCTTTAAAGCATTTCTGGTATGAGTGTTTTCTCTTTTGACTTCAGTAACACTCTTCCTATTAAAACATAAATATACACTTTAAAAACATAAAATACATGTAAATGTCTAGATAAGTATATTCAACATTAAATGTGTGGAATAAACATGCTCTGACTCCACTTTTTCCACTTCCTCCACTAAGAGCTTGAAGTGCAAAAGAGTTAGCACAAACACTCAGCACTGCATGTCACTATAATTACAAACCACCTTTGCTTCCTAAAATCTGATTAATTGAATAATTAAAAGTTAACACTGTCTGAAATGTCGGATTAATACGACATATTATTTTCTAAATAATATAGAATAATGAATTTTGAGTTCAGAATCAATTTATAGACACATATTCCTTTTTATAAAATAACATTATTGAAAATAACAATATCAACTAGTCTAATGATAAAAATGTAATGTATCAAATCAAATGCAAATAAAACAAAATATAACCAGCCAGATATTAAAAGGAAAATTAATCCATCATATTGTATAACTTATTATTTTATGACATCTTCTATACAATCCTTAAATCTCAATATAAAAGTTTATCTCAATCACATGTACAATAAAACCTGGAATAGCAACCCAAAAAATAAAATCAGATAAATCAATTAATAAAAATTCACCCAAAATAACGTTTAACATGTACTAATAATGTCTAATTACAGTATAATATAACTATACAAGAATGTATTAAATATAACACAATTATGTAAAGTATTTTATAATATAATTGATAAGTTAGCTAAGTAAAATTAATTTATCTGTATTGGTCAAAAAGAAAAATGAGATATCAAATTTTGTACTAAAATTTATATCCGGATTTATAAATTTCATTGACAAAATGAAATCTAAATAACTTTTTGATAAGAAATAAACCAAACACAGAAATTATGGTAATGGTTTTCAATTATATCATAAAATAAAATAATTAAATTTATACATTACCAATTATGACAAGATTCCACTGGTCAATTCCAAAATTGTCTGGCCTTTTCCACGAGATCAAAGTTTTCCTCTAGCTCTACTTTCTTTTCTCTCAAGCCCCCTCTCTCTCTATATCCTGTTTCTATCCATAATGATACCTCTCACTTAATTTGCCTATCAGAATCCCAAATCAGTTAAAATATCTAGTAACCTATAGAATCTCTCATGATGTCATCACATATTTAAATTTTATAATGAATATATTTTTCTATAGAGACATTTATTCCTTGATCCATAAGATGGCGCTCTCGGACCTTTGAATTGTCATACCTTTAATTAACTAATGACCCCTTTGACCCACAACCTATAAACAAGATAGGGTCATAAGAATGGTTATCAGTTAGATACCCCTTAACAGATTTATTATTCTGGGAAAGAGACTTAATGTCTTGGGGAGGATTCCATTATTTCTAAGAAACATAACCTTTATAGACCTTTATCCATTAATTTAGGAATTCACTCAAATATTTGTCTCTACAGAACAAAGAACTATTTAAACATGGATAACTCACTTGTGAGAAGCTGTGAAAACACATCTTTTACATAGATATATTCAAATAATGGAATTGCATGCATATATATATATATATATATATATATATATATATATATATATATATATATACACAACAATCATTTAGTGTATGGTGAGCACAAAAGTGAGAAAAGCTCTCCACCGTACAAAGTACAGAAAAACGAATAATACATTAATAAGCCCGCCTTTTAGACATGCAAATGGGCTTATTAATGTATTATTCGTTTTATATATATATATATATATATATATATATATATATATATATATATATATATATAAATATATAAAGCATATAAACTATTAATACATTGGATATAAAATAGTGGTTGACAATTCGAATATCATATTATACTATAATATCCATATAAGATAGAACTTTATTCATACAAAAGTTCTGACAGAAATAAATAAAAAAATTTGATTTAGTCTATTAGAATACATTACTCTACTTTACATATACATTAAGAAACAGTTTATAGCTAACATTATTATTAACTTGCCCATCAAAAATGACGGTAATAAAATGTGAATCCTGGTATTGCTGTTTACCACACAATGGGAGCCTCTCCCTCTCTAGTTTACTGGCCTTGCGATGAGCGCCTTCGGCGCTCATTGTGAGTCTCTCCCTCTGTCTACTTCCTCCCTTGTGTCTCATTTCCCCCCTCCTCTCCCTCCCTTGTGTCTCCTTCCCCCCTGTGTTTTTACCCCCTCTCCCCCCTGTGTCTTTCCCCCTGTCCACCCATGTCTCTTTCCCCACCTCTCCCTCCCGTGTCTCTTGCCCCCCCTCTCCATCGCCTGTGTCTCTTCCCCGTGTCTCTTTCCCCCATGTCTCTTCCCCTCTCCCTCATGTCTGTTCCCCCATTTCCCTCCTCTGTGTCTCTTCCCCCTCCTCTCCCTCCCCTTTGTCTCTACCCCCTCCTCTCCCTCCCCTGTGTGTCTACCCCCTCCTCTCCCACCCCTGTGTGTCTCCCCCTCCCCTTTGTCTCTTCCCCCTCCTCTCTCTCCTTTTTGTCTCTCCCCCCTCCTTTCTCTCCCCTGTGTCTCTCCCCCCTCTCATTCCCCTGTGTCTCTCCCCCTTCCTCTCCCTCCTCTATGTGTCTACCCCCTTCCGCTCCTACCCCTGTGTCACCCCCCCTGTGTATCTCCACCCTCCTCTTCCTCCCCTGTGTCTCTCCCCCCCTCCTCTCACTCCTTTGTGTCTCGCCCCCCCTCCTCTCACTCCCCTGTGTCTCTCCCCCCCTCCTCTGTGTCTCTACCCCCTCTCAGTCCCCTGTCTCTCCCCCCTCCTCTGTGTCTCTTCCCCCCTCCCTGTGTGTCTACCCCCTTTGAGTCTCCCCCTCCCCTTTGTCTCTTCCCCCCTCCTCTCCATTCCCTGTGTCTCTCCACCCTCACTCCTTTATGTCTCTTCCCCCCTCCTCTTATTCCCCTGTGTGTCTATCCCTCCTCTCCCATCCCTGTGTGCCTCCCCCATCCCCTGTGTCTCTTCCCCCCTACTCTCCCTTCCCTGTGTCTCTCCCCCTCACTCCTTTGTGTCTCTCCCCCCTCCTCTCACTCCCCTGTGTCTCCACCTCTCACTCCTTTGTGTCTCTCCTCCACCCTTCTCTCACTCCACTGTGTCTCTCCCCCCCTCTTTTGTGTCTCTCCCCCCTCTCATTCCCCTTTTTCTCTCCCCCCTCCCCTGTATGTCTACCCCCTCCTCTCCCACCCCTGTGTGTCTCCCCCCTCCCCTGTGTCTCTCCCCCCTCCTCTCCCTGCCCTGTGTCTCTCCCCACGCCTCTCCCTGCCCTGTGTCTCCCCCCCTCCTCTGTGTCTTCCCCCTCCTTCCCTGTGCGTCTCTCCTCCTCCTCCTCTCTCTCCTATGTGCAATGCGCCTGCGAGGGCTGCTGCCACGCAGTACGCCTGCGCGGCCCTTTGCGCAGTGCACTTGCGCGGCCTGTTGCACAATGCGCATGCGCAGCTAACGCCACGCTATGCGCAATCGCACCCAATTTGCGGCAGTCGTAGTTGTCAAACTGCGATTTGTCGCAAGCGTGACGATGAATCACAGTTTGACAACTATTATATGGGATACTCTACCACATATTCTACTTGGTGCAATATAAACCACTATGGGTCCCGTCAAAATCTTTTACAGAGGCAGTTACAGTGCAAGTTGCACCTTAATAAAGTAACCTACCTATCTTAATTACTCTAATTTCCAGAGCTGAATAGGAAAAAATTTGCAGATTCTGCAAGTTACGTTCACCTGTCCCTTTCAAATATCCCTCCAAGCAATTCCAATCACTTTAAATGGTGCTGTACACAATTAACATACCATGTGTAAGTCTTTTTTTGCCTAAGCTTACACATACTGAACACTATGCATAGAGTTAGAAAAATGAGTCAGAAATTTTTTCAAGCGGCAGACCTGACACTGGTAAACACCATAACCCTCAATTGATATAAGGCTTGGTACAATTGTGTTAATAACATGCACCCAACATGATCTGATGTTTCCCCCCAGTACCGCTATCCCCATGGATCACCCCTTCTCACCCTTAAGGAAACCCCAGGGATTCCTTCCACCGATACAGAGAAGGGAATGCTTCGGGGATTCTCTGCCATGTTATCTCTGATCTCCGCTAATCTCATTAACCACCTATTAACCCTATGCAACAGAGGTCCTTTAAGGCACAGATGTCCTTTAAGTGGCAACTAAATATTAACCCCTACCATGGGGGTCCCTAATGAACCCCCATGGCACACTTATTTAACTCCTATAGATGCCACAAGGTCTCTATAAAGACCCCTGTGACATCTATAGACTACTACAGCAATGGTGATCCTTGCAAGACCTCTGAGGCCTGTATATCTAAGATCTAAAATTAACTCCCTAAACACGTGGGTCCTGTAAGGAGCCCTGCAGTTACTAATATATATACACTACTACAGAGATCCTTAAATAATTTCAATAGTATCTAATACAATAATTTCAATAGCATCTAATCCCTATATAGACCCCGATGTAAAACTGCACTTAATCCACTATGTGACATGTCTTCATGGACCCTCATGGTACCCTAAAGAATTAATAAAAAAAACTTCTGTAGCTCAGTAGTCTTCACAACAGTGCTGCATGGGGACCATAACAGCATCAGGGTTGCAGTCAGACAGCCTTGATTTGTGTTCCCAAGTTTACGATGGGGTAGGTGTAGTTGGGATTGTGATGTGTATGTTATCTGTGCAAAAAAAAAGTAGCAAACAGCCTTTTTGAGCAGATACGTTAGGGATTTCAATCAAGCCCTATATCTACACAATTTACCTGTGACAAAAATAGATAACACCAGAACAATACAATTTTGATAATTATCAAACTTCTAGTTTACAATCACATATAATAGTTGTGGTAATTACGAATGTTGGTCATGCAATGTTAAAAAATACGGGCTTGCGCATGCACAATGATTGCCGTTGGCACGCAAGACTTATGGCTTTAACAGACGACATTTTTTTCAAGCCCGTAACTCGGAAGCCGTCGGAAGACCATTTAAAGACGCCAATTGAATTAAAAAGTTAACTTACAACCTCACACACAGGACAGAGGGAGAGGCAGGGTACCTTTAAGTGAGGTTGCAAGCTAATTTGATGTTTAATTGCATTTTTGGGAGGTCTGAAATCACCTAAGCGAGGAAAGAAATAGTGGCCATAAAGACGTAATTATTTTTTAAAAGGCTCAAAACGAGGCTGAAGCCCGTAGGGCTCAGGCGCTCATTGCTTTGAAAAAAGCCCGACCTGCGCTCATTGCAAGGCACGCAAGACTTTAAGAGGGTGAGGGAGGATAAAAGACACAGGGGAGGGAGATGGGGGAGAAGGGTGCAAAGTGACACAGGGTGAGAGAGGGGGGGTAAAGAGACACATGGGAGGGAAATAAGGGGAAAAACACAAAGGGCAGGGACAGGGGGCAAAGAGATAGCAGGAGGGAGAGAGGTGGAAACAGACGGTGGGAGAGGCTTGCAATTAGCATGGAAGGCGCTCATTGTGAGGCCCGCAAGTCAGAGAGAGGAGATCCTTGCATTGTGTGTCAAACAGAATTGCCAGGCTTCAAATTTTATTGCCGTCATTTTTGACGGGCAAGTCACTAGTTATTATAATAATACTTGAGAAGTATATTAAATTAACATAATGGTCTATAAAAGTTGACTCCTTTTTGACTCCTTCACCAAGTTCACCAAATTCAATGTACACAATGTCAGAAAATGCAGAAAATCCTTCAAATACAGAGAAATCTATGGTCTTTAAAAGGCGTTGAAATGGGCATCTGCTTAAAATTTTCTTCATTCTCAATTCAACTCAATACTATGACATTTTATAAAGTAGGGTCTTTTCTGAAAATAATCTTACTTTGTTGTGGAATATCCCTCTTCAATATAATATAAGGTTCTTCTTTAAAACTGAACAATATTTTCTTATTATCTTCTTTATCTCCTTGACCTTCCTATTATAATCTAAAGTAACCGGGAGATCCCAATTTTGACTTGTAATCACATTTATTTTACACTTAAAGAGACTATTATACTTTGCTCACTTGTTTTAAAGCTGCATCTCTCATCTTCTCTTTATCTTTGTTTAAAAACCTGGACCTGCTTCTCAAAATCCTTAACGGGACATGGAAACACTGTTTATCTCATAATTAAAAGAGCATGGTTTAAACATTACAAAATCTCTCTAAACTTCATTGAGAATAGCAGGAAATGCAGAGAGCATACTTTAATATGTAGATCTCACTGGCTGGCAGAGGCCAAGCCCCCAAAAGCAGTTAAACTTCTGAATATGTTTTTGTGCTTTGAGGTATTTATTTTAAAAAAAATGGTGACAGAAACACACAATTCTGGGAAAGCAATGAGAGACATTAGAATTAATTGCACAACAGTCTCCAGCTCGCAAATCAGTAATAACATTGTTTTTATGTTTTATTGCCATGTTATCTTGATACCAGGAATCAAGAAGTTAATACATATCAGGCCACCCACATGGACTAGAACAGTTGAATTACTCATTTGTATTGATATCAACATCTCTGGATTGCGGGTTCTGATCGCAGATCAGACTACTAAACACTAATTGATTGTAGTTTAAACTCCATGTTTTCTGACGTCATGATGACAGCCTCATTTACTATTGACTCATTGTAACTTATGGGCTTGCTTACTTAATCATGGTCATGCCCTAAAATGCTTGAGTCAATTAAATACATCTGTAACTACACCAAATTTCTAACCCGCAGACATATGGGCTGTATGAAAGTAATTATGGCTTGGAATTTAATGCCGGCCCCGGTGTCCATTTCTGTTCCTTTTATCTGTAGAATGTATTTTCTTCCAAAACAGAAAAAAACATTTCTTACATTAACCTACTGTTATCAGTAATTCTTTGTGGAGCCTATTATTATTATTATTTATTTGTAACGTGCCAACATATTCTGTAGCGCTATACATAAGTTTAGTTACAGGCAATGACAAGTTCTAGATTCACACATTGCAAAGAATGGAGGGCCCTGTCTTTGAGCTTGGAATACGGTGTCCATAGCGCTTTCCCTAAAGCACCTTGCAGGATTGAAACTCGCAGACTTACAATCTAAAGGTTGAAGTTTGTATGTGGTACAGTAGGGAGAGAGTAGTGCTGAGCACGTTAGGGAGGAAGGTTATAGGCTTCTTTTAAGAGGTGAGTTTTTATTGAAGTTTTGAAGGAGTTAAGGCAGGAGGATAGTCTGGTGAAGCGAGGCAAGCAGTTTCAGAGAATAGAGGCAGCAGGAGAAAAGTCCTGGAGGCGGGAGTGAGAGGAGGTGACAAGAGTGGTAGAAAGAAGAACGTCGTTAGCAGAACCAAAGAGGGCGTGTGGGGGAGTATTTGGAGATGAGAGCAGAGATGTAAGGGGATGTGCAGGGCTTTATAAGTTAGGGTCAAGATTTAAAATGTAATGGCATATTTTGGATATGTTTTTTAGATGGAGAAGACAAGATTTGGTTAGAGACTGTATGTGAGATATGAAAGAGATGGCAGAGTCCAAAAGAACCCCGAGACAACGGGCTTGGAAGGTGGGAGTGATGATGGCATTGTTGACAGAGAGAGAGATGTGAGGAATTGAAGCTGTAGTAGAGGGTGGGAAGATTAAGAGTTCAGTCTTAGACATGTTGAGTTTTAGATGGTGGACGGACATCCAAGAGGATATACTAGAGAGGCAGTCGGAGACATGTGCTAGAAGAGAGGGGGATAGATCTGGTGATGAGAGGTAGATTTGAGTGTCATCTGCATAGAGATGGTACTGAAACCCAAAAGAGTTTATTAGGGTACCGAGTGAGGATGAGTAGATGGAGAAGAGGAGGGGACCTAGGACTGATCCTTGGGGAATGCCAATAGACAGGGGGTGAGGAGAAGAAGAGGTGCCGGAGACGCTAAATGATCGTTCTTGAAGGTATGATGAGAACCATGAGAGAGCAGTGTCTTGAATGCCGATGGAGGAGAGAATGTGGAGTAGAAGCGGATGGTCAACTGTATCAAAGGCAGCAGAGAGATCCAGAAGAAGCAGAATGGAAAAGTGGTCTTTAAACTTGCCGGTGAGCAGGTCGTTGGTGACTTTTATGAGGGCTGTCTCAGTGGAGTTTTGAGGCTGAAAGCAGGATTGGAAGGTGTCCAGAGGAGTGTTAGAAGAGATGAAACTGGTAAGGCAGTTATAGACGAGCCGCTCCAGCAGTTTGGAAGCCAGGGGAAGTAGAGAGATAGGGCGACAGTTAGATGCAACGTCAGAATCGGATGAGGGTTTCTTGAGAGCAGGTGTAAATATGACATGTTTTAGGGATGATAGAAACATGCCAGTGTTTAGGGAAAGGTTGAAGATGTGTGTGAGAGCTGGGATTAGTGTAGTAAAGAGAAGAGGGATGAGCTGAGATGGAATAGGATCCAAAGGACAGGTAGTGAGGTGAGAGGATGATATTAGGATGGAGACTTCATCCTTTGTTACAGGGGTAAAGTAGTTCAAAGTGGCTGTGGGAATGGGGAGGGGAGTAGACTGGGTATTGTTGGTTAGTTGAGAGGGAAGAGCCACGATGAGAGAGAGTTAATTGCCAATAGATTGAATTCTATGTGTAAAATGGCTGAGGAGTAGGAATGTAGCATAAACTTGTAGTGAAGGAAATCTGCAGAAGTGCGTGATTTCCTCCAGAGCCGTTCAGCAGTGCAGGGGCACTTCTGAATGTAACGTGTGTGTGCCATGGTTGTGGATAAGATAGAGGGCGTCTGCGTGTGGTTATGGGGGCAAGGGTGTCAAGGGTGGAGGACAGATTAGAATTGTAGTGTGAGGTGGCAGTGTCAGGGCAGTTGAGATTGGTGATAGTGCTGTGAAGAGGTTGGAGCACAGTGGAGAGCTGTGTAGGGTCAAGTTCTAGCAGGTTTCTGTGGGTTATTGTGGCTGGGGTTGAAGAAGAGTAATGAGAGGAAGATGTGGTGAGGTTGAAGGTACGGAGGTGATGGTCAGATAGAGGGAGAGGGTGGATGACTGGGTTGGAGGTAGGGCTAATATTGGTGAAAATAAGCTCAAGAGAGTGTCCAGCATGGTGAGTTGAAGAATCTGTAAGTTGTGAGAGGCAGAGGGAAGAGGCGAGTGGAAGTAGTTTGGCGGCTGCTGGGGAGGTGGGGGTGTCAATGGCAATGTTGAAGTTGCCAAGTATCAATGTGGGAATGTTGGAGGAAAGAAAGTGTGGGAGCCAGGTGGAAAAGTGATCGAGAAATTGAGAGGGAGTACCTGGGGGTCAATAGCCTAAAAAATCCAAGCCTGCAGTTGCCTTCATATAGCCCGTAAGTCCGTTAGCTTGAAATTTTCAACAGTTACAGAGCGATTACATTGAAATGGCCGAAAGCCAAAATCATAAACCATGTATGCGTAAGTAGCATTTCAGGGCATGATCATGATCAATCAGGCAAGACCTTAACCACCGATTTAGAAACAGCCAATAGTAATTGAGACCGTCATCATGACGTCAGTAAAACATGGAGGTTAATAGTCAATCAATTAGTGTTTAGACGTCCAATTTGCAATCCAGAAATGTTGCAATCTAAAAAAATCAGTAAATCTACTATTCTAGTCCATGCGAGTTCAATTACATTGTATTAACCCATTGCTTGCCGGGATCAATATAACACGGAAATTACACATAAAAAAATATATTGCAGATTTGCGAGCTTGAGACTGTTGTGCAATTAATTATATGGTCTTACATGGCTTTTCCCATCTTTTAAAGTGCAGTATTGATTTTTTATTTGCTTTTACAGTGCTACGATCAGGTTTTTAACCCCCTTGTGAGTCCTTTCTAGTATGTGTAAGATTTTTTGCTACATGTGCCATTTACAGGTGTGAAAACAATTGCAGGCTTGAGGAATTGTAGCAATTTAATAGCGATTTGCGATTTTAGCGATTGTGGGCTTGACAGATTAAAGGCTTAGCTGGCTCGGAGTTACGATTTTGACAACCGTAGGAATTTTCAGCCTGTAAACCGCAGATCGATTGCAGGCAGCTAGAAGATGCCAATTTAATAGCAGTAACTTTTGTGGTCTACATTACTGGCTCCAGTAACTGCAAATTAGACAATTTAAAAGGGGCTTGTATCGCGCTAGTTTAAAGTCTAAAGATTAAATACAATATGAGAATATTCTAAACAGCCTTACAACCTTTCCGATTATCAATAATTGTCCACAAATAATTGTAAACTAACATCACAAAGAACTATAAACCCATTACGATTCCAGTTAATTTCATTAAAAATTTGAATAATGTTGTATGAAAAGTGCAATCTCATTTTTGTTACAATTAGTGATCTATAAATTCAAAGAGATTGCTATATATCTCTATTGCTATTGCCCCCCTGGGGGATTTACATACATCCTTATGAATATTAGGAAGAATATAAAATACTGTCCATTTTGGAAATTAAACATTAATATCAGATTTTTCCTGCTTATTTAGAAAACTCACAAGGTTTTTCTTAATCGCTGGTAGTGAATCTGTTTTAGTTCACAATAAGTGGCTGTGTCCATAAAGAAACTGACAATTGGCCTTTCCTACATAACATTTTTTAGACATTATTATCACTCCACCCTCTTCTTCTCATGGTTCTTCATTACCTCTCTGTATTTCTTCCTTTTAGTCAATCATTTAGAGTTTCTAGCAAACTTCTGTATGTCTATAAATGTATCAGATTTACCTAGATCTTCCATGAGGCAAATTTAAAAAGCATATACCCTTCCGTCAATATTTCCACGTTTATATTAAAGATTTCTGTGTTTTGAACATGATTCCCTATTACTTGTCCCTCTTGGCTCTTCCTTATTTTTATAGAAAGAGAAAGCAAAATAATAGCAAGCACTCCAATGTTTTCTTAGAAACCTCATGTATTGTTTACATTCAGACTGAATGTTAATAAACAATAATTGGGCCTGTGGGTGCTATTTCCCAAGCCAAGCACCAAGACATAATAAAATTTGTTGCAAGAGTGTGAAATTCATAATAATTATTTATATATATATTGGCTGTCAAAGTTACAGAATTGATTATACTATCCCACAGATTCACTAAGCTTTTCTTGGGCTGCAAACATAGGAGTAGGATCTTAAAAAAATCTGGGAGGATAAGGTTTAAAGAGACAAAAAAACTGTGGCCTTATTGAGAGAGAGAGAGAGAGAGAGAGAGAGATATGTATATATAATATATGGGCCTTATTCAATTGCAAGCCCGCAGATTACGTTATACATACCGTATGTCTGCGGGCTTGAAATTTGCTACAATTACAGAGCGATTCAATTGAACAAGCCCGCAATTTATGGGCCAAAAGCCAAAACCATGCAATCATAATTAGCATTTCAGAGCATGATCATGATCAATTAAGCAAGGCCATAAATTCCCATTTAGAAACGGCCAATAGTAAATGAGACCGTCATCATTACATCAGTAAAACAAGTTACACATCAATTAATTAGGCTTTAGTGGTCCGGTATACAAATGGGTATACTGTTTCAGTCCATCTGAGTGACCTGATATGTATTAACTCATTGATTCCCGAGTTTGATATGACACCAAAATGAAACCTAAAAAATTAAATGTTATAGCATATTTGCGAGCTTGAGTCTGTTGTGCAATTAATTCTAATGTCTTTCATCGCTTTCCCCGTCTTTTAAAGTGCAGTATTGATTTTTTATTTGCATTTACACTGCAACAAACAGGCGTTTACCCCTTGCGAGTCCTATCTGGTACCCATAGGATTTTATTCTACATTTGCCGTTTATGGGTCTGAAAACATTTGCGGGTTCGAGCAATTGTAGCAATTGAATAGCGATTTGCGATTGTAACTTTTGCGGGCTTGAAAGATCAAAGGCTTTGATGGGTTGTAATTTACGATTTTGACAACCACAGGGGTTTTAAGCTTGTAACCCGTAGATCGTTTGCGGCTCGCAAAAAATCACGAAAATTGAAGAGCAGATTAGTTTATAAGCTCCATAACTTTACAATTGCTCAATTGAATAGGTGCCTATATGTCGATATGCCAACTTATTATGTATATATAATAAGTATGGATTGTGGGTCAAAGCTTTCATGGAAAAGACACTGCTCTGGAAATGCATGATTAAGTTTAATTTTGCTATTTGTGTCCCCTGTTCATATAATCTGGGAGGGATTTGTCATCCCCCCGTTCCTAAGGCCCTGGCTGCAAAGCAATTTTTTCTCTGGATTCCACCCCTATAAATGTAACACTAACTTTTAGCATCCATAAACTATTATCATCTGTTTTTGTTATAACTGTTTGTACACGTCCACACTATCTGTAGCAATTGTTGATTAATCCAGAGTTGTACTACTTGACTTTAATTTTAATTATAAAACTGATTTAAATGCAGTAGATATTGGACGGCATTCTCTATATTGCCAAGAGATTGAATTTGGTTTCATTTTTTTAATATCATCAAAAATAGGCAACTGAAATGCTCCTATTCAACAAGAAGCTGACTGCACGACAAGCCTGTGATCTTGGGCTTGTGAATGAAATTTTTTCAGAGTGCACATTTCAACAGGAAGTTTGGGCAAAACTAAAAGAATATGCCACTTTCCCCAAGGAAGTAAGTTATTGAAATGTACACACAAAATCAAGCAATACACAAAAGAGAAAAGTGGAAGCGATATACAAAAGATAAACAGTAATTAATGTATTGTATTCTGATAACTATACTTTAATTAATATATTGTATTCTGATAACTATACTTATTTCAAATAAACACAAACAAAAAAAAAACAAAAAAAAACTTTAAACATATACAGTATCTCACAAAAGTGAGTACACCCCTCACATTTTTCTAAATATTTTGTCATATCTTTTCATTTGACAACACTGAAGAAATGACACTTTGCTACAACGTAAAGTAGTAAGTGTACAGCCTGTATAACAGTGTAAATTTGCTGTCCCCTCAAAATAACTCAACACACAGCCATTAATAGCTAAACCATTGTCAACAAAAGTGAGTACACCCCTAAGTGGAAATGTCCAAATTTGTGAATATTTTTTGTGGGCCACTATTATTTTCCAGAACTGCCTTAACCCTCACCAGAGCTTCACAGGTTGCCACTGGAATCTTCTTCCACTCTTCCATGATGTCATCACAAAGCTGGCGGATGTTAGAGACCTCACACTCCCCCATCTTCCATTTGAAGATGCCCCACAGATGCTCAATAGGGTTTAGGTCTGGTGACATGCTTGGCCAGTCCATCACCTTTACCTGTAGCTTCTTTAGCAAGGCAATTGTCGTCTTGTTTGTGATTGGGGTCGTTATCATGTTGGAATACTGCCCTTTGGCCCCGTCTCCGAAGGGAGGGGATCATGCTATGCTTCAGTATGTCACAGTACATGTTGGCCTTCATGGTTCCCTCAATGAACGGTACCTCCCCAGTGACGGCAGCAACGATGCAGCCCCAGACCATGACGCTCCCACCATCATGCTTGACTGTAGGCAAGAAACACATGTCTTTGTACTCCTCACCTGATTGCCGCTACATACGCTTGACACCATCTGAACCAAATAAGCTTATCTTGGTCTCATCGGACCACAGGACATGGTTCCAGTAATCCATGTCCTTAGTCTGCTTGTCTTCAGCAAACTGTTTGCAGGCTTTCTTGTGCATCATCTTTAGAAGAGGCTTCCTTCTGGGACGACAGCCATGCAGACCAATTTGATGCAGTGTGTGGCGTATGGTCTGAGCACTCACAGGCTGACCCCCCACCCCTTCAACCTCTGCAGCAATGCTGGCAGCAGTCATATGTCTATTTCCCAAACACAACCTCTGGATATGATGCTGAGCATGTGCATTCAACTTCTTTGGTTGAGCATGGAGAGGCCTCTTCTGAGTGGAACCTGTCCTGTGAAACCGCTGTATGGTCTTGCCCAACATGCTGTAGCTCAGTTTCAGGGTCTTGGCAATCGTCTTTTAGCCTAGGCCATCTTTATGTAGCGCAACTATTCTGTTTTTGAGATCCTCAGAGAGTTCTTTGCCATGAGGTGCCATGCTGAACTTCCAGTGACCAGCATGAGAGAGTGTGAGAGTGATAACACCAAATTTAACACACCTGCTCCCCATTCATACCTGAGACCTTGTAACTCTAAAGAGTCACATGACACCGGTAAAGGGGAAAATGGCTAATTGGGCCCAATTTGGAAATTTCCATTTAGAGGTGTACTCATTTTTGTTGCCAACGGTTTAGACATTAATGGGTGATGAGTTATTTTGAGCGGACAGCAAATCTACACTGTTATACAGGCTGTACATTTACTACTTTACATTGTAGAGTGTAATTTCTTCAGTGTTTACAAAATATTTACAAAAACGTCAGGGGTATACTCACTTTTGTGAGATACTGTATGTTTATAAAAGTTATAAAATATTTTAATGTTAAAATATAATATAACAACCATTTTTTATAAATATACAAAGTTGAAAGCTAAGTCAATGGGTATTGGCTATAACTTAAAAAATAAATATTCAGAACTTGTTAAAGGGATATGAAAGTAAGGTGGGTTATGAATGCATTTTGTAGAATGCATCATAACCCACCTAGCAAAAAATGTTTGCATGAGAAAATGCAAACATTTTTTGCAGAAAAGAAACAAAATGTGTAGACACCCCCAGCAACTGAGATTTGCCTCTTGGATATCTCATTTTTAATGAGATATCCAATATGCAGCACATGCTGATTGGCTAAAGGAAAGGAAAGTGTCTGAAATCACGTGACTTCTCACAGTAGGGCAGACCCAGGTGCTTACTGAGCAGGTCTGCACGATCCCCATTGTATAAATTATGCTAATCATCCCTGGAAATTGCAGGGGGTGACAGCATTGAGAGAAAATAGTTTACAAAAGCAAGAAATTCTGCAAACTTCAGTCTAACAGTTTAACTGTTTACTTTGTTTTTTTTTTCATGCAAACAATTTTTTTCAGACTCTATAAATTCTCCTCTATCAGATGCATTCATAATCCAGCTCAATTTCATATACCTTTAATGGATCACACTGTGTTTGTTAAAGAACTATTATTAGTCTTAGCTGATTCCAGGTTAGAAAACAATATATACTGTAACTGAAACCGTCAGCAGAAGTGACAGATAACCTCTTTCACATTTCTTGTCTTGAGAGTTGGAAACTAGTCATCTTGAAAAATAGTCAGTTCTTTATAAAAGAAATTGTATGTACTTTTTATCAAACCAGACAGCCAAACCAAGGAATAGCCTAGTCTCAAAAAGACAATGAAGACACTGTGATAACAATGATTTTGGTACTGTCTTCTCATATTTACTACATTTATTAAAGATATACTGTATGAAAGAAAATAACAGATATGGTAATAAAATAAGTTAATTAAAGTAACATTTGGAACATACAGTAGCTTTGAGTCAATTATTCAGATAATGAAATTACACTTTTGTTTTAGTCTTTGGCCTTTTCTAAGCAGCTGATCCGTGGAGCGATTAAAGAAGCACTTTTCAAAGCTTGTGCAATGGAGAGTGACATGTTTATCAAACGATGGATGTCAGATGAGTGCAGGAATGCAATGGGTGCCTTTTTTCAGAAAAAGGCCAAGCTGTAAGGTATTGTAACTACTATGTTACTTAATAAATATCAGTAATATGTATTGTAACTGAAAATTTAGCTAACATTATGCCTTTGGATAGAGCTCAACCTTAATGCCACAGTTAAACTATACTAACTGAGACGCATAGAATTAAATAAATAATGTTAAAGTAATTGGATGAATAAAAGCTATTTTCTTTTTATTTTCTGCAATACATTTTTTTTATAAACTGGTAGAACTAAATGATCAAAATAGAGAACAATGATAGTAAGGCAAATTAATAATTTCACAAAATAAACATTGCATTTTAATGGAACTCTCACATTTTCACATTTTCCATAAATCAGAGTTTTTTCGTATTTTCCATAAAACTGACTATACCTTGGGTTTTTTTCACAGCATTTGAGTTTTTTTTTTCTTTTTCAATAATTTTTTATTGTTATCAGGATTTAATAATATTTTAACATACCGTTTGAATTATATTCAATGTACATGCAATTTAAATCATATTCCATGCAGGAGTAATATAATAAGCAGATCACAGTTGCATAAAGGAAGTTCAGTTATATTAAATACTCAATAGGTTTGAGTTCTAATACTGCTACGAGTTATGCCAATCAAGTTGTTCAATATGTAGTGACAAACACTCACATCAGGTTTAGGTTCCAGTACTGTTGGGAATTATGCCAAGCAAGTTGTTCAATGTGAAGCTATTTGTAGTGTACCTTTTCAATGGAAGAGACAAAACAATACAGAAAATATGTAACTTTAACCTAAAATAAATAATTAATTACAAAAATAAAAATAATTACAAATTGGTATTCATGACGAGTCTTGATCTTTTCACTATTTAATGAGTAGTCTGCCGGGGGGATCAAAGTCTTTCTGTTAGGCTTAATGAAGTGTATTGGGAGAGTGAGGAGTATTTTGTTAATTAGGAAATGTTAATTGCCCATGGGTTGGACAACCAAGTGTTCCAAATATCTAGGAAATGAGTGATGGAGTTCGTAAGTGTATGTGTACGTCTATTGTGAATCATTATATGGTTCAACTTATGTTTTACTTCTTGAATTCTAAGAACAAGAGATTTCCATTTTTGTGCTATGTGACTTTTCGTAGAGGTCATAAGAAACTGTAGCCATTTGTTCTGATTTTTTTATATCATTGGGAAGTATCTATCCAACAGGAATATATCAATTGAAAAGGAAATAGGGTATTTAGAATTTCGGAAGCTAGTCCCTAGACTGCGGACCAAAGAGTTTGCACCACCGGGCAGTTCCACCATATGTGGATAAAGGTACCAAGAGTGGGGCATTGCCTAAAGTATTGGGAGGAGTTTTGTGCATTTACCTTATGAAGTCTATTCGGAGTGTAATAGGCCCTGTGCATGATTTTTATGGATGTTTCTTGTAGGCTATAACTTAAGGTTCCTTTCATGAGCTTTAAGCATGTCTTTTTCCAATCATTTTGTTCCAATTGAATCCCATGTCTTTTTCCCATTTTTCCATAAAATTTGGTTTGAAAGATTCTGGTGGCGAATTTAGAATCACATACAATTAACTTAGTATTCCTTTTGTTAGTGGGATTTTCTGTAATGGGAGCCAACTAGTTTGGGGAGGGCCCCATTTCCTATATAACATAGTGATGTATTGTTTAATCTTGCAATAGTTGTAGTGTTCCTTTAGCAGGATATTATATTTAATCCTTAGTTGTTTGAAGGTAGTTATCTGGTTGTCCTTTATCCAGGTGCCTAATCTGTCTACTTTAAGAAATGTCCACCAGTTTTTAGAGTCTTCGTTAAGAGAGTTTCATATTTTTGGGGATGTAAGGGTGGGGGTTAGGTAGGTTTTTTTATTTGCAATCTGATCTGAATCTTGCAAATATGGAAAGTGTATGTCTAATAAAAGGGTTACATTGAGTGATGCTTGAGGGGGAGATGTTTGGGGACCAAATTGCAGAAACCCATTTGCTTGGATTTATTTGCATGTTTTCAATGAACACCCACAATTGTTCGTGTTCCCCCGAATGGAATGTGCCTGTGGGATAAAGGATAGCTGGGCTGCCCTATAGTAAGATCTTAGGTTGGGCATGATAAACCTCCTTTTTTGTTACTAAGGAATAAAAGTTTTTTAGAAATGTGTGGCTTTACATTATTCCAAATAAATCTTGTTAGATGTTGTTGAAATGTATCAAGATCTTTAAGATGTATTGGAATTGGCAGTGATCTGAATAGATAAAGTAGTGTAGGTAAAATATTCATTTTGATGGAGTTGATCCGTCCCATCCAGGACAATGTCTGTAGTGAAAGTTTTAATCATGGGAATGTAGTTAGCCTTGTAACGTCCAGACAGATCAGGAGTTAGGTTGATACCTAGGTAGGTGATATGATTAGCGGGCCATGCAAATGACAATTTTCTTTTTAGTTGATTGAGAGTGAGTTTAGCCAATTGGGATCCTAAGGCTTCTGTTTTGCTAAGGTTAACCTCGAGCCCAGAGATCTTGCCAAACTGATCTATGGTGTCTTTCAAATATGGTATGGAAGTCTCAGGTTCAGTCAGGGTGTATACTATGTCATCTGCAAATAAGCAGCACTTAAATTGTTGTAGAGCAAACTTGTATTCCCTGTATTTGTGTTGAGGAACGAATTGCTTGGGCCAGGGGTTCAATCACTAGTGCGAATAATAAGGGGGATATTTATGTCATTCTTACTATCTTCCTCTAGCTTCAGGAAGTTATTTGGTTTATTGTAAAGTGAGTTAAAAGGGTGTATGAAGTTTTCTATAATGCCCATCTTGTTTAGTACAGCCTTTAGGTACTCCCATTTTAAAGAATCAAAGGCTTTCTCTATGTCTAGAGCGATTGTGCATAGTGGTTTGCCTTTTGTTTTAGCTAGGTGAATTACATTTAGTACCCTCCTTATATTGTCCCCTGTCTTAACGGTACAAAGCCCACTTGATCTCTGTGAATTAATTTAGGGGGGAATTTTGAAATTCTGTTGGCCATGATTTTGCCTAGTATTTTTAAATCCCCATTAAGTAGAGAGATAGGTCGAAAAATGTTTGCCTTCAGAGGATCTTATCCCGGTTTTGGGAAAAAATTTAGTTGGCTTGATTGAATTCTGATGGTATTTGGTCACCTTTTAAATAGCATTGTATAGTTTGGTTAAGTAAGGAACAAGATGCTTTGAGAAAGTTTTATAGTATATATTGGAGAAGCCATCCGGACCTAGGGATTTACCCAGTTTAAGGCTGCTGATGGTATCTCCTATCTCTTATGTGGTAATTTCAGTATTTAATAGTTCTAAATCTCCGCAATCTATTTTTGGTAGATCTAGGATATCTAGAAAGCTTTTGATCTGAATTGTGTTTTTGTCAGGGATTGATGAATCAATTGTTTGATATAGGTTCAGGAAGGTTTCCTGTATTTTTGTTTGATTAAAAGGGATTTGGCCTTCTTTAGTTTTTATTTGATATATTTGGTTCTAGCTTTATTTGGATCTCAATTTCCTGGCCAACATGGGGGAGAGTTTATTAGCTTGGCTAAAAAATGTATGTTGTGTGTTGCGCATAGCTTTTTCTGTTTTAATGTTCAGCATGGTATCTAATTCAAGTCTGGTTTTATCAATTTGTAATTTTGCTTCGGGGGGAAACATTTATTTGGTTTCGTCTTTCTAGAATATGTAATTCTTTCAAGAGTTTATTAACGCGCCAACATATTCCATAGCGCTATACAGGGTATGAAAAGAAAAAGTATAATGTTAACAAACTGCAGAAAATGGAGAGCCCTGTTTTGAGCTTAGAATCTTTGTAGAAAATGCTTTTTTTCAAAGCACCCTATAAGATTGGAAGCTCGCTACTTAAAATCTAAAGGGAATAAATAGGCAGAAGCCTGGGCAAGAATAGACAGATAATGAATAGCAAGTGTCAGGAAGGAAGTGGAGTTTACTTAGGTAGGAAGACATGCAAAGTTAGAATGATTTCCATTTAGAAGGAAAAGCAAAGGATTTGATTGAAAGTAATTTGAGGTGAATGGCTCTGGTATGTAATTTTACAGAAAGTATAACGTGCAAATGGGAATGTAAGGTGAGGGGCCTTGGTTAGGAGATATATCTCCAGAAGCCAACAGATGGTTATGTGGGAGACATGATGTGGAAAGGTTGAGAAGAAGAGCTGGAGGAAAAGGCAGGAGTTTATGAGGAAGAAAAAGGCAGGAGAAATCATTGTGTAAAGGATTAATTATGAATAGTTAGCAGGTGTTATTGATCAGGTGTAAGGAATCTGAGAGACTCAATAAAAGAAGAGTAAGCAGGGGTGGGTGGGTGAGGGGCAGGGGGGGAGAGCAGTGGTTGCAGGATCAGAGAGAGAGAGACAGAGGCCAGAGGTAGTGTGGACACTGAAATAGAATATGAGAAGGATGGGCAATGTTATTTCACAGATAAGAAGCAATAAAACAAGGCTTTGGGCTGGGTAAGCAAGCAAGATACGGGGCTTTTCAGACAAAAGCATGGGTACAGATTTGCTTAGTGAAAATTTCTAAACACCTTAAATATCATATCAGAAAAACAGTCAGACAAATATTGATAGTAAATTGCATACAGTAAAAGTTAAGATGGCTCCACAGTGTAGTTAGATACCTTCAGAGAAACTTTCAGGGAGTGTGTTTGGTTGCAGGATCAGAGAGAGAGAGAGAGAGAGAGACAGAGGCCCAGAAGTAGAGCTTTATGAGCTAGCCATAGCCAGCCTATTTTTGTTTCCGGCCTATCGTTGTAGTCAAAGTATTGTTTTATTTCTTTTAAAATTTGAGTTTGTGTTTCGAGGTTTGAAATGATAAACTCATTGAGTCTCCAATGGTATTGAGTTTTAAAGCTTGTTTCTAGATCTAAGGTAATACCAACTGCGGCATGATCAGACCAAGGGCATGGAATGATCTATGAATTTTGTGGGTGATGGAAAAGACCCTTGTCTGTTAGGAGTATGTCTATTCTTGAGTATGTATAGTGAGCGGGAGAGAAGAAAGTGTACTCTCTTTCCTGGGGATGATGTCCTCTCCAAGAGTCAATTAAATTGTTTTTCTGTATTAGTTTATGGATTTTTTGGTTTTAAAGCATAAATCTTTTGTTTTCTTTGATTCCTGATCTATCCAAAGAGGGTTGTAAGGTTAAGTTCAGATCCCCACCCATGATTATTTCCCCTGTATCTAGCGGGATTATATTTTTGAGGAGATGATTTAATGCTTTGTGTGGGGAGGTAGTTGGTGCATAGATATTTACAAGAGTTATTTTCTTATCTAACACTGTCACTATGAGAATGATATAATTCCCTTCTTTATCTGTTATTTTTTGTTCTAGTGTGAAAGGAAATGTCCTATGAAGAAGGATAGCTGTTCCTGCCCTCTTGGTCTTTTGATTAATAGTCTGAAAAGTGGGCTAGTCTTTATGGAGGAATATAGGTATATTATTAGCTGCAAAATGAGTTTCTTGTATAAAGAGTACAGATGGCCTATATCTCTTCTAAAACAAAAATGATTTTCTCCTTTTTTAAGGGTGCATTAAATCCTTTAACGTTGTGGGTTAGGAAATTATATGTTGTATAAAACCATATTTGAGTGTGATATGGAATCTGGGGTGGGTGTAAATATTACCAGTTCGTAGGAGGAGAGGCCATGACCAAGAAAGATTTAGATTGCTCTCCCCCGGAGGATTCAAGGTGTAACTAGATGAAAATCGTATGACTGGGTGGACTCCTAATACTATTGACAGTGTATTCTGGAACTGGTGGGAAGTGTGTCCATCTTAGGCACTAAATCTTCCCCCGGTGGAGATTAAACTGTAACTTTTCAATGAAAAATACTAAATCCTTTATAAAATATGAAGTGTAAAACCCCTTTATCAGGGATAATGAAACTAAAAATAGATAATAAAACATTTAACTGGTTTGGTGAGTATTATAACATTTCACAAGATTTTTAAAGGAGACTTGAAAAGTCACAAGATCGTTATTTCAATGTTTAGTTGAATTATTATGGTCAGAATCTAGTTTTTGAATTATTTTCCTTAAATGTCAAGTTCCATATTGTCAACAATCCATAAGACATTCCACATCTGTCTTCAGGAATACCAGTTGGGTAATAGTTCTTAGTCATTGGCGAAGGTGGACTGGTTTAGTACCGGGTTCTTGGAGCCTTTGGGCCTCATTCTATTATCGGCCGTAAAACGGCCGCAAGGCTGCGATTCCTTGCGGGGGTTCCGTTATCTTGAAATTCAATTATACGGCCCCGCAAGGATCTCCCCTTAGGGCTGGCCGTATATCTTGCAACCGGCCGTAAGCTCTGAAAACTTAAAAAGCAAAAATAAATTCAAGACGGCACTGTACAGCTCTGTAAATGCTAGGGATCATATTGGGGGACATGAGGATTAATAGCAACCCCCTCTCAAGCTTGCACATCAGCCCAAATCCGAGTTTACATTAACTGTTTATTTTCCGGCCGCAGCGTGGGCGGGTCTGAGGTGCTCCAAGCACTCTGGACTTTTTACATGGATATGTGACATAAATTAAAAAATATTTTTTTACGGATTTGAGTGTAGGGGATTGTTGTGCTATTTTTGCTAACACCTACAATCACTTTATAGTCTCCTCAGAGTGCAGGATGGATTTATTTTGGCTTTATAATGTGCTTAATTGGTGCTAGCGGGACCTTTTTCCTGCAAGTAAGCTGCGGCTCGCTTTTAGCCTTGCAGAGAGGGTTCCCGGAGCAATAGAATAGCAACCGGGCTTTTCTTGCGGCCGAAACTCATGCGGCCGTTTTAGATCAAAGGCTTTCCTCCGGCGCGTGCGGACGCAAGGGATAGCAAGGCGCCAGCCGCAAGCCTGCCGGAATCCCCGGCCGGAGGGGAATAGAATAGCCAAATAGCTTGCGGCCGGTCCTTGTGGCCCCGCATCTCCTACGGCCGATAATAGAATGAGGTCCTTTGTGTTTAGTTACTCCTGTCCATGACCGAGTGGGCCTTGGAGTTTGGTTTCTGTTTGGTTGGGTTTCGGCATCTGCATCGTTGGTGTGTTGAATGCATGTAAAAAGTTTGTGGCCTTCCTCTGTGGAGTACATTTTGTGTAAAATCCCATTGTGTTGGAAGAGTAAGGCAAAGGGGAAGCCCCATCTGTATGAGATCTTGCTTCATTGCTCATTTTCAAAGGTTAGAGTTGATAGATCCATATATATTTGGATTTCTGAGCCGTCGGGGGCCTTTCACCGACTCTTGTCTTCTTGTCGTAGAGAGTATGAGATCTCTTGTTTTTTGACGTAAGAATCTTACTATGACATATTTTGGTAAGTCTGTTGAGTTAGCTGCACCTAAGGCTTTGTGTGCTCTCTCAATTTCCCATGATTCTGCTGCGATGTCGGGGAGCAGGGTGTGTATTATTGATGCTATGTATTGTGTCAGGTGAGTTATCTGTTTGGAAATGCCTCTAAATCTTAAGTTGTTTCTTCCCGACTTATTTTCATTTAGTTTCCAATTCTGTAATTTTGAATGTGTTTAGAGAGATCACTCTTCTGTCTCTGTTTTGTGTTTCAACTAATTGATCAGATACTTCTTTGAGATGGTGGGTCCTTTGGCCTTGTTCGTGCATCTACCGTATTGGTCCGAATATAAGCCGCACCCTTTTTCCGATTTTTGAACTTGCGAGTTAAGGGTGCGGCTTATATTCGCGACCGTGAAAAAAATGACAGCCGATTTGCGAGATTTGAGTAACGCGTGTACGGCTTATATTTGGGATTGCAAAATCACTGCCGATTTGCGCGTTTAGGGTGCCGATTTGCGCGCATGTGACTAAATTGTAGCAATTGAATAGCAATTTCCGGTTTTAGTGATTCTAGCATCCTGTAAGGTCTGTAACCTGCAAAAGAAGTTACAGTACATGTTAGAAAGCCTGTTTCTTGCAATGGCTGATCACTTGGAGTTAAAAGCATCAACAAGCCTAGGAGTGAGGGCGTAGTTATGATGCAAGTTTCAAAATTGCAGTTGTTAATTATGCAAAGACAACAAGCAACAGAGAGGCTGGAAAAAAATATGGATTGGATGAATCTAATGTGCGACGTTGGGTTGCCTCAGAGGAGAAATTGAAAAATTCAGTTTCCACCAGAAAATCTTTCAGGGGACCAAAACATGGCAAATATACAGAACTTGAAGTTGTGGTTTATTCCTACGCTCAAGATATGAGAAAAGATGGGATGCCAATTTCACGTGAAGTAATCCAGCTGAAAGCCTTAGAACTTGAAAGACCTTAAAAATAAATAAGAGGGAATTTCGTGCAAGCATTGGTTGGTACCGTCGTTTTATGCAGAGAAAGGGTCTCGCTCTTCGACGAAGCACTTCATTGGCACAGAAACTGCCGGCAGATTTTGAGGAGAAACTGACTAGTTACCAGCGGTATGTCATCCAATTGCAGCAGCGTCACTCATACCCATTAGACCAGATGGGCAATGCTGACGAGTCCCCCGTATTTTTTGACATGCCAAGCAATACAACAGTAGACCAGAAAGGGGCAAAAAGTGTCATTTTAAGAACAACTGGCAATGAAAAACTCAGAATAACGGTGATGTTAGCTGTCACTGCTGACAGAGGAAAGTTACACCCCTATGTTATTCTGAAGTGAAAAACTTTGCCCAAAGAAAGCATTACTGATGGCTTAGTGATTTGTTGCCAGGAAAAAGCCTGGATGACAACTGAACTGATGGTTGACTGGTTGTCTGTAGTTTGGAAGAGAGTCATGCTAGTCTTGGATGCTTTTAAGGGTCATCTCACTCCTGAAGTGAAGACTAAAGTTGCTGCACAGAAGACAGACCTTGTTGTTACACCTGGGGGCATGACTTCAAAGCTACAAGTGCTTGATGTCATTGTCTGAGTGCAGTTGCCAAAAGTAGATTGGTGATCCAATTAATCTATATCAAGTGCATTTAAAATGTATTTTACTAGATGCTGTTTGGACCTAGGCTCTACAAAGACATCAGAGGGCAGACTAGATCTTAGATTGATCCAAATAAATTCACATCCGATTTTGAAAACTGCTAATTTTTTTATCATGATTTCAACTTCATCTTCACTTTTACTAAAACCACCCCAGTCTACATTCTCGACCACTGTCTCATTACATGAAAGGGGCAGAATAGGAACAGATATACAGACTAAAAGAGATTTAATAGCCAACAGTTTATGTAGAGAGCTCATATAAGGTATAGTGGTGGCTGTCCATGAGTAAACAGCCACAAGGTAAAACAAATTAACTAAAGAGTGGTAATAAGTGTTACACAATTGTTCAAAAATGTTTTGGTATTTATAGATAAAAGATATATCTTTATATAGCACCTAAAAGGATTCAAGAAAACTAAGAGAAATTACCCAAGGTAAACTGTGTAGTGGTCTTATATCCATGAGGTAAATGTATAAGACTTCAAATCAATTTGCACTATAAAGCACTGAACACAAGAGAATAAAGAAAAAAGAAACAATATATATTTTTCACAAATTATTTATTTATCATGTTATCTACAGTAGTTTGTTTTATTGCATTAGTGACTGCTTATGGGGCAGTAATTTTCGCCAAGTTTGTTCACTATACTTACAGTTTATTCACTTGAAGTATCACAATAAGGTGTGAGCAGCAGAAACAAAGTGCTGCCATTAACAAGGTATAAACAATACTAACAGTGCCATTGTTTAAAGACTTCCCCTTTGTATAACAAAGTACTACAATAAAACAAGTCTATTTTATACAGGACCTCTTGTTCTAGCTGATATTTACTACGAAGATCTCTCAGCCAAAGTAGTTACAACTATTAAAATTGGCTACATAATATAGTTTGATCAAAGAATCAGAGTTTAGCGGTAGGCATAACTGGTACAGCAACATAATATCTGTAGAAATGTTACAATTCTGTAACATTAAAAACAAACAATAGATCATTTTAACATAGAATTGTCTGCTCTTTCACACCATGAAGAGCACTTATAGTCAGGTAAATGGCCCTTTAAGTAATAAGTGGCGGGTTCCCAGTATTGCTACTATTATATCTATAGGGACCCAAGTGGTAGGTCTTGGCACAGGGGTGTCCAAATTCGATCGTGGAGGGCCACACACATGCCTGGATTTGATGAGTAAATCAGGATGACTTCTTTAATCATCCTGATTGACTCACCTGTGCACAGAAAGGATGTATTCAAATCCAGGCCTGGGTGCGGCCCTCCAGGACCGAGTTTGGACACCCCTGTCTTAACACTTTGCACTATATACAATTTCTTTTTTGATATAATGAATTTTTACCCAGCTCATAATGAGATTTAGACCTATTGCTATTTAATTATACAGTTTTGTACATTTATATGTTGATGTATTGATTTATTTAATTCTAATATGGTGATTTGCCTAGTCCTATCCCCTATACTTATTGATATATTTGTTGACCCAAGTGAATTGTTAATTATTGGGATAATATGGCTTCTCTGCAAATACATTAAGGTGGTGACAGCCTGATTTGTGTTTTAAATATTGTTTTTTTTATATGATGGTTTTGAAAGAATGGATTTTTTTACTTTACATATAAAAGTTACATTTTAATGTCTAAATATATTTTCTTGATTGTATTATGATGCTGTGACTGATACATTTATAGTATTATTTAGAAGGTGTAACTTGGTCACAAAGGGAAGTTCTTTTTCATGTTGTTTAAATATTATACTTATAAATATGCTTGATTATTACACCAAGGCCCTTCTTCCTGGCTCGCCAGAATGTACAAAATTAATATATAATTTCTTTAAATTCTATCAGCCTTATTAAATTGCAATTCGGCAAATTCTAAAGTCTATATAAGCATAGCATATTTTTTTACAGAAGTTTTTTTTTACAGAAGTCAGTGAAAAAGCAAGGTCTTCACTAACTAAAAACTTCTGTAAAAAAAAATATGCTATGTGCTTATATAGAGCCCTTTAGAATTTGCCGAATTGCAATTTAATAAGGCTGTATGTTCTTTTGGGCAGGTGAATAATCAAACAGACAAATAAGATATAATTAAAAACATATATTGTACATAAATCAAAATACTTTTACACAATGAGTTTAGACAAACAGATAATACAATAAGGATAAATTATATTTACAAAAAGGACACTTATTATAAATTCTACATTGCTATATAAAGATACATTTTATTATAATATTGTTAAATACAACACCAAAAGTCAGCATTTTCTTCACGTCCATCTCATTAGGCCTCTGGTCAAGATTAATACCACAGCACTGCTCAGCTGGGCCCTCCTGGTTCTTTCCTTGCTCTCTGGATTTTGAATGACTATTACTCTGGTATTTGATTGAATGACTTGGACATTCCATTGGCCTTTGACTGTCCAACCGACACTGACTTATTCTGATAACAAAAACCTTCTCACCTCCCTCAAACTCCATACCAAAGATCTCCACCCAAAGCTGCTTATTTGATTACCTATAAACATCCTGAGGCCAGAAGCCTTTTGTTGTGTAATATTTCCCACAGAAACCCTCTGTTAAGGGATTAACAGCACTCCCCAGTATGTAAATTTTATGGCATATGAAAAATTTTAGGGTGGGGTGATTGATCAATCTCAATAAATGATATATAGAATTTCGGAAACCAATTACTAAAAATAAAGCTTTATCCAAATACACCTAAATACACTCATAATGTTTAAAAGTTACAACTCTATAAATCACATTTTACACTAAAGAACAGTCAACTGTGTCAATTACAAATACCTGCTTGCACAATTAAATAAGGAAAGAGACCCAGGAGTTTGGGCTAACCCATCTACCACCACCCACCTGTGTATCCCCTGCCATATAATAAGTTTGAAATTAATATATAATATGATGTGTCTGAACTGCAATGTTCATGTGCAATAATATTAAGCCACACCAATCTCTCAGTGTTTGAATCAAAGATTGATACACACAATGTTGCAATATTTACTGAGGTTATTTACCTTTGCTGGGGTTGTTATTGGAATTGCTGGGCTCTAACATGAAAATTCACACTCTGCTTGTGTATTCATAGGGAACGTTGCGTGTCTTATGAGCTATTTAACCTCATGTGACAAACCACCTGAGAGAAAAAGCCTGTGAGAGCCATGCAATAGATACACTTCTCAAATAAAACCTCTCATAGCTATTAGTCAGCCTTGCGGGGGATCCTGCTATTGTATGAGCTCCAGTTGTTATTCTGTAGTTCATACAATATGGTTTTATTTTTACTGATTAGCAAAAAAAACTGTATTTGAAAAAGTAAATGCAATGTAACTTTTAAAGCTTACATGTGAAATTTAGTGTTTGATACTTCACCACAGATATGCTGCTCCCATATGAGGGGCCCAGGGGTAACATTATTTTTATTATTATTATCATCATAATTGATCGGCCTCCCTCCCAGCAGTGGCTATTGCAGGCAGGCCTACACTGGCCAGAAACAAATTGGAACATCCTTTGTGACAGGTTTAATTTCGAACTGATTAAAGAGAGACAGATCTGCTCAAAGCTAAAATTATTTAAGTGAGATACACTATAAATGTATCTGCATGTTCCAGGTATACTTTCAGTAAGCAGGAGGAAGGAACATTATGATAAACCGGTGTTATGTACATAATGAAGAGGGCATATAATTAATATGCTAATGTGCCTAAAATGACTACCCCATAAGCACACACACTGCACTGAATCAAGGTCAAAATTATAGTTTAATTTATGTTTCTGTTTATTCATAGTCTAATACTAGCACAACATTCACTTGCAAAGACAACCAGTCAAAATGAGTAAAGAATAAATAAAAATGTGACATGGCAATTATAAACTCATCTAAAAGTACAATATAGAGACAAAACATTTTTTGGTATAGCCTGGTACACCTGGCAGTTATCTAGGTTACCTATGCGGTTGGGCCAGTCCATGCAGAAATATGTATTAAACCATCAATTGCATTTATACAAAATACTGTAGAATGTAAAGTTCAAATACATTGAAAAGTAATTGCCATTACCTTGAGGTGTTTAAAAGAAAAAAACAAAATCCTAAAGTCATGCTTATTATAATATTTTTATTACTGTATATTCTTTGAAACATTCAAATTCTGCTCTGATCCAAAATTTTAAAATGTATAGAAGGGGATTATCTCCTGGAAATATTTTATCTCCAATACTATAGAAAAGCAAATTCCCTGGTTTGGATCCAATGTTTACCTCTTCCCATGAGATTAAATAAGAAAGTTGATACTTGCTTAACTTTTAAACACAGTATAAATGGCTAGAATAAAAAAATAGCCAAATGTATCCCAACACAAGAATACATTTTTTCTCTTTATAGTGGCAGCTAATGTAAGATGATTTTATTGCCTAGAGCATTTGCAATACATTGCTGAGAAATATCTTGTGGACTGCTTTGGCAGAAAAAGCATTGAGTTTGCATTTGAAACAGATTGTTATCTGTACCTAGACAGCAATTACAGCATCTATTCTATGTCATATATCTTGTAAATGTTAAACAAAATTATACATTAAACTATATATGTGTAGAGATGTATTTGGTGTTTATGCTGCACAAGGCTGAGTCAGATGTGTATCAATTTACTTTCCCCCAATTACAACAACCAAGGGCATAGAAGCCTCCCAAATCTAGGGGGGGATAATGCAACTCTAATCCCAAGACAGGAAGCAGGGGCAGATCTACCACTACCAGATTTGGCCACTCTAGTGCTATGGAGTTATATGTCTTTCTTATGACAGCTTTGACCCATAATTTATTTTATACTATTTCAGGTTGTAACCAGCTGCCAATTGTAGCAGAAAGACTGTAAGAGGACTATCTCAATTCTATTATAAAAATGAAGATGATAGAGCCCTGTCTATACTTTGCCCGGTATGAGGTTAGCAGAATGGGGATCCTTGCTAAATTGGATTGTTCCTCCACTCGTTTAATATTAATCCTTTGGAAGTATACATACGTATATTGGAAACTCACAGAGGAAAGATTAGAGGTCAGAAGTTTATCTCAGGAAGTTACAGACAGACCACCACCAAGAGTCACAGACCCACCAGAAGCCTCGCCTTCCTCCCTTCTCCTCCATAAATCCCCTCTTTTCCCCTGTCACAGGTTGTATTTTTACCAATGATGATCGCTTGTGTTTTATTCAACGTATATACATAATTATCAAAATTACACAATTATGTAGTGTAGACCTGATTTTGGACACTGCAGGGCAACCTAGCATTGTGTATTAAAATGGACAATTCAAGAGAATATGTGACCTTTGTTCTCGATTGTTTGCCATGTTCTTTTTGTTTTGACTAGGCCCCAAGGCCCCATTGTGCCTTTATCTTACCACCTGCTTGATAACATGTGAAGGAGACAATGGAGAATAGAAATTAAGACGTTCTGTATGTCCCAGCATACTATCCGTAAAGTTACAATTTGAAGGTCTCTGCTCATGAGAAAATATTTTCACAGTGGCCTACCCAATTCTTGACTTCTTAAAGCATATTTACCAACTTAGATAAATATTTCATTTGAACAGGAAAATCTTTTAACTCTTACATGGGAAAAGAGGCATACTGTAAGTGTTTGAGTATGATGGTATACAACAGGCATGTCCAACTTCAAGTAGGCTGTGATCTACTATCCAGTATCAAAACTGTTGGTGATCTACCCAACACAGGCATATATATTTCCTTCTCTCTCATTCCGGTTGTCGCTCTACCTCATTCACACATTGTCTCCCCTTCACTCTCTCTCTACCCCTTTCATGCTCTCTCCTTCACTCTCCCTCCTTCAATACCTCTCTTCTTTTCTCTTTCCCTCTTTCCGTCTCTCTTTTACTCTTTCCTTCTCTCTCTCTCTACCTCATTCTCTCTATTTCACTCTCTCCTCTCTCCTTCACACTCTCCTTCTCTCTCTCCTTCACTCATTCCCTTTCTCCCGCTCCTTCTACCTCTCATTTTCTCCTTCTCCCTCTCCTTCTCTCTCTCCTTTTCTCTCTCATTTTCTCCCTCTCCTTTTGTCCCTCTCCTTCAATCTCACTCCCTCCTTCCCTCTGTCTCTCCTTCAATCTTTCTTTCCCTTTCTTTCTGCTTCTCTTTCCCTCCTTCCCTCTCTCCTTTACTCTTTCCTTCTCTCCCTATCTCATTCTCTCTCTCATTCCCCCTGTCCTTTTTTCTCCCTCTTTTCCCTCTCCTTCACACTCTCTTTCCCTCCTTCACCCTCTCTCTTTTTCTCCTTCCCGCTCACACACACACACACTCCCCACCAGACACACTCTCTCCCTCTCTACACACACACACTCCCTCTCTCCTCCACACACACACTCCCTCCCTCTCTCTCTCCACACACACTCTCTCCCTCTCTACATCCACACAAACTCTCCTCCACACGCACACTCCCTCTCTCCTACACCACACACACATTCCCCTCCTACAAACTCTATCGTCTGTCTCTCTCCTTCTCTGTCTCCCTCTCATCCCCAGTTTGTAACCCCCTCTTTGTCTCCCCCCTCTCTCTCTGCCCTCTCTCTTACCTCCATGCTGCTGCTGCTCCTCATGTCCCCTACAGGCGGCTCCTCCTCTTCCCTGCAGGCAGAGGAGATAGCTGGGATCCGTGCAGGCAGAGCAGAAAGCAGGGAGGTGGAGAGGCACATGGGGAGAGCAGGTACCGGCAAGGTGGCATGGGGGAAGGGGCAGGAGGACCATGGGCAGGTGGCCGGCCCCCAGAGATACACACACAGATTTACATACATACTCACAGACACACAGAGACATACTCACAGCAGGCTGCAGCAAGGTCACGCAATGCTTCCCCTTCCTTGGGGGAACTTTCTGTGTGATCTACCAAATGTCATCACGTGATCGATGTGTTGGACATGCCTGGTATACAAGACCACTGGACAACTATATAATGTAAATAATAGATGGGTGTGGTCTTCTTTTTACCCTAAAAATGCATGACAATGGCTCCCACAAGAAAACTCCCATAAAATATGTTCACTTGCACCCAAGGGGTTTGGCACATAGCTCTCTACCATGTATTCATAGCCTACCTTACATATACCCATAGGAGACTCCATCCTACTACCCATTTCTCTCCACCTATCTATACAAACCCCTTCCCATGTCAGGAAACTGGTTAAAAATAAATAAAATTCAAAGTACCCTGTATACCAAAAGTGCATATATATAGGTGTTTTTATTATATATTAGTTTTGGAGCTAATGTAATTTATTTTATTACTCATAAAAGTGCATAGTTAATTTTTTATATTAATTTATTTTATAATGTGGCCAATATTATTGTTATATTATTTTTTGTCTTTTTGCGAACAGTGATGTTATCGTGACTTTAGATCTATATTTTGATGATATAGTTCTAATTATAATCCTTAGGTTTAGTGTGAAATTAATAAACAGCTAGTCTCATTACTCTGATTCATTCATATTACTTATCATAGCATAATTTGCCCATTTGCTATACATATTTATTGTTTTAGCTTGTTCTATTCAGCAAATACATGATATTGTGCATTGATCATGAACATTACAGTACTTACTCGAACGGAAGCATGATATTTAAACCTGAGTGCACCCTCTGAAACGGCCCTCAGGCAGAAAATAGGTTTCTGTGTTGAATAGTATTTTTGGGGTGTCTGTTCATGTTATCAGACTTTGCTTAATTGTGTGTGTTTTTATACATTATAAAACATTATTATACATTATACATTATTACCAAATATGTGGCTAGCTTTACATTCCAAGGATCCTATCAGTGCACAGTTACATTTCAGTAGTTAGCTTGGCTAAAATTACTTACCACTTTATTCTTTTTGGAACATTATATTAATTGCTATATTGGTATTGCAAACTTTCCTGTTTTCGCAACTACGTTTTCTTTGAGATTGTATAACTTGCGGTGCGCTAACATTGTTAAGCCTTCCAGAAAGTAGGACCCCTTTATGGCATAGGGAAATTAGGACTGATTAAGTGATGTTTTTAATTTGTGGCATATATTATTTCTAAACCAAAAATAAGAGAAAAGACCACATATATAAATTTATAATATGGTATAGCATAGTTTAGTAGTGTATTTCTTATTATTAATACAGTTTTCCAATGTATTACGTTATTATGTTTGCGGCAAAGAAGGATAAAGCTTTGAATGAAGAGAGAGCTGTTACTTTTCAAGTAATGTAGGGTTTAAGCTCATTGCAAGCACTTACTGGAACATATAGGTTTAGGTAGATTTCTTACAAGAGCCATGTAATTGCACTTTAGGTAAAAATACATGTAAAACAGGAACACATCACACATAGTTATCACTCGCAATTATATACTTATGATGGTTTACTATGGGCAGTATATAATAGCTCCATTAGGGCTTATGTTATTATTGACCTGTAAGATTTCCTATGAGAACAATGTAATTGAACCATAAGATAGAAAAGGAGATGGTCAAAAATACAATAGGCACTCCTCATACCCTGTAGCAATCTGCCTTGCTGTGATGGGCATGTTTCTAATGTGAAATTTGGTCCATCCCCCACCTACTCCCCTCTGTTCTGCAGAGCAATGTTGACTCTCCACCATTGGCTAGGACAGAGCCCCTGACTTGTGATCCATCTCTCCTATAGCTATCACTAACTTGTATAGCACTAATTAGCATATGCAGAGCCATACAATTACACCACAACCTGTTGGTCCTGTCCTACTGTGACGCCAAGGGGCCACTAGGGACGCTGGGGATTGATTCAACCAACTGGTGCCCTGTGAGGACAAACATTGCACCTCCAATGGATATATGGACTGTTATTTCCCTGTGAGCAGGATGGTCAGAATTGTGATACCCCCTGGATGTATGGGTTAGGGTGCCCTGCTGACATGTGTGGATTTATAATAATTATTGTTGCATTGATTGCATCAGCGCTACGGAATATTTTGGCGCGTTATAAATAAACTATACTAATCATTGATAGCATGTGTAATTATAACTGTGTGATATGGTTGTTACCAGGGGAACTTAGAATTAACTGTCAGTGGCCCTGGTGTGTTTGATGTCCAGGGGTTTGATTCTCCCAGATGAATACAATGATGTCTATGGCCCACATCCTCAGGGAAAGGGGTCTGAGATCTGGGGCACCAGGGAACAACGCTCAAAAAAGCTAGGCGTCTAAGGGACAGCTGTAAGACTTCCCAGGAAATGTAGTTAAATGTGGGGAAAGGGAGATCTAATTAACTGTTGTTGTTCCCTTGTGACATATGGTCGTTGTCACTTTGGGAGCTTGGCTCATAGACTTGCAATCTCTGATCGCAGGTGTGCTTTCCTCTCAGTGAGGCCAGAATACATAGTCACATAGTCCACAAAACAAACTGTCTCCTTACGTAATTAAGCAAGCTAGCCCCCCTGGCTAGCGGAACAAATACAGTAAGTAATTTGTTAATTACTGTCCCAAGCTCCAAGGTACCTGAAGGGTTGTAACGGAGGATGTCAGGCCTTGATTGACAGGTGGGCTACATTGCTAGGAGAAGGGGCTTGAGGATTGGCTAAAGAGAATGTTTGCTAAGTGGGTGTGACCTGATGGTGACGGGTGATGGATGTGGATAAATAGGCTGGATTGTGACTAATAACAGTTCTCAGTGTGATCATGCATAATTACATGTGTGTTGATTATTGAGGGATGGGTTATCACTGGTAGTAAGGTAACTCTACTACTCTGACTGGTGATTCCATTGTTCCTGTGGTAATCCTGGTGGTCCATTACCAGTCCAGTTCTATTCCTGCTAACAGGTTCTGGGCAATCCCAACAGAAGTAGTGGTCGTGATACCTACCGTCTCTGCTTTCTTGTACTTGTGTACACTGAATAGTGCTCTCTCATTGACTGATTGGGAGCATGTTCTCTGTGAGAGGCTAAGAGCAATGAAACTGAATACAGAGCGGGAAGGCAGCATGAGATCATGTGAGTAAACCAAGGCTATGTTAGAAGGAAAATAGTAGGCCGCTGTTTGGTTCATTGATTGGGTGCAATATGTGCTTTCTTCTGACCAGGGAGGGGTGACATGGAATCATTTTTTATATTATTTGTATTATTTATTATATGCTGGTAAGGACAGGAATATCTTTTGGTGGGCTATATGCAATATTTGTGACTTGCTAATTGGGGCAGAGGTCCATTTTAGGGGGCTATTTGTATTACTGGATATACTCGAGTTTAAGCCGAGTTTTTCAGCCCTTTTTTTAAGGCAAAAAAGGCCCCCTTGGCTTATACTCGAGTCACTCTCGCCACCCCCCGTGTCACTCTAACCTCTCTAACCCGCCCGTGTGTCTCTAACCCTCCCGTGTGTCTCTAACCCCCCCTGTGTGTCTCTAACCCCCCCGTGTGTCTCTCTACCCCCCTCCCCCTCCTCAACCTAAACCCCCTCCTCAGCATAAACCCCCCTCAACCCCCCTCCTCCACCTAAACCCCCCTAAATACCTCCCCCCTCTCCCCTCACTTACCTGCTTGTGCTCCGGCCTCCGCTCCTTGCCGCGGCGCCGGCGCGCATGTGACGTCACATGCGTGCTGCGTCATTAGCATATACCGGGTGCCGAAACCCGGTATATGCTAATGACGCGGCGTGCATGTGACATCAAATGTGCGCCGGGTCAAGGAGCGGAGGCCGGAGCACAAGCAGGTAAGTGTGGGGAGAGGGGGGGGGGAGGTATTTAGGGGGGTTTAGGTGGAGGAGGGGGGTTGGGGTTGAGGGGGGTTGAGGAGGTGGGTTGGGGTTGAGGAGGTGGGTTGGGGTTGGAACTCCAATTTACAGCGATTTTGCCGAGTTACAAAGATCGAAAATCGGCTAAGTGAGAAAAAAATGGCCGCCGAAAAAAATGAAAACGAGGCTATACTACTAAGAACTGCGTAAAACACAGCCATAGACGTAGGTGTTAGAAAAAATACGAGATAAAGGATGCGGATTAACCGCGCAATAAGTAAAAAGACAGTAGCGAGTACATTTTACGACCAGAAATTACAGATTTACGCATTAACACAGATTTAACGACTTTGTCTCGCACAACATCGGATTTCCCACCTAAACAAACGCATTTGATGAAATATAAGTTGCAAATTACAAAAATATAAATTTTATAAAAAAAAAATTGTATTTATTTGAAGACCAAAAAAAAGGGACAAATGTAGTGTCATTTTGTGTGGCAAACAAATTTAATGTTAAACCGTAGTACTTTAGCGGGCTTAGCGATGAGCGCCGCAGGCGATCATCACCTGGCGAGCCTCGCACAGCGAGGCGAGCCGTTAAACCGTAGTACTTTGTCAATGAGCGACGCAGAAAAAATGACGGACGAACAAAACGAAAACCAGGCTACAGCACTATAACCACGCAAAACACGTACCGATAATCTGCGAAGACGCATAAAACACATTATCCGCCATTTTAGGATAATGCAGAAGTACACAGCTACGTTAACGGTTTCGGCTCGCGCATGCACACTATTACACTGCACACGTTCATCACGCTTACACAGCACCTACACACCACTAATGCTGCTGCAACATCAACTCAGATTGCAAGCTCTTCAACACAATGCATAAAAATATGTAAATTCATTTATTAATTTGACTTCTATATTTCAGTAGTACACAAAAAAAAAACATTAGCTACCTTACAGTTCCATGTGTATATTAATAACTAAACAACTTTTAAAACATACACATCTGATTGCCGTCATTTTTTGACGGGCAATACGCTAGTATATATATAACAAGCAAACCCTCTTCTGACACATATATAATTTATATAAAGTTATACCCCACACAACGCTACCCCGTGCAGTGCTGATTCTTTATAGCGATGTTTCCGGGGCCAGACCCCGAACTTTGCTAAATCTCACGATATCGCGCTGAAGAGATTTAAATCCCTGTTTAGCGCTTTTTTTTTTGCCATATCGCTGGTCAGTGATATGCCAATATATTACCCCATTTAGTGCGGTTTTTTCATTGCGCTCCTGCATGCAACGCGCTAAATGTGGTATACCTGTATATATATATATATATCTGCATATATATATATATATATATATATATATATATATATTTACAGTGCCTGGCAAAAGTATTCCCCCCTTGGCATTTTCCGTGTTTTGTTGCCTCACAACCTGGAATTAACATGGATTGTTTGAGGTAGTACTTTAGCGGGCTTAGCGATGAGCGCCGCAGGCGATCATCACCTGGCGAGCCTCGCACAGCGAGGCGAGCCGTTAAACCGTAGTACTTTGGCAATGAGCGACGCAGAAAAAATGACGGACGAACAAAACAAAAACCAGGCTACAGCACTATAACCACGCAAAACACATACCGATAATCTGCGAAGACGCATAAAACACATTATCCGCCATTTTAGGATAATGCAGAAGTACACAGCTACGTTAACGGTTTCGGCTCGCGCATGCACACTATTACACTGCACACGTTCATCACGCTTACACAGCACCTACACACCACTAATGCTGAAGCAACATCAACACAGATTGCAAGCTCTTCAACACAATGCATAAAAAAAAATATATATATATATATATATATATAAAATACATATTATATATATTATATTAAATGTATATATATATATATATATATATATATATATTATAATTGTCTAACTACGAGACGTCGTCACGCTCCGTTGCGCAGTGCGTACGACTTTGCGATGAGCGCCGCAGGCGCTCATCGCCTGCGAGGCGAGCCGTTAAACTGCTCTGTTGCGTAGTGCGTACGACTTAGCGATGAGCGCCGCAGGCGAGCCTTGCATAGCGAGGCGAGCCGTTACTTCGTAGCACTTTGGCAATGAGCGCCGCAGGCGCTCATTGCAGGCGAGCCTTGCGTAGCGTGGCGAGCCGTAACTTCGTAGCACTTACAAAAAAAATACGAGCTGAAAAAAATTACGACATAAGCGGCAGAAACAAAACATGCCCACAACTTTTTTTTTTTTTATTGTGAAGCAAGGAACAAAGAGGACAAAATAACAGAAAAAGTCAATGTGCATAACTATTCACCCCCTAAAGTCAATACTTTGTAAAACCACCTTTTGCGGCAATCACAGCTCCAAGTCGCTTTGGATAAGTCTCTATAAGCTTGCCACATCTTACCACTGGGATTTTTGCCCATTCCTCCTTGCAAAACTGCTCCAGCTTCTTCAAGTTGGATGGTTTGCACTTGTGAACAGCAATCTTTAAGTCTGACCACAGATTTTCTATTGGATTGAGGTCTGGGCTTTGACTAGCTCCATTTATATGTTTCCCCTTAAACCACTCAAGTGTTGCTTTAGCAGTGTGTTTGGGGGTCGTTGTCCTGCTGGAAGGTGAACCTCCGTCCTAGCCTCAAATCACGCACAGTCGTACAGGTTTCGCTCAAGAATATCCCTCTATTTAGCACCATCCATCTTTCCCTGAACTCTGATCAGTTTCATAGTCCCGGCTGCTGAAAAATATCCCCACAGCTTGATGCTGCCACCACTATGTTTCACTGTAGGTATAGTGTTCTTTGGGTGATGTGTTGGGTTTGTGCCAGACATATAGTTTTCTTTGATGGCCGAAAAGTTCAATTTTAGTCTCATCAGACCAGGGCACCTTCCTCCATACATTTTGGGAGTCTCCCACATGCCTTTTCGCAAACTCAAAACAAGCCATTTAGTTTTTTTTTCTGAAAGTAATGGCTCTCTTCTGGCCACTCTGCCATAAAGCTCAACTCTATAGAGCGTACAGCTTTTTGTCGTCCTATGTACAGATACTCCAATCTCTGCTGTGGATCTCTGCAGCCTTTCCAGGGTTACCTTAGGTCTCTGTGCTGCCTCACTGATTAATGCCCTCCTTGCCCAGTCCGTTTTGGTGGGCGGCCGTCTCTTGGCAGGTTTGCTGTTGTGCTATGTTCTTTCCATTTGGTTATGATAGACCTGATGGTGCTCCTGAGGATCATCAAAGATTTGGATATTTTTTTATAATCTAACCCTGACTTGTACTTCTCAACAACATTGTCCCTTACTTGTTTGGAGAGTTCCTTGGTCTTCATGGCAATGTTTGGTTAGTGGTGCCTCTTGCTTAGGGGCCTTTCAAAAAAGGTGTGTATATGTAATGACAGATCATGTTACACTTAGATTGCCCACAGGTGGACATCATCTCACTAATTATGTGACTTCTGAAGCTAATTGGTTGCACCACCGCTTTTTATGGGCTTCATAACAAAGGGGGTGAATACATACGCACATGCCAATTTTCTGTTTTCTATTTCTAAAAAATAGTTTTATGTATATATTTTTCTCCTTTCACTTCACCAACTTAGACTACTGTGTTCTGATCCATCACATAAAATTCTGATTAACAAAACATTGAACTTGGCTGTAATGTAGCAAAATAGGTAAAAAGTCAAGGGGGTGAATACTTTTGCAAGGCACTGTATATATTTTGCAAGGGTTTGTTTGTTACATATATATTAATTTACTATAATACATTACAGAGTGATAGGGAGCTTATCCCAGTGATCCCGTCACTCCCCCGTAGTCTCCTTCTCACCTCAGTCCCTTTAGCTGCTGGATTCATCTTATTGCCAGGTCTCGCGAGATCTCATGAGACCCGATTATATTTTACATGCTAATAGGGGCAGGGGTTCATTTTGGGGAGCTATTTGCATGTATTACATTGTGATGGTAGAGGCAGAGAGACCCTTTTTTGCTGCTTTATTTTTTTACATGCTGGAGTTGGCAGGGAGAATACAATTTGAGTGCTTCAATCTATTATATTGTGGAGGGTAGAGCTCCTTCCTGTGTACATGGGACTTTTTTTTTTGTTATCACATATAATAGATGTCAAACTGCGATTGCTGCAAATGGGCGCGCATGTGCATTGTACAAAGGGCTGCGGGAAAGAGGGGGAAGACACAGAGGAGAGGAAGAGACACAGAGGAGGGGGGAGACACAGAGGAGGGGGGAGAGACACAGGGGAGGGAGAGGATGGTGGAAGAGACACAGGAGAGGGGGAGACACACAGGGGTGGGAGAGAGGGGTAGACACACAGGGGAGGGAATGGGGGGCGACACAGGGGAATGAGAGGGGAAGAGACACACAGAGGAGGGGGGAGAGAAACATGGGATTGAGGGGGGGAGAGACACAGGGGAGTGAGAGGAGGGGGGAGAGACACAAAGGAGTGAGAGGAGGGGGAGACAGGGGAGTGAAAGGATGGTGGAGAGACACAGGGGAATGAGGGGGAGACACAGATGAGGGGGGAGAGACACAGGGGAGTGAGAGGAAGGGGGGAGAGACACAGGGAAGTGAGAGGAGGGGGAGAGACACAAAGGAGTGAGAGGAAAGGGGAGAGACACAGGGGAGTGAGAGGAGGGGGGAGAGACACAAAGGATTGAGAGGAAGGGGGAAAGACACAGGGGAGTGAGAGGAGGGGGGAGAGAAAAAGGGGAGTGAGAGGAGGGGGAATAGACACAGGGGAGGAGGGGGGATACACACAGGGCAGGGAGTGGCGAGACACGGGAGGGAGTGGAGGGGGAAGAGACACAGGGGAGGGGGTAGAGACACTGGGGAGGGAGAGGAGGGGGAGAGACACAAAGGAGTAAGAGGAGGGGGGAGAGACCGGGGATTTGAAAGGAGGGGGCAGAGACACAGGGGAGGGAGAGGAGAGGGAAGGAGACACAGGGGAGGGGGAGACAAACAGGGGTGGGAGAGGAGGGGGAAGAGACACAGGGGAATGAGGGGGAGAGACACAGGGAGTGAGAGAAGGGTTGAGAGACACAGGGGGGTTGAGAGGAGGGGGAAGGAGACACAGGGCAGGGGGCAACACACATGGTTGCGAGAGGAGGGGGGAGAGACACAGGGGAGGAAGAGGAGGGGGAAGGAGACACAGGGGAGGGGGGAGACACACAGGGGTGGGAGAAGAGGGGGGAGAGACACAGGGGAATGAGGGGGAGACAGAGGAGGGGGGAGAGACACAGGGGAGTGAGAGGAGGGGGGAGAGACACAGGGAAGTGAGAGGAGGTGAGAGAGACACAAAGGAGTGATAGGAAAAGGGAGAGACACAGGGGAGTGAGAGGTGGGGGGAGAGACACAAAGGATTGGGAGGAAGGGGGAAAGACAAAAGGGAGTGAGAGGGGGAGGGAGAGAAAAAGGGGAGTGAGAGGAGGGGGGATACACACAGGGGAGGGAGAGGAGAGACACGGGAGGGAGAGGAGGGGGAAGAGACACAGGGGAGGGGAGAGACACACAGGGGTGGGAGAGGAGGGGGTAGACACACTGGGGAGGGGGAGAGACACAGGGAGTGAGAGAAGGGTTGAGAGACACAGGGGGTGAGAGGAGGGGGAAGGAGACACAGGGGAGGGGGGCAACACACATGGGTGTGAGAGGAGGGGGGAGAGACACAGGTGAATGAGGGGGGAGACACAGAGGAGGGGAGAGAGACACAGGGGAATGAGATGAGGGGGGAGAGAGACAGGGGAGTGGGAGGAGGGAGGGAGAGACACAAAGAAGTGAGAGGAAGGGGGAGAGATACAGGGGCGTGAGAGGAGGGGGAGATAAACAGGGGAGTGAAAGGAGGGGGGAGGGACACAGGGGAGGAAGAGGCGGGGGAAGGAGACACAGGGGAGGGGGGAGACACACAGGGGTGGGAGAGGAGGGGGAGAGACACAGGGGAATGAGGGGGGAGACACAGAGGAGGGGGGAGAGTCACAGGGGAGTGAGAGGATGGGGGAGAGACATAGGGAAGTGAGAGGAGGTGGGAGAGACACAAAGGAGTGAGAGGAAGGGGGAAAGACACAGGGGAGTGAGAGGAGGGGGGAGAGACACAAAGGATTGAGAGGAAGGGGGAAAGACACAGGGGAGTGAAAGGAGGAGGAGAGAAAAAGGGGAGTGAGAGGAGGGGAAATAGACACAGGGGAGGAGGGGGGATACACACAAAGGAGGGAGAGGAGAGACACGGGAGGGAGAGGAGGGGGAAAGAGACACAGGGGAGGGGAGAAACACACAGGGGTGGGAGAGGAGGGGGTAGACACACTGGGGAGGGAGAGGAGGGCGAGAGACACAAAGGAGTGAGAGGAGGGGGGAGAGACAGGGGAGTGAGAGGAGGGGGCAGAGACACAGGGGAGGGAGAGGAGAGGGAAGGAGACACAGGGGAGGGGGGAGACACACACAGTGGTGGGAGAGGAGGGGGAGAGACACAGGGGAATGAGGGGGGACACAGAGGAGGGGGAGAGACACAGGGAGTGAGAGAAGGGTTGAGAGACACAAGGTAGTGAGAGGAGTGGGAAGGAGACACAGGGGAGGGGGGCAACACACTTGGGTGCGAGAGGAGGGGGGAGAGACACAGGGAATGAGGGGGGAGACACAGAGGAGGGGAGAGAGACACAGGAAAATGAGAGGAGGAGGGAGAGACAAAGGGGAGTGAGAGGAGGGAGGGAGAGACACAAAGAAGTGAGAGGAAGGGGGAGAGACACAGGGGCGTGAGAGGAGGGGGAAGTGACACAGGGAAGGAGGGGGGAGACACATAGGGGAGGAAGAGGAGACACACAGGGGTGGGAGAGGAGGGGAGAGAGACACAAAGGAGTGAGAGGAGGGTGGAGAGACGGGAGTGAGAGGAGGGGGGAGAGACACAGGGGAGGGAGAGAAGGGGGAAGAGACACAGGGGTGGGAGAGGAGGGGTAGACACACTGGGGAGGGAGAGGAGGGGTAGAGACACAGGGGAGGGAGAGGAGGGGGGAGGGAAATGGGGGGGAACAGACACGAGTGAGGGGGGAAGAGACACAGGGAAGGGAGAGGGGGGCAAGCGACACAGGGAAGAAAGAGGGGGGCAAGAGACGCAGGGGAGGGAGAGGTGGGGAAAGAGACACAGGGGGAAAGACACAGGTGGGGAGAGGGGGTAAAAACACGGGGGGGGAGACACAATGGAGGGAGAGGAGGGGGGAAAGGACACACAAGGGAGGAAGTAGACAGAGGGACAGACTCGCAATGAGCATCAAAGGCGCTTATTGCGAGGCCTGTGATGAGTGCCGAAGGAGCTCATCGCGAGGTCAGTAAAGTAGAGGGGGAGAGGCTACCATTGTGTGGCAAACAGCATTGCCAGGATTCACATTTTATTGCCATCATTTTTGACGGGCAAGTTGCTATTTATTATATAATGCTGGAGGGTTTGTTGTGTGCCCTGCATTGTGCCTTAGGTACTTCTGACCAAGTATTGGGAACACAGCCAGTGACTCTCTTTTGTTTCATGTTTGGGGGGAGTGCAAGTGAGACTATTAACACTCTAAATGCTCTTGCTTATTGAGACAGAGGCAGAAACACACAAATGAGATGATGGGAAGAAATAGAAAACATCACCAACCTCAGAAGAGGCCCACCACCATGCTGAGAGAATTCTTAGCATTGGCTAGGTAAAAACGCAGTTTTCATATTTCTAAATGACTAGCGACTTGCCTGTCAAAAAATGACGGCAATAAGATTGTAAGGCAGGTAATGTTGTTTGCGTGCAAAATTAATTTTGTTGGTGTTTTAAGATCCTTCGGCGCTCATTGCGAGGCTCTTGGTTGTTTGTGTGCTATGAGCAGCGTTGGTGTTTTTCTTTGGTATGGCAATGAATAATTAATAAAATAAGAAATTAATATACTTTACCTATTGTGAAGTAATATATGCAGGAAGCATTGTGTTGAAGAGCTGGCAATCTGTTTTCATGTTGCTGCATCATCAGTGCTGTGGAGCTGCTGTGTAAGTGTCATGAATGTGAGCAATGTGTAGTGTAATAGTGTGTGTGCGCGAGGCAAATCCGTTAGGGTAGCTGTGTACTTCCAGATTGTATAAGTTAGTGTTCTAAAATGGCGCCTAATGTGTGGTATGCAGCTGTGGCAGATTTTGCGTCCTTGTTTTCGGATGTCGTTTGACTTTTTCGGTAAATCCGTAGGTGTTTGGTGGTTTTGCGTGTTTAGGGTCCTTTAGCCTTGTTTTCGTTTTGTTCGGCGTCCATTTTTTCTCTCGCTTAAGGGATTTTCGGGTGTCTAAACTCCGAAATTTGGACTTAAATCGAGGTGTAACTTCACTTGCAGACGTCCTGGGTGTGGGTAAGCTTTTTATGTGTTTGTTGTGTGTATTTATTGGGTTTCTAATGTTTTTTGGGTCGCGCGGGTTGCGTCCTTGTTTTTGGATGTCGTACGTCTTTTTCGGAAAATCCGTAGGTGTTTGGTGGTGTTTTGCATCTTTAGAGTGCTGTAGCCTCGTTTTCGTTTTTTTCGGCGGCTATTTTTTCTCTCGCTTAGGGGATTTTCGGGTGTCTAAACTCTTTTATTTGGAGTTAAATTGAGGGGTAACTTCAGTTTTTGAGGTCCTGGGTGCCTCCCCTTTCTGTAGGTAAGCTTTTTATGTATTTGTTGTGTGTATTTATTGTGTTTTTCATGTTTTCATGTGCGTGGGTTTCGGGCTGTTTTTGCAAATTCGTAATGGGTTGTAAAGCGTCTCGTATTTTTGTTTCGTAACTCCGTTAATTTTGCAAGGTCCGCAGTTGCTGGCAAGGAGCGCCTTTGGCGCTCCTTGGCTGCAGGCTCGCTACGCAAGCCCGCAGCGTTAGCAATAGGCCGCAGGCTCACAACCATATATGTGATAGTTGTGTTTCTGTGATTATAGGAGAAGAGAGGAAAAATGCAATGAGTAATGGGTGTAGCACGAGGACGACTGCAATGAAAATTATTTGTGGTGGTATCTTCTATCCCACCAATTTAAGCTGCCACTGACTTGCACATTGGTTCATAGCTTTACAAACACGTGTCACAGCCTTGATATTAGAATCAATTAATTTGTGACTGGTATTAATATATCTATTGGTGTGAAATACACCAAACTTAATTTAACTGGAACTTTGCTTCACTCTTTTGTACACTTGTTCACCCTCAGCTATCAAACACTAACTGTTGCAAATCAAACGAATAACCTACATAGCTTATAACTATTGAATTCATCCAGGCATCTTCCAGACAAAAATATAATTCTTAGGAGCAATATAGATTTTCTAGCATGACATAGATCCTAGGATGGAGAGAATTAATTCTGTAAAATATTTTGAAGCCACAAATACAGATTTTAGGAGCCCGAACTTCTAACGTCCTGAGATATTTTTACGTGTGCATCTCCTGATACTGTCCCAAGATTCTTGTTGATGGAAAATAAGGCAATGTGGCAGGCCTTTTAACCTCTTAACTGTAGCAAGTATAGAAACATAGTCATAGCATATGTATATTTATTTATATACCGTAATTTATTTATATACTGTATGTTAGAAAGGGATTAGAACCCTCCTGCGTGTAGACATAGGTGTGAATATGAGCATACTGCATCTGAAAATGTACTACTACAGACCAGGGTCTTGTTGGTCTGTGCAAAAATGCATGTCTTTAGCTTTTCCCTTAAAATGTGTTTTTAGTATTATATTAAGAGCCACAATGATAACCCATTTGATGTTGTCTTTTTCCACAGATTTGAAGTAAAAATGTATGTGTAATAATATTTTACTCTTGCCAGTTGTCCACTAAATGTAAAATCATTGTTTTACTTTGAAATATTGTAAAATGAAAAAACTCCTAACTAAATTGAAAACATCATACTTTATTGATTTGCTTTAAAAGATTGATTGCAACCGAAAACCCTATACCTTACAGTCAGGGTCTGCCTTATTGCTGAGCATATTGACATTTGAATTATCACAGAAACTATTAATTATGTAATACTAGGAACTTGCCATTATAAATTACGTTATCATATAGTATCTTAAATTCTCTGTTCTGTCTGTCTCAGTGCTGCCCCTCTCTGTTAGTCATCTCTCCCTCCCTCCCTCTCTCTCCCCATCACCTTTATCTCTCTCTCTCTCTCTCCCTCCCTCTCTCTCTCCATCCCCTTCCTCCCTCTACCGCTCTTTTGCCCCATCTCTCTCCTCCTCTCTCCCCTCCCCCTCTCTCTCCTCCCCACTCGCTCCCCCTTCCTCCTCTCTCCACTCCCTCACTCTCCCCCCTCCCTCCCCTCCCTCCCTCCTATCTCTCTCTCTAATAAGTATTATAGTGGATTATATAATAACTGAATCCTTACCTTGCAATCTGATATATTTTAAATAGAATGTTATATTGAATGTTAACTTTCAATAAAACTGGCTACTAGAGCCACTTAAATAGCAATGGTTCCAAATGTTTTAATGTAAATTCATAGGCAATAATAAGTACTTCATCAGTTGAGTGTGTTTTTGAAAAATTATATTTTTATCCATGTGTATCATGGACCACAACTATACTTGATAATGTGCAAAATGTTTTTATAGAAAGCAACATAAATAAATAAACACAGCCTTTAAATATTTCACTTTTATATGCAATTTTACTGTGGGGTTCAATTTCCTTAAGTCAGCTGCTTTTTCAGAAATAAACTAATAAGAAGGCGTTCATCGTGAGGCCCATAAGGTAGGGGGTGGGGAGAGGCTCGGAATAAGCGCAGAAGATGCTCATTGCGAGGCCCGCGATGAGCGCCAAAGGCGCTCATCGCAAGACTCGCAAAAGAGGCTCCGACCAGCTTCCGAGTTACATGATTGAAAAAAAAAGCCGCCATTTCTTTTCAAGCCAACGGTGCTCATTGCGAGGACCGTAAAGTAAAGGAGGGTGGGGAGAGGCTCGCAATGAGCGTCAAAGGCACTTATCGCGAGGCCTGCAAGGGGAGAGCCTCACATTGGGTGGCAAACAGCATTGCGAGGCTTCAAATTTTATTGACAAAGTAGGAGAAGGGAAAGAAAAAGTATCCTTTAGAATTGAAGTGCACACCCTCTGCCCTAATGACAATATAGAACAGCAAATATGTTAAAACTTAACGTTTATTGATTTAATATTAAAATGTATTATTAAAATCCTGAAATACTGATGAGATCCTATGGGTAGTGAAATCTGAAATGATTATTTGGACTTTATTTTGTAATAAATATAATTAATAAACTGTGGAAATAAACACTGCATCCTCCGAAATAAAGTGATGTGTGACTACACAGTGCAAAATAATAATCGATGGAATACTAATAAGGAGCAGAAACATAGGTCTAAACTATGAGACCTATATGTTTGCTTAATGCGTATTCCATATATACAAAGTGACTAGTGCTAGTAATAGTAGTGACAGTGGTATCACTTATAAATATTGCACCTTCATGAAGCTTATAAATTGAATATTCTAAAGTGCCAAGTGCCAATACAATTGAATAAATATAAATATAATGTTGGATACAATATAAATAAAGTGCTAGTGCTTGCTAAGGATATGGTTAAATGACACAGTACAACTTAATAGGGGAAAGTCCAATATTATTATGTATTAGAGATAATCAGTATCACTACACGAACTGAGGAGCTGGATGATGGTCTGTCTTATTCCACATTTGCTTAGTGATTGTATATAAAATATAGATTATAAATTTAAAGCAAGTGGGGATAATATTATTCGATCATTGCGCTTTAGATAATATATCTGTATAGTATGCACAGCTCCTGAGTCCCTAAACTATCCGCGCGTGGCCTAGGCGTCTGCGTTTGACGTCATAGCGCAACGACGCGGCGTAGAACGTGCAAAGGGTTGCACAGTGCAAAATAATAATCCATCGATTATTATTTTGCACTGTGTAGTCACACATCACTTTATTTAGGAGGATACAGTGTTTATTTCCACAGATTATTTATTCTATTTATTACAAAATAAAGTCCAAATAATCATTTCAGATTTCACTACCCATAGGATCTCGTCAGTATTTCAGGATTTTAATAATACATTTTAATATTAAATCAATAAACGTTAAGTTTTAACATATTTGCTGTTCTATATTGTCATTAGGGCAGAGGGTGTGCACTTCAATTCTAAAGGATACTTTTTCTTTCCCTTCTCCTACTTTGTTATTAAGTCATTTATATCCTCAAGGAGCACCCCTTGTTTATATCCCAGATTTTTCTAATACCTAGAGCCACCTATCCTTACTATTTTGTATCTTCAAATTTTATTGCCATTATTTTTGACAGGCAAGTCGCTAGTATATACCCAAAATGAATATTATTGTTTTAAGCAAATATAAATTGATTTAATGTATCATTAGTACCAGTTGTTATACTTGTGAAAACCCATGCTATTTTTATATTTGACTACTATTACATATACAATATAAGATAAATATAAATCATGTTTGCATTAAAACAGTAAACATTTGCTTAAGGCCTGACGCAATTGCTTAAGGCCTGAAGTTGAGTCATTCCCTGACTTGATCTTTGACAGAAAACAATTACAAGGCACCTTTCACTTTGGTGATATCTCATTTATGGCACCATGGACAACTTGGGCCAAAGTTCCTTACACTTCCATTTAAACTCTATCCCTTCATATCATACATGCTAAAATAAGCATATTGTGACACTTTGCTGTTTATAGTATAAAACTGATATCAGAGATATGTAATGTTTCTTTTCTTTTTATTTTCAGCAAAACATTTATACTGAAGATCAAACTTTCCCGGAATGCTGAAACATTTGTGCATTAATAACAATAAAGTGAATGCCGAAGGCTGGTGCTAGTCTTTTTTAATTCTACCATGAAAATCTTTTTGGTGTTTTACAAATAACATTATATACAGCAGCACTAGCCTAGAGTGAAGTGGAAGAGATGGATGAGTTTGAAGGAGAAAGAGAAGTGAGGGAAGAAAGGATGGGATGATCGGGAATACCATTTGGTGTTGTGTTAAGGAACAGAGAGCTGAAATTAGATTTTAAGAAAAAGTGAGGGGGTGAATTAGTGATGACAGAAGGAAAAATATAGGTGACAGGTAGAGGGGACAGGTGTACATCACCAAAGCAATTTCATCTACAATGGTTTGAACAACTATAAGACAGAGTAGAGATTAGATTAAATATGTTTGGTAGAATAGAGAAAGGGGAGATATAGTAAAACATCAGCTATATTAAGAAAAAAATAATACAGGAGGGAAGCAGAACAAGAGGTAATTATTTACTGAAAAAAGTGGTGCATACATGGAATACCTACTGAACAGAACTGATGGCAGATTATTTTAGGATAGTAATATACCAATACAAATTTGAATATTTGCAATCTGAAGTTATTAAAAAAGGCCTTCTAGAGAATGCACGTCAGCTTCCAGAAGTTGGTGCATCAGCTGCTACAGGGGTATCACACCTTTGACCACCCCCAGTCTTGGGACCCTCCTTTGTCCTCTTACTGGAGTTGTAATTGAACAGCAACATGTCACTGCCGCTATAGCCTAGATGACCCTATGCGGTTATGAGCATTGTACTGACAGGCTAGAATTGGACCTGATTGGTAGACTCTGATAGTCTGACCAATAGGAAGAGGGCCTACGATATACTATTGTGATTGGCTAAACAAAGACAGGGGGCAAAAAAAAAACATGACTGAAGACCATACCGGCAAGTTACAAAATGTTTATTTTTCTGTAAATAACAGGGGGCCATAATTGTAAAGAGGTATAAAAAGGGGTACAGAAAATAAAAGATTATGCCCTACTGGTGACACATATGTGTAAGTGTGTCTGTTTGGAGGAAGTGTCCTACATTCTGCAAACTTGTATCACTGCCTGAGTGCATAGATCCATGAAACCTTGGTGAACTTTGGGCCTGATTGGTTAAGCTGTGTTGGCGAAGACAACTGACCTGGTCATAGGTCAGGACAGTGTGGAGTCTCAGTATCTACATAATCCTCACTAAAACTGTGTCCAAGCTTTCACTGCCAGGCTTACACTATTTACTTCAATTGTCAACAATACTAAAATCACCATTCACCCACAACCACCAGCTGTGACAGCACAAACAATACTTAACTGCAGCTTTTTGATAGGGTCACCTTCCAAAGGTTTCTGTGTGTGTGTGTGTGTGGGGTGAATGTTTCTGGGTGCTAATAATTTATTTTATATTCTAAGTAATTTACTTGCATTTGCTGTCTGACGGAAACAACGTTTTTACCTTATAGGCACACAGAACATAATTCATTCTTCATGCATTTAAAATAACACACTTTAAACATTACCAAAAATGTGTTATGCATGAAAAAAATATTAAGTAAAATCAGTTTAAAAGTCATGGAAACTAACAGGAAATGCACAGAGCATATGTACATCTATATGTTTCATTGGCATGCAAGTATGATTCATATTACTGCTCACTGACTGGCTGGCAAGCCATCAGATCAGTTAGACATTTGAACCAGATTTGTTTCTGCTGTAGCTGCTGGTCTGGCTGGGGGCAGTCAGTGACACATGTAAACACAGAATTTGATTTCTTAGTGAAAAATGCACATATTTAAAAAATTGTGATGTGGTCCAACTTGTACAGAATTAAACGGTCATTTAAACAACGTCTTTCAGAGGCTACAAAGAAAATAAAGATGCTTTAATGTCCCTTTAAGCTGTTTTGGAGTATGTAAAGCCAAACCAATAAGTGGTTACATATATACTGGCAAGTAAGTGTAACAGCAAATTATAATACAGAAATGATTGCTTGACTGTGTATGTTTTATGGTTAGTTTAATTTTTTTGCAAACATCCTCTTGCTACCAAAAGGCAACCAATTTTACCACCGAAAATGGAAAATAAATAAACAATCTCAAAATTATAAAAATAAATTAATAAATATTATTTCTAGCTTGTAAACTTAACTCTGTTATGCTAAATTGTCTGTGGTATCACATATATAGTTGTGAGCATGCAGGTTGTTGCTAATGCTGTGGGCTCGCATAGCGAGCCTGCGGCCCTCGCAAAGCGAGGGCCACAGTTGCTGGCATGGAGCGCCGAGGCGCTCCTTGCCAGCAACTGCGGACCTCGCAAAATTTACAGACTTACGAGAAAAAAATACGAGACGCGGAACTTAGAAAAAAAAACATTACGACCTCGCAAAAATACGACTTTACCGCCCGAAACCCGCACACATGAAAACATTAAAAACACAATAAATACACACAACAAATACATAGAAAAAGCTTACCTACAGCAAGGGGGAGCACCCAGGACCTCGAAAACTGAAGTTACATCTCAATTTCACTCGAAATACAAGAGTTTAGACACCCGAAAATCCCCTAAGCGAGAGAAAAAATGGGCGCAGAAAAAAACGAAAACGAGGCTACAGGACTCTAAAGACGCAAAACACCACCAAACACCTACGGAATTTCCAAAAAAGACGGACGCGATCCAAGAACAAGGACGCCAAATCAGCCACAGACGCGTAACACACATTAGGCGCCATTTTACAACACTAACTTACACAATGCTGAAGTACACAGCTACCCTAACGGATTTGGCTCGCGCACGCACACTATTTGCACTACACACATTGCTGACACTTACACAGCAGCTCCACAGCACTCAAAACACACATTGTATGCTGCAGCAACATCAAAACAGATTGCCAGCTCTTCTGCACAATGCTTCCTGCATATATTACTTCAAAATAGGTAAAGTATATTGATGTATTATTTTATTCATTATTTCATTAGCATTAGCAAAAAAAAACAATGCTCATAGCACACAAACAACCAACAGCCTCGCAATGAGCACTGAAGCATCTTGGAATACCAACAAAATTTACCGCCATTACAATCTTATTGCCGTCATTTTTTGACGGTCAAGTCACTAGTTGTATTTATATTTCTGAATACATTATATTTTGTTTTAACTGTAATATGCTTATAGTAATGCCCACTTACCGTATATACTCTAGTATAAGCCGAGTTTTTCAGCCCTTTTTTTAAGGCTAAAAAGGGTCCCCTCGGCTTATACTCTCCCCTGTGTCTCTCTAACCCCCACCTTGTGTTTCTCTACCCCCCCCCCGTGTCTCTCTAACCCCCCCGTATCTCTTTCCCTCCCCCTCCTCATCCTCAAGCCACCCTCATTCTAACCCCCCCCCCCCCCCTCACTTACCTGCTCCGGCCTCCGCTCCTTCGGGGTTATGCTAATACCGTGACGTCACACGCGCTCCACGTCATTAGCATATACCGGGGACCGGCACCTGGTATATGCTAATGATGTGGCACGCATGTGACGTCACATGTGCGCCACATCAAGACCCGAAGGAGCGGAGGCCGGAGCAGGTAAGTGAGAGGAGAGGGGTAGTATGAGGGGAGGGTTTAGAATGAGGGGGGGTTGAGGATGAGGAGGGAGGTTTAGGAGGGGGTTGAGGATGGGGGGGTTGAGGATGGGGAGGTTGAGGATGGGGAGGTTGAGGATGGGGGGTTGAGGATGAGGATGGGGAGGTTGAGGATGGGGGGGTTGAGGTTGAGGATGGGGAGGTTGAGGATGGGGGGGTTGAGGTTGAAGATGGGGAGGTTGAGGATGGGGGGTTGAGGATGGGGAGGTTGAGGATGGGGGGGGTTGAGGATGAGGATGGGGAGGTTGAGGATTGGGGGGTTGAGGATGAGGATGGGGAGGTTGAGGATGGGGGGTTGAGGATGAGGATGGGGAGGTTGAGGATGGGGGGGTTGAGAATGAGGATGGGGAGGTTGAGGATGGGGGGGTTGAGGATGAGGATGGGGAGGTTGAGGATTGGGGGGTTGAGGTTGAGGATGGGGGGGTTGAGGATGAGGATGGGGAGGTTGAGGATTGGGGGGTTGAGAATGAGGATGGGGCGGTTGAGGATGCGGGGGTTGAGGATGAGGATGGGGAGGTTGAAGATGGGGGTTGAGGATGAGGATGGGGAGGTTGAGGATGGGGGAGTTGAGGATGAGGATGGGGAGATTGAGGATGGGGGGGTTGAGGATGAGGATGGGGAGGTTGAGGATGGGGGGGTTGAGGATGAAGTTGGGGAGGTTGAGGATGGGGGGGTTGAGGATGGGGAGGTTGAGGATGGGGGGTTGAGGATGAGGATGGGGGGGTTGAGGATGGGGAGGTTGAGGATGTGGGTGGTTGAGGATGAGGATGGGAAGGTTGAGAATGGGGGGGTTGAGGATGAGGATGGGGAGATTGAGGATGGGGGTTGAGGATGGGGAGGTTGAGGATGAGGATGGGGAGGTTGAGGATGGGGGGGTTGAGGATGAGGATGGGGAGGTTGAGGATGGGGGGTTGAGGATGAGGATGGGGGGGTTGAGGATGAGGATGGGGGGTTGAGGATGAGGATGGGGGTTGAGGATGAAGATGGGGAGGTTGAGGATGGGGGGGTTGAGGATGAGGATGGGAGGTTGAGGATGGGGGTTGAGGATGAGGATGGGGGGTTGAGGTGGAGGATGGGGGGGTTGAGGTTGAGGAGGGGGTTGAGGAGGGGGGTTGAGGTTGAGGATGAGGAGGGGGTTGAGGAGGGGGGTTGAGGTTGAGGATGGGGAGGTTGAGGATGGGGGGTTGAGGATGAGGATGGGGAGGTTGAGGATGGGGGGGTTGAGAATGAGGATGGGGAGGTTGAGGATGGGGGGGTTGAGGATGAGGATGGGAAGGTTGAGGATTGGGGGGTTGAGGTTGAGGATGGGGAGGTTGAGGATGGGGGGGTTGAGGATGAGGATGGGGAGGTTGAGGATTGGGGGGTTGAGAATGAGGATGGGGCGGTTGAGGATGGGGGGGTTGAGGATGAGGATGGGGAGGTTGAAGATGGGGGTTGAGGATGAGGATGGGGAGGTTGAGGATGGGGGAGTTGAGGATGAGGATGGGGAGGTTGAGGATGGGGGGGTTGAGGATGAGGATGGGGAGGTTGAGGATGGGGGGGTTGAGGATGAAGTTGGGGAGGTTGAGGATTGGGGGGTTGAGGATGGGGAGGTTGAGGATGGGGGGGTTGAGGATGAGGATGGGGGGATTGAGGATGGGGAGGTTGAGGATGTGGGGGTTGAGGATGAGGATGGGAAGGTTGAGAATGGGGGGGTTGAGGATGAGGATGGGGAGATTGAGGATGGGGGTTGAGGATGAGGATGGGGAGGTTGAGGATGGGGGGTTGAGGATGAGGATGGGGGGGTTGAGGATGAGGATGGGGGGTTGAGGATGAGGATGGGGGTTGAGGATGAAGATGGGGAGGTTGAGGATGGGGGGGTTGAGGATGAGGATGGGAGGTTGAGGATGGGGGTTGAGGATGAGGATGGGGGGTTGAGGTGGAGGATGGGGGGGTTGAGGTTGAGGAGGGGGTTGAGGAGGGGGGTTGAGGTTGAGGAGGGGGTTGAGGAGGGGGGTTGAGGTTGAGGATGAGGAGGGGGGTTGAGGTTGAGGAGTGAAGGAGGGGGGTTGAGGTTGAGGATGAGGAGGGGGGTTGAGGTTGAGGAGTGGGGTTGAGGAGGGAGGTTGAGGATGAGGAGTGGGGTTGAGGAGGGAGGTTAAGGATGAGGAGGGATGATAAGGAGGGAGGTTGAGGATGAGGAGGGGGAAGAGACACAGGGAAGGGAGAGGGGGGGAGACACGGGAGAGAGAGGGAGACACGGAAGAAACAAAAGGGACACAGGGGGCAGCACATTTCCCACCCTCGGCTTATACTCGAGTCACTCATTTTACCCAGTATTTTGTGGTAAAATAGGTGCCTCGGTTTATACTCGGGTCGGCTTATACTTGAGTATATACGGTAACTGTTTTCTTGGGACCTTTCCTGTTTCTGACCGCAAGCAATGCAGGCCAGCGGGCCACTAGGAGCTGCAGCAGAGATTTTAGTCAATTTCCTAGGGATACGGTTTAGGTTTAAGGTTAGGGTTTAGGGTTAGGCATATGGTTTAGGGTTAATATTAGTAATACTCACATAACTAGTCGGTGCAGCTGAGATTTTAGTCAATTTCCTAGGATTAGGGATAGGGTTCGGGTTAATGTTAGGGATAGAGTTTAGGGTTATTGTTAGGGTTTAGGGATAGGGTTATTATTAGGGTTAGTGTTTAGGGTTAAGGGTAGGGTTAGGGATAGAGTTTATGGTTATGGTACTATCTTTATACTAACAAGAATTTTACTAAAATCTCAGTCACACGGAGAAAACGTGAAAGATGAAAGATCCTACTCTTGTACACAGCACTACAGAAAATTTTGGTGCTTTATCAGTATTGAAGAATAATAATTATTTGGTAAAATGTCATAAAACTGTATTATTTTAATTACAGTTTTTGCTAATTTTTACTTTTATTTTTCCCCAAAATAAACACATTCTTCAGAGCATGACTTTTAGCTTATTTTGTTTCAGTAAGCTGAATGTGGTGTGCATCTAACAAGAAGAAATACAATAAATCAGGTGTATGACAGTCATATACATAGATGGTAGTTTTGTGCTGGGTTTCTATGAAGTCAGTTACTAAGATACCATAAGCAACAACTTCCACTTCTTTGTACAGGAACTGACATAGGGAAATTAGCGTCCAATCAAAAGCAACCTTGCACGGACCAATCAGCAGAGATCTGACATTTGCCAAGTCTCATGTTATCCAATTGCATAGCCTCTTTTGAATGCACAGGGAGTTCATCTTTGTCATTACAGTAAAGTACTCTGCTCTCTACAGAGGACGCGTCTTATTTCAATGGCTGCCTCCTTATTTAGGGCACAAACCTGCTGGAGGAGTCCGATATACAGATTAGTCAGGTGAGCTCTCCTCTTGTTCCCTGACACTAGTATAAATAAAACGTTCTGTAGTCATTTGTTTTTACTGGTTAATAATATAACCTTCCCTAGTAAATACAATGTATCTTCGTGCTGCATGTATGAACTGAGCAGATTTCAATCTCTACATTGCATACTTAGTCATAAACATGCTTAGAAAGGACTGTAGGAACTGAGTGTCTTAGTATGTCACTTGGCACAGTGTTATCACTGGGTAATAATGACCCTCTGCAGTCTGTGTGACCTTTGTCACAGTGAGAAGCATTGGGATCTGCCTGTATATTTACATCAGTATGTTTGAAATAGTTTACATTTAAACTCCGCACTGAATGGGTGTGATTTTTATAGTCCTATAGTTCACTCACTAAAAAGTACTTTTTATTTATTTTTTTACAAGAATGATTGCAATACTTTTGGCTGGTATTGTACTACAGTTATTTTTTTGTTAATAGGCCACTTAAAGGTATATGCAAGTGAGCTGGGTTATTAGTACAATTTGGAATGCATCACAGTAAATATCTCCTAATAGCATGTTGACATACTTTTAGAATTTTTGAAATATGTGCATTTCTTCACTGAGGAATCAAATACATTAAATCTGTGTTTACATGACTCACTCTACAGCTCTGTATACTGAAATAAAAACAGAGGTTAATCATCACCTCATCTATCTGTGCAGAGTAGGGGGTGCTGGAATCACCTAAATAGGTCAGTGATAGGTTAACTTGTCACTGCATTCATGGGTCCTATCCTGTTATGTGTTTGCCAGTGTAAATGGCCCTTTAATGTACACACATAATAAAACACTATGGCTCCCATTCAATTGGCCAAATTGTAATTACTGGAGCCAGTAATGTACCCCGTAAAAGTGTCTGATATTTAATTGGCCTCCTCTATCTACCCGCAATCAATTTGTTAGTTGCAGACTCAAAAGCTCTGCAGTTGTCAAAAACGTAACTCCATCCTATCTTCTCCTTTGATGTTTCAAGCCCACAAATGTTACCAGTGCTAAACATGCAAAATTCATATTCAATTGCAACAATTCAACAAGCCCGCAATTGCCTTCAAATCTGTAATTGGCAAATGTATCAATATTTTCTATGAGTACTAGATAGGACTCGCAAGTGGGTTTAACACCTGTTCATAACACTGCAAAAGCAAATATACGACATGCGGCCTGTATGAAGGTAATTATGGGTTTGAAATTGAATTGGGGGGGGGCGGGCTATGTGTTATGTACTGAAATTGGCAATTAACAAGTTTTATTTTCTTGGTGGCACTGTGTGTGCCAATGTGCAAAATATTTGTATATCAAAATGGCCTCACATTGCATTATGTACTTGTTTGCCATTATATGCATGTTGTGCTGCACTAGTACAAGCCAACCTGTTTATATTTTAGGGTAGCATATGTTGCCCTACAAATGCCATTTGTTAGACCCTGGGCTCAGAACCATGGTGTCTGGATAGCACTGGATTAAAGGTATATGCAAGTAAGTTGGAATATGAATGCATCTGATAGAGGAGAATTAGTAGTGTATGAAAAAAATGTTTTCATGAGAAAATACCAAAATAAACATTTAAACAGTTACCCTAAAGTTTACTGAATTTCTTGCAATTGCAAACTATTTTCTACCAGTGTTGACACCCCCAGACAATTCCGGTTGAAATTAGCATACATAATACATTGTATCTGTTTGGTCTATAAATTGAGCTGCAGCTTTCCTTTAGATTTCTGTAATACCCAGAACAAGGTCTGTGTCCTTTCATTCACTGATTGTTTTACCTACATCCCAGGTGATACTTCCCCCAGACCCAGTGAATTGCCTCTGTTATCTCTCCCTACCCCAGTGAATTGCACGCACGCACACACTCACTCACACAGAGACACATGCACAGACCATGAACATTGCAGGTCATTGCAGGACCATTAATCAAGCATAAATGCTCATTCGCCTAAAAAACAAATTAGAATAGGAAGAAGAAGAAGCTGAAATGTTTGGTTTCAGTACAATTATAATTTGTCAGAATTTATCAAGGAGAGGGTGTATGTCTAAAGATCAAGGGCCTCATTCTATTATCGGCTGTAAACCGGCCGTAAGGCTGCTATTCCTTGCGGGGGTCCCGTTACCTCGCAATTCAATTAAACGGCCCGCAAGGATCTCCTCTTACGGCCGGCCGTAAATATTGCAACCGGCCGTAAGCTCTGAAATCTAAAAAGTCAAAAATAAATTCAAGACAGCTCTGTAAATGCTAGGGATCATATTGGGGGACATGAGGATTAAAAGTAACCCACTCTCAAGCTTCAGCCCAAACCCGAGTTTAAATTAACTGTTTATTTTCCGGCTGCGGCGTGGGCGGGTCTGAGGTGCTCCAAGCACTCTGGACTTTTTACATGGATATTTGACGTATATTAAAAAAATAATAATTTACGGATTTGAGTATAGGGGAATTTTGTGCTATTTTTGCTAACACCGAAAATCGCTTTATAGTCTTCTCAAAGTGCAGGATGGCTTTATTTGGGCTATATTTCATGCTTAATTGGTGCTAGCGGGACCTCTTTCCTGCAAGTAAGCTGCGGCTCGCTTTTAGCCTTGCAGAGAGGGTTCCCGGAGCAATTGAATTGCAAATAGGATTTTCTTACGGCCAATTTCCTTGCAGCCGTTTAAGATCAAAGGATTTCCTCCGGCGCGAGCGGCCGCAAGAGATAGCAAGGCGCCGGCCGCAAGCCTGCCGGAACCCCCGGCCGGAGGGGAATAGAATAGCTTGCGGCCGGTCCTTGCGGCCCCGCAACGGCTGCGGCCGATAATAGAATGAGGCCCCAACTGTGTAACCGATCAAGCATTTTTACTTGAATGTCCTTTAAGTACCCAGTTTAGCAGCCTCATCTGTGCTGGCTGCATACAGCATTGCTGATTGGCTTAAAATTGAGCATGCTCACATGGACGGTACACTTTTAGAAAATCGTACCCTGAGAAGCTTAGTTTAATCCTGGGGGTGTAAACATCACCTGTAACAGTTAAATATAACATAGTGCATGCAAATACATGTAATCATACACTACTAATTCCCCTCTATCAGATGCATTCATAACCCAGCTCAATTGCATATACCTTTAATAGGCTATAGGGATAATTTCAGAAGAAAGTGATTTTCAGTAATGGAAGAGAAGGAATCTTCTGCACAAGGGTCTCCTAAGCCTTTAAGCATGTTGGTAGGTATCAAACACCGAAAGCTTTACAACACCAAAGAATATTGTTTTAATCATAAACTTTAAAATTATATCATAATAGCTTGGGGGAACTAAGAGAGGCAGTGGCCGACAGATGTTCCTGGCGTGCTGCAGTTTATAGGATGACAGATAGTTGAACACGACTAAACAACAATAAAATAATGATTAACTGTGAATTTAAAAAAAATTAATCCTGAAATTGCATTATAGCAGAGTGGTGCATAAACTAAATATATCATGATAAGTTCAACTTTGTTGTAATAGTATTGTTTATTTATAGAATGTCAGACCTTTTTGCAGACTTGAAAACGGCTGCACAACAAATGGAAAGCTTTTTGTTTGGTACATAAGAAGAGGTGTATGATATACCTGTGATAGAAACCTCCCTTTAAGTGCTAAAAATGTGTCAGGCTGCTTAAAGAGGCCAACAGCTTCAGGAGTTTTAATTAAACAAAAATGCCCTTAAAAGTTTGAGTGAAATGCAATTATTTGCTAATCCTATATTATTAAAATTGTTCAACTATGAAAAGTTTAGTCAGGTAATCCATTAAGTGTTATGTCAAAAGCTGATATTTTGCTTAGAGGCAAATATATATGAATATGCTGTACATTTTAGCGTGTGTTTTTTGGTTTAAATTTTTTTTGTAGGTTGAGTTTTGCTGCATCACTTACAATGTAATGTACTTACTGTATGCTGCAACAGAACTATATTGATATTTTAGACTGGTAAGAACGTTCCATGTTAAGATATAGTTTCACCAGGCAAAACAAGATTTTGCTTGGCCTAATAGAGAACAATTGATTGTATTATTAGAGAGATAGAAAATGTAAGGTATTTGTAAGGGTTTGTTTTACCACTAATGATTGTTTCACTATGTTTTGAATTCAACAGAGCAAGCAAGCAGAGTCTCCCAGCTTTCCATATACATACAACCACAACATCAATGCAAGAGATTCAGGAAGACTTTCAAAAGGCCCAAAATAATTTGAAATTGTTAAAAAAAGATCCTGGTAATGATGTAAAATTGAAGCTGTATGCACTTTTTAAGCAGGTAATTTGTCAAACTGATTTTAAGAAGATATCACATTACATAGAAACATGCTCTGAAAATGTGAATGTGCACAGAACATTGTGGACAGCCATATTTCATATGCTAATGCACACAACATGGCTCGTGAATTACCACTGGACAACACAACTTCAAATGCAGGAGCCAACTCCACATAGCCAATATGAAGTTGCTGTCTGTGCATTACAAGATGCAATATGGAGCTTCTTTGGAAATATACAACTGACCATACCTGCCGAGGTCACACAGTGAGACATTCTGAGTGGTGAAAGAGGCCTGCAGCTAAATAATAAATCAAAACATTATATAAATGGGCTACATATACATTTTAAATGACAATAAATTAAAAATGAAATCTTTCAAAACCATGGTAATACATATTAAAAAATAAACCGGACCCTTTTTTTTGCTAGGAAAAATTGTTCAATTTAATATGGGAACAAAACTTAAAAATAAGGGACACTTGGGACAGTCTTGAATATGTTTAATAACATTATTTGGTTGCAGCATATATTTGTTCCTATTTAACATACCAGCATTCATTTATAAATGTATATAAGATTGATTGTAAGTTCATGTACATTTGTTTTATATGAGCATTTCTGTTCGGTAGTTGTAAGTAATATAAAACATGAATAAGGATATGTACAATTAGTGAGAACAAGACCATTCCTCAAGTACAGAGATTATTATAGAATATTTTAGTATTTTTATAGTACCACTCTTGTGTAAAGTGTGTTAAATAATTGTTATTTTCATGATTGATTTTTACCTGTGTATGTATAGGAGAACAGCCACTACTTGATAATCTGTTGTTTGATATACCTAACAACTCCATTGCTAGAGGGTTAAATTTAATTTACAGTTGTTGACCTTAGGAATTTGTACTCTACCAGTAATATGCTTGAGTCAAAGGTTTATTTTCTGTGCAGGCAACACAGGGTCCTTGTAACGCTCCGAAACCGAGTATGTTGGACTTTGTCAACAAAGCTAAGTGGGATGCATGGAATTCTTTAGGGAGCTTATCAAAGGTAAGTTAATTAGAATTAAAAGTTAAATATATTCAATAGAGTGTTTTTTGTTTTTTTTATTTTAGTTTTTGCATTTAGAGGATACATTTTTTTTATAAATGACACAAATAATCGATATCTTATGAATCTTTAATTTTGTATTTCTGGTAAAAGTAGAATACTTCAGTAATTGTAAAAAAAACTGATTTATTTTTTAATATTTATATATGGTGTTTTGAGTATTAAAATGTAAATTGAAAATACTGAGGTCACTACTACAATTTGTCTTTCACCAACCTGTTCATACATTTTTATTTTTATGTGGATATATGTTTTTGACTAGGAAAACCAAAAACTGTATTAGTCAGGTGAACATGATTGCTCAGCAGTATTGATATATAGGTATATGAACAAATAAACAATCTAGTCTTCTGAAAGCAGACATAATAAAAAAATACATTTAATAAGATTCAAAATAACCAGTAACAAGCATCAAAGAGTTAGGATTAATGCTGGCTCATAGATACTCAACAATTTCATGTTTCTTTGAGAGAAAGAGGGGTTAAGATGGGTAAATACATCAGATGACGTTATTCCTCTTTTGCACTGTGCTTTTCCTGCTGCAAATTTTGCTACAATATAATTGCTATGCTTTTTGACAATCCTGATATTGCTCTGCAGACTTTAATATATAGAAATAACTGTGGTTCAAACAAGCATTACATTATTATTATTGTTTATTTGTTACGCGCCCAAATAATCCTGAGCGCTATACATGGGTTGTGATCAATATTGACACATTACAAAAATGGAGGGCCGTGTCTTTGAGCTTAGATTCCAGTGTCCATAGAGCTTTCCCCAAAGCACCATGCACGATTGAAAACTCGCAGGCTTACAAAATGTGAAGGATAATTTCAGCAGAATCAAGAAACAGAATCATATCTGCTAGACGTGAATTTGTCTAGAATACCTTTAAAATAATTGTTAAAATATGTGTAAATTTTAAAAAGGATTTTTTTCCTTTAAATTCACTGATGAAGTTCAACAATGAAGTATCTAACTAACACGAGTTTCTCTTTTTAGCTAGATTTTAAGTTTTGCATTTAAGGTATTTTCTAAAATGGTTTAAATATTGTATGCAACTGCTTGAAATAAATATGCAGATTTAAATATTTGCAAAATAGTTGATTGTTTGTCTGTTATGCATTTATTTGGTAAAATTATTATTGCATTTGAATCGTTTTTGAATGCAGTAATATCCATTTTGATGTTTAATTTTATTAATTGATAAAATTAACAATATTTTCACTTTTTTATCTACACTTTGTAAACCTTGTAATTTTTTCATTTTTATCAGTTTTAACATTTACTAGTTTTCCAGAGCTAATGCATTGTACATAACTTAGTTAAAAAGGCCTTTTTATTCATTTTAACTTTTTTTAATAGCAAATTTATATACAGTATTGTGGATGAATTACGCTTGTCTTTATTGTAAGACCCTATCTAATTTATTAAAACTAATTGCTATAATTAATTTCAGCTTAGTTCTAAGAACCCATTCCATTTTTTTTCTCATAGAAAGAGGCAATATCCAAGTAGGGTTATATCTTAGTATTTTTAAAAAAAAAAAACGAACATCATTTCATATTTTTATTTTAAATTAGTAACTGAACAAGCCGTGTAAGTAATTGTCCTGACCCTGTATGCTCCTATATGAAAAAAAAATCATAATTACATTCTCAGGTTTAATAGATAGTAGTGAGATATGCTTTAGCTAGTATGTTAATATTATTCTTGTTAAAAAAATAAATATTTAAAATATATCTCTCTCTAAAAAAATTAGAACTGAAAGCAGTAAGATGTAAGGAAATTTTTTTTTCATATTTTTGTGAAATGTGTTAAAAAAATTCTAGATAGTTGACATGAAAAGTTAAATTTTTTTCTTAATACTTGGAGAAGACTAGTTTAGAGTATGGAAATTTCTGCTGAGTTCTGCAGAGAAACTTTTTTTTTCTAGACTAATTTATTATATGTTAAGGAGCTATCTAATCTCAAATCTTAATTTACTAATAAATCCTTAAAAAATAAACTTGCAAAAATAATCAAAGTACAAATGATTAAAAAGCATGAATAGGAAGAAGGTGTTGCAATATCATATTAGTAATTAATTATAATTACCTGATGCCATATTTTGGTTACATGCACACAGAAGAACTTAGGCAACTAGCTGTACTCTACTCTGTTAACAATATTTATGGGGAAACAAGTAAGTATAACCTGTTTATCTAATTCACTTATGTAATGACAAGATACGTAAAATTTCTGATACCATATTAATTTCAGTAATTAAAGAGTATACGTTTCAATTAATTATCATTGCTTAGGAATAATGTGTATACATTATTAGAGATCATACATATATTTGAACTATTTAAAACATTTTTTATTTGCTATCTGCAAACCTCATTGGAAATCTTATTTTAGAATCATGTTCAACGTAGTAGATTCAATCCTTTAAAAAAAAATTGCAAACTGCTAAAGGCTTGATTGCAAATATAATTAGACCTTCCACATAAAAAGGGTTAATATTGAGAGGGTTAATATGTGTGCAAATTTTACGGGGGAGGTAGAACTGTTCAACTAAAGTTGGGGCTAAAATATAATTTGCAAAAGTATTCGCACATATTTAGATATAAGGAGTGTCTTGAAAATAAATATTGACAAGCCCTATTTTTTTTTTTGTGAAACCGCTGATACCTGAAAGGTGGTTAGCAGAGTGCCTAGTCACCTTCTGTTTATCCATTGCCACAAATTGTAGATAACCGCATTACATAACTATTTTAACTACAATTACTAGTAGTTCACAAACATATTACAAAAAAAGATAAATAATTTGTAAAGGACAGCCTGTGATTCTGAAACAAATTAAAAATATGAAACAAAAGCAGAAAAATATAATGAATGTGAGTTTCTTCCATATTTTAATTATCAATGTAACAAATGTACTTATGAACCACCAGACTGTTTCAAAAATGTAGATATGGAAAGTTAGAAGTTTTTCTTAACAAAAATTGTAGTGGTACGCAAACATAAAAAAAAAAGAGAGAATTTGTGACAAAGTTGTCAGAAATATATAACATAGTGATACTACATTGTGTAGATGATCTGCACACTGTTTTCTAAATCATCTATTTTTTACAACCACTGTTAATAAAAAAAGGCATGTCTTCAAACTGTATGAACATGCTGGAGGGACACAATTTGGCTTTAAATGAAAGGGATACTAACTTATTTGTTCCAATTCTACAATCCATAAGATGCAGCACATTGTCTATTCATTGAAGTATGCTTTAATTAATGAGTAATAGTAAATTGTTTCATATTATGAGTCATAGAACTTATATGAATCACTACATTTTACTTATGGGAACCAAGATACAGGTAAGTAAATGCACACATAATTATACTCACTCTAATGTTGAAGTTTGTTTATGTACTTTTAATACATTTAAAACATAACATATATGTGTTGTTTTATATTAAAAAAAAGATAATGCAATATGTATGGATTGAGAGCTAGATTTCCACTACAGGGCACATTGTATGCATATTTTTTTATCAATTGTGTTTTTTTCTAGCATGCAAGAGAGAGAACATAGTCCATCCAAGAGCAGGGACCTCTACCCCAGTTTTTGCTAATGTGCAATTATATAAATTTGTCTCCTCATGTATTCGATATACTCCATACTTGTTAGAACTTTAAAATATGAAATATATTAATTTATAATATAATATAATTTATAATATTATTATAGAATCAAGAATCCTCACCCAGTAAGTCATACTTTGAAGTATAATTAAAGATTATTCAAGGGTAACTTGCACAATTACTACAGTAAGAATGGTACAGTAGACAGTTGGAGTAATCCTCCAGCAAAATTAGTAGGGATAATATTTTACAGCCAAATCGAAATCTAGAGAGGGAATGGCTTTATCTGCAATGAAAAAATGTTTTTAATAACTTGATACATTTGTATTTTCTTATCCATCTGGGTATTATACAGTAGTACAACAAAACAGAAATAGTTAGACCTATTCTAGTCTCCTAAATGATTTGACAGCCTACAGCTCTTTATATTTGTCCGTATGAAGATAACACAGAAAAATTAACTTAGTATATTGTAATGTAAAAATTTGCAATAACTTCGTTATAAATGTTTATTTTAATTGGTTTAATATCAATTTTTTTATTTTATTTTGAATTAATATTCTAATATTAATTTCAGCTTAGATGTAATTAACAATTGTTCCGTTTTTTCTATACAAAAGAGCCAATACGGTAATTAAACTCCACCAAATGTCTACGGCTTAGTGATCCATTTTAAGATGAGACCACTAAGCGACATTATAGTTACAGATCTGTTGTGCAACCCACTATAATGTAATGTTTTTTTTTTTTTAATTGTGATTATATTCTTTGCAGGATAAGTGAGATATTTTGGTATTTGTTTGGAGTAATGGCAGGCAAAATATCCACATATTTCACAAAAGCTTTATTTAAGACGACTTAAGACCGTTGTAGTCTACATTTATGCCTAGGTTGGCATAATAACTATTCCGCCGTAAAATTGCATCTGGGCTTTAAATGTAAAAAAATGTAAAGATGTTTTATATTTTCCTTGTTAAGTTTAATGGGTTTTTATCTAAAAAAAAAAGTTATGTTTTTGATAAAATGATTTGTAGCAAAGATTAGCAATTACACATTTTGTGCAAGTCCTTTTCAGATTCTGTAGGTTCTAATCTTAGAATATTGTAAATATATGATTGTACGCACATTTTGCATTACAATGATTTTAAGATGCAATACTGTTACCAAGCCTTTTTGGTGGCATTTATGTATTATTTATGTGTTGCCCTTTATATTTCTTACAGTTGGATTGGATAAGACAGGATATTTTTGAGGAACAATTTCTGTTAGTGAATAATTGTTGTTAAAATGAAAAAAAATGTTTGTTAAAATAAAGATCTACTTTTGCGTATATGCATATAAATATGTCTACTGAAACTTAACTCACTTTGCTTCCTGGGAAAGGAATATGCCCCCAAACCAAAGGCTAGTGGAGATGCTTAGAAAAAATGTTTGCCGTTCATGCGTACAAGCTTGAAATTCTCAATAAACCTCACGTTATAACTATTGTTTTCCCAAACCACTGCTCGTTCTGTCTGAAAAATGTCTATGTATTTGGGCTGCTAACTTTCAGAAAGTAGAAATAAGTAGTATTCCTCTGATCTACCTAATAAGGTCTTGACATCAGTATTTATTATCATTTTATCAATATCCTTTATATAATATAGCACCAACCTCTTCTGTAGGATTAGCCAGGGTTTACATGACATAACATAGCAACCTGTCAGTGATGTAGTTGTGATATTTAAATGATGGTTCAAATAGCTTACTTTTCAATACTATTTTTTGCTACAAACACAAAAACTAAGAAGGCTGTGGTGAAGAAACCGCACAAATGTTAAAATCTACCAAATGTATTACAGTAATGCATAGACTTGGAAATAAGATCTTAATCAGATACTTTGCTTTGTGTCATTGTTTTATCCAATCTGAGATGTTTAATTTAAAATTGATGTGATTACTAATTATTGTGTTCAATATAACAAAAATACTATTTTTCTTTCATTGACTTTCTAGGATAATGCTAGACAGTCCTATGTTGAACTTGTATCCAGTTTAGCGGCTTCTGAAACTCCTACAAAAGATAAAACAATGTCCAGTGCTGGTGATCAGAAGTATGAGACAATACAGGTATCTTACCAGGATAACATTACGAAAATCATCCTGAATCGACCAGAAAAGAAAAATGCTATTACTGTCCAGGTAAATTAGACGTGTACAAAGCTTTTCTATATTAGCTGCGCTGAATGCCATCATGCAGATTTCAACCTTAATGCGACAACTATAATTTATAATTATATAAGTAGTAAAATTGATTTAAAACTTGATAATCAACTGAAATGTTACAAAATGCCTGTTTCTACAATAAAAACATTGAATATTTAGCTGTCAGTCAGCCTTTCAGATCCAGCTACAAATAAACATTCTAATATTTTGTTACTGAAGCATAATTGCCTCAATTACTTGATTAGGCATAGTCTTCCTTATATACAATGCCTTGCAAAAGTATTGACCCCCCTTGACTTTTTACCTATTTTGTTACATTACAGCCTTATGTTCAATGTTTTGTTAATCTTAATTTTATGTGATGGATCAGAACACAATAGTATAAGTTGGTGAAGTGAAATGAGAAAAAATATATACATTAAACTATTTTTTAGAAATAGAAGACAGAAAAGTGGCATGTGCGTACTTTCAGAAGTCACATAATTAGTGAAATGATATCCACCAGTACAATCTAAGTGTCACATGATCTGTCATTACATATACACACCTTTTTTGAAAGGCCCCAGAGGCTGCAACACCTAAGCAAGAGGCACCACTAACCAAACACTGCCATGAAGACCAAGGAACTCTCCAAACAAGTAAGGGACATCAAATCTATCATAACCAAATGGAAAGAACATAGCACAACAGCAAACCTGCCAAGAGACGGCCGCCCACCCACCAAAACTCACGGACCGGGCAAGCAGGGCATTAATCAGAGAGGCAGCACAGAGACCTAAGGTAACCCTGGAAGAGCTGCAGAGTTCCACAGCAGAGACTGGAGTATCTGTACATAGGACGACAATAAGCTGTACGCTCCATAGAGTTGGGCTTTATGGTAGAGTGGCCAGAAGAAAGCCATTACTTTCAGCAAAAAACAAAATGGTATGTTTTGAGTTTGTGAAAAGGCACGTGGGAGACTCCCAAAATGTATGGAGGAAGGTGCTCTGGTCTGATGAGACTAAAATTGAACTTTTCGGCTATCAAAGAATACGCTATGTCTGGCATAAACCCAACACATCTCATCGCCCAAAGAACCCCATCCCCGTGAAACATGGTGGTGGCAGCATCATGCTGTGGGGATGATTTTCAGCAGCCGGGACTGGGAAACTGGTCAAAGTTGAGGGAAAGATGGATGGTGCTAAATACAGGGATATTCTTGCGCAAAACCTGTACCACTCTGTGCGTGATTTGAGGCTAGGGCGCAGGCTCACCTTCCAGCAGGACAATGACCCCAATCACACTGCTAAAGCAACACGAGTGGTTTAAGGGGAAACATGTAAATGTGTTGGAATGGCCTAGACAAAGCCCAGACCTCAATCCAATAGAAAATTTGTGGTCAGACTTAAAGATTGCTGTTCACAAGCGCAAACCATCCAACTTGAAGGAGCCGGAGCAGTTTTGCTAGGAGGAATGGGCAAAAATCCCAGTGGTAAGATGTGGCAAGCTCATAGAGACTTATCCAAAGCGACTTGGAGCTGTGATTGCTGCAAAAAGTGGCTCTACAAAGTATTGACTTTAGGGGGTGAATAGTTATGCACATTTACTTTTTCAGTTATTTTGTCCTATTTGTAGTTTGCTTCACAATAAAAAAAAAAAACATCTTCAAAGTTGTGGACATGTTCTGTAAATTAAATTATGCAAATCCTCAAACAATCCATGTTGTGAGGCAACAAAACGCGAAAAATGACAAGGGAGTGAATACTTTTGCAAGGCACTGTATGGTAGCACAGAAAGATTAGGCCTGCTCAGTCCCAGGTGACTGCAGGGAAGACAGTGGACGCAGTGCCCCGTGCTAATCAAGTAATTAAGGCTCATTAACTAATTATTGAATCGTTATTGGGTATTTATCCCTAATGAAATGGCTTAGCGCTGGGTTGGAGGGTTTCCACATTCCTTTCTGTGGTTGATCTTATCTTAACAGGTCACAAGACTGGTTGTCTTATACAAATATGTATATGGCTCAAATGTTGGACTTCTCATCTTTACTTCAATTATTGCTATATATAAATCAATTTTGTCCACCTGTAAAGTTGGAAGTGTATAACCCTTCTGTATATTAGGAGTCTGCTGCTTTTTAAGGGACACAGTTCACGAGGATGCCGGTAATAAGAACTGAAAAATAATAAAGGTGGGGTAGAAAAAGCGCAAGCAGTCCTAGTGTAGGATGTTAGATATATTGAGAGGTGGACTGGTCTTTGATAATGTGCTCACCTTAAACAACCTCTATATGTTTGTGGTAATTTCTGCCTTAAAATATGGAGTGGAAATGTCTTCCTTCTGTCTATTTAGGATTTTTTGTGCTTCTTTTTTTTTTTTTTTTTTTTTTTTTTTCTTAATGAAGTCTTTTTGTGATTGTATATTTGTATGTGCTCTTCATAAATTGTGAATAATAATAATTTTGTAATTTATGTGATATCGTCTCTTGCGTGAAGTGGGCAATAAGCCTCTAAATTACCCCAAATCACTCAGCCTCTAAATTACCCCAAATGTTCTGCCACTTGGGACAGAATACAGGTGATACAAATAAAAATGTTGATCATAAAAAATATGGATTAAAAAAGGCTTTTTTGAGTGCAATGTGAAATAAAAATCAAACGCGTTTCTCCATGTTTCCCACAGCTTCCTCAGTGATATGTCACCCTGAACTTTCAGTGTGTTTGTACTGAAACAAGTTCAGATGGCGATGTCATTAGAAGGAAAAAGATTCTACCTTAAATAAAGAAAAAGGTTCTTCACAATAAGGGTTGTTAATCTGTGGAATTCTCTACCAAAGGAGGTGGTGACAGCGAATTTGATAGATCACTTTTAAAAAGGGATTGGATATATTTTTTGAATAAAAGGGGCATTCAGGGTTATCCTGCATAACTAGAGCAGGAGTATTGATCCAGGGAAGACACTGATTGCCGATATCTAGTCAGGAAAGATTTTTATTTGGAAAGTTTTAATCAAGTTTTTTTTTCTGTTTGCTTCCTTTGGATCCATTAACAATTAATCTACATATTTCAAAGATCAGAGGAGATCTAAAAAGGTTGAACTTTATGGACTAAAAGTTTTGTGGTTTTTTTTCAACCTCAATTGCTATGTCACTATGATCTTTTTACATAATGAATGAAAAATACACAATGCACTCTTATCTCCATGACAACTGAATATAAAACAAAGTGTCTAAATGTGAGATTTCATCTTCTTTCTTTGTTATGTAAATTCAGTATGGTAGATTTCTTATTGAATTGTCAAAACATTTAAATTGATATAATGAAATATCAATAACATATTTTTCATTTCAGATGTACACAGAAATTGAGCAGGCTTTAAAAGAAGCTGGAAAAGATGATTCAGTTATTACTGTCCTAACTGGTATGTTGCATTTTTAAACGCTATCATCGTACTTTGTAGGCATTTAAATATTTTTATTTTTGAGAGCCTAGATGCAACTAATATTAAATGGAAATAGGTAATAACTTACCGTGACCTGAAAAACTGACATGCACACCAGATGATAAAACAACCCTATTTAGCAAAATTAAGCTAGGGTTGGTGCAAAAGACATGGAGTGATACTAATAGAAAAAGAGATGCAGGGCACTATTGTAAAAGTCATTAGTATTAATAAAACTTTTAAGTAATAATAATGAATTAAAAAGTGGTCTAAAATTATATTGCAATATTATGAAAATGGCCTTATTTATAGGTATTTCCCTGTACATTATTCTATTCAAGATCATCACATATATAGTTGTCGTAATTGCGGGGTTGCCAAAAGTGGTTGGTAACGCAATGTTAAAATTGCGGGCCCGCCAATGAGCAGCCCCGCAATGAGCGCCGAAGGCGCTGGTGGAGATGAGAGCCGCAGGCACTCATCCCAACGACCCACGGGACTTATGCAATGAGCGCCTGTGGCGCTCATTGCGCTGGTGGAGATGAGTGTACAGGCGCTCATCACCGAGACCCGCGGAACTTAGGCAATAAGTGCCAAAGGCCCTCATTGTGCTGGTGGAGATGAGCGCCTCAGGTGCTCATCCCGACGACCCGCGGGACGGACGCAATATTACAGCCCGTACTACTTAGTCACGAAGCACGTAGATGAACTGTGGGGCTTGCAAAAATACGACTTTAACGGCCGAACTGGAAATATGACTCTAATTACATTCTCACACAGAGCACAGGGGGAGAGCCAGGGAGCCTGTGCAAGTTAATTTGAGGCATATTTTGCCTTTTTTTTTCACGATCGAAAATCGCTGAAGCGAGAGGAAAAATGGCAGGCAAATAAAAATTAAACAAGACAAACGAGGCCGAAGGACATAAAAAGTGGACAAAGGACGTAAATACGAACCCTAAGCACTAAGACTTAACACAAACCAGTAACACTTAACCCAAGGCAGTAATACTTAACCCAAGGCAGTAGGTCCCTAAACTACACAGGCCTATAAAGTACACGGGGAGAGGCTCGCAATAACCCCTGAAGGCGCTCCTCGTGGGGGTCGCAATGAGCGCCGAAGGGGATCATTGCAAAGCAGGAAAGGTGCAGCTTACCAAAAACGTCAATGAGCAGTAAAGCAGCTCATGGCGGGGCCTGTAAAGTAGACTTTGCAAGAGGCTGGCAATGCGCGCCAAAGGCACCCTGCTCGGGGCTCGGAAGGAGCTACGAAGGTGCACAGAGGGGCCATAGCCTCTCATTGTGTGGCAAACGGCATTGCCTGGCTTAAAATGTTATTGCCGTCATTTTTTGACAGGCAAGTAGCTAGTATTATATATTTTTGGACCCTTTAAGAATTTGTTCACATCTACTCCTGCCTCACTTCCATTAAAATACTTTCAAAAAGTGTTTTCCCACCTTTGCGTTTGTCAAAGGGATAAAGAATTTCATATTTAATAGAATATTAAAAATATCATATCAAATTTGGTCAAAATGTCCCAGAAATTTAAATCATATCTGAAATTTTCTTCATTGATTTGTATGCAGAGTTTTATCCCCATATATTAATGACCACTGCAAACATTTTATAAATCAGATACGCCAAGAAAGTAACAAATACATATGTTAATTCCAATGGAAAGTACCTTACAAGATTAACATGCTTCCAAAATACATATAAAGTATATTTACATTTGCACCAAACTATAATAGTCGCTGAGAATTTTTAGTTTATAAGACACTGGTCTATTTTTTCCTAAAATGAAAACAAAGGAGAATAGACTTCCTTAATGACTGTATATTGTGAAACTATTGTATCTGGTGGTGACGTGGAGTTTTTCTTTTACCTTTGTAATTGAGCATTGGGCATTAACTATTACTGATATGTTGTTCTTATTTCGGCATCTGTGTATCCCAGGGTTATGAGATGCCATTTTCATGTAATGTTGTACCACCTTCTTAAGTACCTTCTGCAAATTCACTCTGGTTTAAGGCCTACTACATCTGTGAGATACCCAGAATTGCATTCACAACACCTCAGCAGTGCAAAGTCACTCTGGTTTAAGGCCTACTACATCTGTGAGATACCCAGAATTGCATTCACAACACCTCAGCAGTGCAAATTCACTCTGGTTTAAGGCCTACTACATCTGTGAGATACTCAGAATTGCATTCACAAAACCTCAGCAGTGCAAATTCACTCTGGTTTACGGCCTACTACATCTGTGAGATACTCAGAATATTGCCCTCCCTCCCCCTCACCCACCCCAACTCAGATTAAATTTATAGAGCCATGGAAAACACCTGACTTCCTACTTGCAGATATATCATCTCAACACTAGGGGTCAGCCAACATACTAGTCTTTCACCTCAGATCCCTCCCCTCTCCCTCTAAAATAAAACTTTCTATCTTTCACTTCCTTCCTGACCCTTGCTATTCCTTATTTGTTACTCTACCCCAGTTCTCTGCCCTTTAATTCCCTTTTAGATTGTAAGTAGCGAGTTTCCAGTCTTGTAGGTTGCTTTGGGATAAAGCACTTTCTGCTAAGATTCTAAGCTCAAAACAAGGCCCTTCAACTTTTGAATTTGTTAAACGTGTATTTCCCCTGTTCTTATCCCCTGTACAGCGCTACGGAATATGTTGGTGCGATACAAATAAAAGATAATAATAATAATAATAATAATAATTAATAAAAGTAGTTCAGTAGTATTAATTACTATTTTCTTCCTGGAGAAAGCAAGATGGTATTGTTTGTGGTTCCTTTAAAAGGACAAGCAAAAGCATGCTTTATTTATCAAGATTTCCTTGACTTTCCATCTGCAAATTTATTTTTTTACCCCTTCATTACATTTGAGGTAGAATGATTTTTAAGAAAAGGACCTCATTCTGTACCATATTGTGTAGTTACAGTTAGCTAGCATGATACATGGCCATAATGCTTGTTTCAGGGTATCGGATGGAAGCATGTTCTGCATTCATTCTAACCTATTCGAGCAGCGTTTTTACATTGGATTAATATTTTACTTAATTTATGTACACTTAACTTTTTATCATTACGTTTTTTTACTACTGATTGTTTTATTTTTTTTTAGATTTGTGTTTTGCAGTATTTTGTTTGTGCTACCTTTTTTTTCTTTTGTATTTATATAGGACTGGGTGATTATTTCTGCAGTGGCAATGATCTTAACAATTTTGCCAATATTACTCCTGAGGGTAAAGAAAAGATGGCAAAAGACGCAGCAGTGCTTCTAGAGTAAGTAAATAAATTAATACATTTTTAATTACTGCATATTAATTGCAATATTTTTTTTTTATCATACTAGTTACTTTCTTATACATTAAAAATAACAATTACAGTAGCCACATCATATTAACAATTTATTCTTGTTGGTTTGTACTTAATATAAGTGCCATAATGTCTGAGTGGAGTTTTATAGTAAATTTGCCAAGGAAAATACAAAATGGAAGTGTCATGGCCTACTAATGCAAAGATGGCAGCGACATAAAAATGGATTTCTTTTCCCTCATCCCAAATTCTTGTTTCTAAAGAGCAGTAATTACGACTGCTAATAGCTAAATCATGAAACAAAGCCCTTCAATCGTTACTAATAAATAAACATTATAACATTACTAAATAAGTCACTATTATATCCAGTCCTTAACAGTACATTCTTTCTGCCATGATCTTCCTCACCACCAGTTTTTCGGACTCATGTGATCTGGTGGTGTGGGACTGGGCTAAGTCTGTTTATAGTTATTTAATGTCATACTAAGTTGATTACCGTATTTAATGTTATGTTAATTACTGTACTGAGATGTTTTATATATGTGTCAGAGTGCCAGAGAATATAGCTGCCCTGATCCTGCACAATTAATGAAGTGTGTGTACAGTGGATATAAAAAGTCTACACACCCCTGTTAAAATGTCAGGTTTCTGTGCTGTTAAAAAAAAAATGAGACAAAGATAAATCATTTCAGAACTTTTTCCACCTTTTAATGTGACCTATAAACTGTACAACTCAATTGAAAAACAAACTGAAATCTTTTAGGTAGAGGGAAGAAAAAATATAAAAATAAAATAATATGGTTGCATAAGTATGCACACCCTTAAACTAATACTTTGTTGAAACACCTTTTGATTTTATTACAGCACTCAGTCTTTTTGGGTATGAGTCTATCAGCATGGCACATTTTTGTCTTGGCAAGGTTTGCCCACTCTTGTTTGCAAAAACACTCCAAATCTGTCAGATTGCGAGAGCATCTCCTGTGCACAGCCCTCTTCAGATCACCCTACAGATTTTCAATCGGATTCAGGTCTGGGCTTTGGCTGGGCCATTCCAAAACTTTGATCTTCTTCTGGTGAAGCCATTCCTTTGTTGATTTGGATGTATGCTTTGGGTTGTTGTCATTCTGAAAGATGAAGTTCCTCTTCATATTCAGCTTTCTAGCGGAAGCCTGAAGGTTTTGTGCCAATATTGACTGGTATTTGAAACTGTTTATAATTCCCTCTATCTTAACTAAGGCCCCAGTTCCAGCTGAAGAAAAACAGCCCCACAGCATGATGCTGCTACCACCACCATGCTTCACTTTGGGTATGGTGTTTTTTGGTGATGTGCAGTGTTGTTTTTGCACCAAACAAATCTTTTGGAATTATGGCAAAAAGTTCAACCTTGGTTTCATCAGACCATAACACCTTTTCCCACATGCTTTTGGGAGACTTCAGATCAGTTTTTGCAAAATGGAGCCTGGCTTGGATGTTTTTCTTAGTAAGAAAAGGCTTTTGTCTTGCCACTCTACCCCATAGCCCAGACATATGAAGAATACAGGAGATTGTTGTCACATGTACCACACAGCCAGTACTTGCCAGATATTCCTGCAGCTCCTTCAATGTTGCTGTAGGCCTCTTGGTAGCCTCCCAGACCAGTTTTCTTCTTGTCTTTTCATCAATTTTGGAGGGAGCTCCAGTTCTTGGTAATGTCACTGTTGTGCCATAATTTCTCCACTTGATGATGACTGTCTTCACTGTGTACCCTTCTCCTGACTGATACCTTTTAACAATGAGATCCCACTGATGCTTTGGAAGCTCTCTGTGGACCATGGCTTTTGCTGTGGGATGCGACTAAGAACATTTCAGGAAGGACCAACTAGAGCAGCTGAACTTTATTTGGGGTTAATCAGAGGCACTTTAAATGATGGCAGGTGTATGCTGACTCCTATTTAACACGATTTGGAATGTGATTGCTTAATTCTGAACACAGCTACATCCCCAGTTATAAGAGGATGTGCAGACTTATGCAACCACATTATTTTTATTTTTTATTTTTCTTCCCTCCATCTAAAAGATTTCAGTTTGTTTTTCAATTGAGTTGTACAGTTTATAGGGCACATTAAAGGTAGAAAAAGTTCTGAAATGATTTATCTTTGTCTCATTTTTTTACAGCACACAAACCTGACATTTTTAACAGGAGTGTGTAACTGTTGTCAGCTGAAATTTTAAAATTTACATCTATTGTACCTGTGATGAAGTTTCTACAACAATTAAAGCAGTTTCTGTTTTTTATAAAGCTGAGCCTGAGTTCATATTCTTAAAAACTGCATCTCCGTAAGGACCTTTTACAAACAGCCATCTTTGTGAATGGAATTAAAGAACCTGGTATATCTGCTGGGTAGGTTTGACCATAACATGCTTATCAAGCCCAACTGAAGAAAACAGATTGCCACACTTTCTCTATGTAAAAACAATTACATGCAGCAGGGTTGTGTCACTGCACTAGATAGGTTGGTATCTGAAGAGACTTGGTATAATAGTTTCATATTCTTGCACTTTCTAACCACAACTTAAATGCTTTACACATTACAAAATGACCCTGAGCCTGGTGCTTCCAAATATTCAAAGATATGGATTCTTTGAGGTCCAGGGTTCAGGACTAGTCTCTGAGGCCCTAAATTACACCACACATAATTATAAAAAGTGCCACCGTCCCATAAGGCAAGTCTCATGGCCATTCTAATCTCCCTTTTAGTTGGTAATCAGTTGTTCCCACAAGAGACCATGAGTCCTAAAGCTGTGATGGCAAGGTTTTAGGTTATAAAGAGCCCTTGCTGTCGGGTTCAGGGGAGCCCAATCCTGTCCCCAAAAAGAGGGTTATGAATACAGTGAACTCTCGGTTCTCAATCTTCTCGGAACTCTATGCATACCATTGACAAAAAAATTGGCTCGGACTCGACACTTGCTCGGAAATTGACGCATCAGACTAACAAAATTGGCTTAGAACTTGTCGCGCCTGCATCCTGTCTTTCAGGAGGTAGAATAATGTTCAGTACTGTGGTGTTGTGTAGTGTAGTTCAAGAGCCCAAAAGCTGTCTGTGCCTGCAAGAATCAAAGTGTAGCTTGCGCTTACATCATGAATTCGAAGAAGTCTAGTGATACCACTGCAGAAAAATAAGTGAAGACCACCATAGACCAAAAAAAAAGACATAATAGCCAAGTATGAGCGTGGTAGTCACGTGTCTGATCTTGCTGCTGAGTATAAGGAAACTATTAAAAGAGACGATGACTAGATGTTTGAAGGTTGTGAGTAAGCAAAGGTCACAGACATTGGAGGAAGTGGAGAAATTGTTGTACATCTGGATTAATGAAAAACAATTAGCAGGTGATAGTATTTTCCAAGCAATAATTTGCGAGAAAACAAAACGGTTGCATGAAGATCTGTTAAAAGACAAGCCTACAAGAAGTATTAAGAGCAGTGAAGTATTTAAAGCCAGTCTTTCTTGGTTTTAGAATTTAAAAAGAACTTGCATTCACAGTGGAGAGCCAACCAGTGACAATGAATTTTTGGAGTCTAAAGAGGCTGAAGCTTTTGTTCCCCAAAAAGTCTTTAACTGTGACAAGACTGATATATTTTGGAAGAAAATGCCTACCAGAACCTACTGCACTCAAGAAGAGAAGACATTGTCAGGGCACAAGCCGATGACAGGCTAACTCTGTTGGTGTGTGGGAATGCTAGCTGGGATCTAAAAATAAAGCGTTTACTAGTCTATCGTAGTGAGAACCCCAGAGTTTTCAGAAGAGAAAATTAGATAAAAAGCAAATACGTGTAATGTGGAGGGCCAACAGCAAAGCCTGGGTAACCAGGCAGTTCTTCATTGAATGGATGAGTGAGGTGTTTGGCCCCACTGTCAAAAAATATTTGGAGGAGAAATAACTTACTCTTAGGGCTCTCTTAATATTGGACAATGCTCCTGCTTGCCCACCAGGCTTGGAGGACAACTTGCTGGAGGACTTGCATTTTATAACTGTGATGTTCTTGCCCCTACCATAACTACTCTGATCCAGCCCATAAACCAGCAGGTCATCTCAAACATTAAGAAACTGTATACCAATGCCCTCTTTCAGATGTGCTTTTAGGTGACCTTGGATAATCCGTTGACACTGAGAGAGTTCTGGAAGGACCATTTCAATATCCTCCACTGTGATCCTCCACTCTGATATTTAAAGTCTGGCGTGCTGTCTCTTACAAGACCATGACCTGTGGCTGAAGGAAATTGTGTCCAGAAGCTGTAACTCATTGTGTGTCTGGGCAAGTCCATGGGCCTGGAGGTCAGTAATGAAGACATTGAAGAGTTAGTGGAGGAGCACAAACAAGAGCTCAGTACTGAAGAGCTACAGGAACTTCAAAGGGAGCAGCAACAGATAGTGGCTGAGTAAATTTCTTCAGGTGAAGAGGAGGGAAGGGAGGAAGCACTGATCAAAGAAATTTGTGCTTAAAGGGCTGAATTGCAACATTTTATTTAAAAGTATCCCGCTAACAAAGCTCTAGCAAGCAGCGATGTGGACTTGTTTAAGGAACAAACAATGTCTCACTTCAGAAACAATTTGAAACGTAGGCAGAAGCAAGTTTCTCTTGATAGGTTTCTAGTGGAACTTCCTACATAAGAGTCTCCAGTAGGGTTCAGTAGCATTAAGAGACAAAAGAAAAAAAAACCTTCCCCAGTGCAAGTGCCAGATGTTCTAATGGAAGCTAATTCCCCTTCCAAGCAATAGCCTGTCTCCTCCTCGTCCTACATTGCCATTATTCAATTGGGCCATCAAGCCCTTGATAAAGCTCAACCTTTCTTGAAGACCTGCCGTCCAAAACGGATTAAGGTTGAGAACCAGGGTATGTGTGTGTGTGTGTGTGTTGTGTATATCTCTACAACAATCCACCACACAAACAAGGCACTCACACCACACTGAGGATTGGCAGTAACTTTGAAACAGTTCTGTATGTTAAGTGACCTGGTTTGTGAATAATCCGTTCGTTGCTATGCCTAAAACTGTGAAATACAGTAAGCATATGCTTAAAAGGAGCCATGTTTAAAATGGTATGTATCTACAGAGTGAGGGTGCATTATGTGGTGTCATTTGCTTGTCCCTGCCCAGTTTTCCCAGTGTATAAACTGTATTAGCCATTTTGTTTTAAATTAATTCTTCCTTTTATTCAATGTTTTTTGTGCCTTATTTTATGCAAATGAGCAGCCCTGAAAACTAATTTACTGTTTTGATGTGCTAATTAATATCACAGTTAGTGCCACAACAATGTCTCTTGTGTTTATCCTGCTGTTAGATCTTCTCCCCAGGCTTAAGTATTTTGAGCCACACAATAGTATAAATGATCCTCAAAAAACAATGGTAATTCTCTCAGGAATGATCTAATGGGGGGAAAAAAAGAAAGAAAAAAAGACTAGTAGAATATCTATTTTATGCTGTTTATCAAGAAACTAACTTACTGATGAGATGTCACTGTCCGTTTAAATCATTTTTGACTTTTACTCATTCCTCACTCACAGGTCATTTGTTGGCTCAATCATTGATTTCCCTAAACCCCTCATTGCCGTAGTGAATGGACCTGCAGTTGGGATTTCTGTGACCATCCTAGGTCTATTTGACCTGGTGTATGCAACTGACCGGGTAAGCCATGCTTTACATTAGTCTTTCAAACTTACATTTCTGAATGGAACATAGAACATGTATGTAAAAGCTTGCTTTAAAAGTCTACTGTAGTCTATTTTTTTTGTAAAATGTTTTCAACTACACTTGAAAATATGAAACAAACAAAACGTATTGACTTTTTATCTGTATTTATGCTGCTGTGGAAACTGGAAAGGGTATAGTATAGGAAGAGCCCAACAAGAAATACATAACCGCATTTAAAACATGTTTTTAATAAAAACAGTAAGAAAAGCCTTACTTCGTTCCAGTGCGTAACACCACTTCATTAAAGTCAAGAAAGTTAGAAACTGAACTTTAATCAGAATCAATTTAAATTGGTTTATATATTTTATTTGAATTTACTTCACATTAATTCTTTTCATTATCACTATACATCAAATATAGACTTGTCATTCAGTTTATCATTCATCATGTTTTTCACAAACACATCACAATCAATAAACATTCACTTTATTAGTTCATTAATCTTGCCACCTTATACATAATTCCAAATGAATACACAATTTTATGTACCTTACTATACAAATCGCAGTTTGACAACGATCCGATCACAAAGCTAATCGGGTCACGCGCGCTGGCCGCACAGGCGCAATGCGCGATGTCGGCCGCGCAGTCGCAAAGCGCGGCAAGAAAGATGCATGGGAGGGAGTGGGGGGAGAGGGGGAAGAGACACGGGGGTGAGGGGGGTAAAAACACAGGAGGAGACACGAGGTGGAGGAGGGGGAAAGGAGCCGCAAGGGAGAGAGAGGAGGGGGGAAATGAGACACAAGGGAGGAAGTAGACAGGGGGAGAGACTTTGGTGCTCATTGCGAGGCCCCTGATGAGCGCCAAAGGCGCTCATTGCGAGGCGGGTAAAGATGGGGAGAGGCTCCCATTGCCCATTGTGTGGCAAACAGCATTGCCAGGCTTCACTTTTTATTGCCTTTATTTTTGACGGGCAACACGCTAGTATTTAATATATTCAATACTTTAAATTTATAAGAGGAAGAAGATTTAATTCATCCTTTGTATTAGATATTTATATTTCAAGTACTTTTAATTGCTTAGTACCATTTCATTCCACTTATTTATTTATCATTATTATTAATATTATTATTTATTAATTTATTTATGTCCTATTTTCTGATCTAATTGTTAGCAGATCGTCCTAGCTCATGGCGCCTTAAAACCTTTGTATACCTTTGTATATAGTTTTGGATAACCTTGTATATATTTGTAAATATATTCTTGATCCTTGTTGTAAATAAAGTTGATTTCAGTCATGTACGACGTCACTAAGTAGTCTCCATCTTGGTCTACAGGACTTTCAATTTAGGAAATAGCCCATATGTCCATTTGTTTGTTAATACTTGAGTGCGTGTGACGTCGCCACGTAATGCACTCCTGAGACGCGCCAAAGGCCTTTAAACTATTTAAACCCCCACAACGGGGATGCCCGCTGTTTACCATTTAGCCTTTGATAAAGCCAAGGATGGCGAAACGGGAGCTATATATATGCCCGGCAGTATAGCCATCAGTGTTGTATTTATTCAGCATTATAAATGCCCAATGGTGTTAAAATAGGAGTTATTGTTAAGTCTACATAACCATGTCCACACTTATGGTAGATACTTTTCCCAATGAGGTTTGAAGGCTAAAATAATGCTGTTTTTAGCATTATGAATGTATGTGTTTTTTACTCTTTTTTTTTTTTTTTCATCCTGGTTTAGATTCTGATTTCAAGCTGTTTTGTTTCCACTATCTATCTGCAGGGCTACTAACCAGCTGGAGGGGCACACCATAGCTTCTGAGATAGGAGGTCGCTATATGAGACACAGGGACTTCTGATTTTCTTGTATATCAGACCTAGATTGTACAGAGCTACTGACAATTTTTTGTGCATGATTCATGTCATTTGATTGAACTTCTATACACATCATGGCCCCCCAGATAGGAGGTCTTGGTATTGAGACATAGGAAACCTTACACAGCCTTTATTTGTGATTGATTAAAGCAGGGATCCTCAAACTTTCTTAACAGGGCACCAGTTAACTGTCCCTCAGACACGGTTGGGGGCTGGACTATAGTTGAACAAATAAATATGAACTAAATATGAACAAATTCGTATACAGTGTGTGTGTGTGCGAAGCAAGGGTTGCCTTTGGCGCTCCTTGCCAGCAACTGCGACACTCGCAAAATTTACGTCGGAACGCAAAGAAAATACGAGACGTTACGACCTCTCAAAAATCGGCCGCAACACGTGCACATGAAAACATGAAAAATACAACAAATACATCCAGGATCTCGAAAACTAAAGTTACACCTCAATTTAAGTCAAATTAAAAGAGTTTAGACACTACAAAATTCTCTAAGCGAGAGAAAAGATGGCCGCCGAAGAAAACGAGGCTACAGCAGTCTAAAGACGCAAAACACCACCAAACACCTACGTATTTGCCGAAAAACACCTACGAGATTAAAAAACAAGGACGCAACCCGCTCAACCCCAAAAACATTACAAACACAATAAATACAAACAACAAACACATAAAAAGGTTACTCACAGCAAGGGGGGGCACCGAGGACCTCTGGAAGTGAAGTTACACCTCCATTTAAGCACAAATTTTGGAGTTTAGAGACCCGAAAATCACCTAAGCGAGAAAAATGGCCCCCGAACAAAACGAGGCTAAAGGTACACTACTATAAACACGCAAAACACCACCAAACAGCTACGGATATTCCGAAAAAGCCCACCAAACAGCCACGGATATTCCGAAAAAGTCGCACGACATAGAAAACGAACTACGCTACATCAGCCACATTATATACACCAAACACCCTTAGCTCACAATTTCATTGCCGTCATTTTTCGGGCAATTCACTAGTGTATGTATATAGTATATAAGTGGATATAAAAAGTCTACACACCCCGGTTAAAATGTAAGTTTTCTGTGCTGTAAAAAAGAGACAAAGATAAATCATTTCAGAACTTTTTCCACCTTTTTAATGTGATCTTTAAACTGTACAACTCAATTGAAAAACAAACTGAAATCTTTTAGGTGGAGGGAAGAAAAATAAAAATAATGTGGTTGCATCAGTCTGCACACACTCATATACTGGGGATGTAGCTGTGTTCAGAATTAAGCAATCACATTCCAAATCGTGTTAAATAGGAGTCAGCATACACCTGCCATCATTGAAAGTGCCTCTGATTAACCCCAAATAAAGTTCAGCTGCTTTAGTTGGTCTTTCCTGAAATGTTCTTAGTCGCATCCCACAGCAAAAGCCATGGTCCACAGAGAGCTTCCAAAGCATCAGTGGGATCTCATTGTTAAAAGGTATCAGTCAGGAGAAGGGTACACAGTGAAGACAGTCATCATCAAGTGGAGAAAATATGGCACAACAGTGACATTACCAAGAACTGGAGCTCCCTCCAAAATTGATGAACAGACAAGAAGAAAACTGGTCTGGGAGGCTACCAAGAGGCCTACAGCAACATTAAAGGAGCTGCAGGAATATCTGGCAAGTACTGGCTGTGTGGTACATGTGACCACAATCTCCCGTATTCTTCATATGTCTGGGCTATGGGGTAGAGTGGCAAGACGAAAGACTTTTCTTACAAAGAAAAATATCCAAGCCAGGCTCCATTTTGCAAAAACTTATCTGAAGTCTCCCAAAAGCATGTGGGAAACAGTGTTATGGTCTGATGGAACCAAGGTTGAACTTTTTGGCCATAATTCCAAAAGATATGTTTGGCGCAAAAACAACACTGCACAACACCAAAAGAACACCATACCCACAGTGAAGCATGGTGGTGGCAGCATCATGCTGTGGGGCTGTTTTTCTTCAGCTGGAACTGGGGCCTTAGTTAAGATAGAGGGAATTATGAACCGTTCCAAATAGCAGTCAATATTGGCACAAAACCTTCAGGCTACTGCTAGAAAGCTGAACATGAAGAGGAACTTCATCTTTCAGCATGACAAGACCCAAAGCATACATCCAAATCAACAAAGGAATGGCTTCACCAGAAGAAGATTAAAGTTTTGGAATGGCCCAGACCTGAATCCGATTTGAAAATCTGTGGGGTGATCTGAAGAGGGCTGTGCACAGGAGATGCCCTCACAATCTGACAGATTTGGAGTGTTTTTGCAAAGAAGAGTGGGCAAACCTTGCCAAGTCAAAATGTGCCGTGCTGATAGACTCATACCCAAAAAGACTGAGTGCTGTAATAAAATCAAAAGGTGCTTTAACAAAGTATTAGTTTTAAGGGTGTGCATACTTATGCAACCATATTATTTTATTTTTATATTTTTTCTTCCCTCTACCTAAAAGATTTCAGTTTGTTTTTCAATTGAGTTGTACAGTTTATAGGTCACATTAAAGGTGGAACCCCCCCTTGTCTCTCTCCCTCACTCCCCTTGTCTCTCTCCCTCACTCCCCTTGTCTCTCTCCCTCACTCCCCTTGTCTCTCTCCCTCACTCCCCCTTGTCTCTCTCTCCCTCACTCCCCCTTGTCTCTCTCTCCCTCACTCCCCCTTGTCTCTCTCACCTCACTCCCCCTTGTCTCTCTCACCTCACTCCCCCTTGTCTCTCTCACCTCACTCCCCCTTGTCTCTCTCACCTCACTCCCCCTTGTCTCTCTCACCTCACTCCCCCTTGTCTCTCTCACCTCACTCCCCCTTGTCTCTCTCACCTCACTCCCCCTTGTCTCTCTCACCTCACTCCCCCTTGTCTCTCTCACCTCACTCCCCCTTGTCTCTCTCACCTCACTCCCCCTTGTCTCTCTCACCTCACTCCCCCTTGTCTCTCTCTCTCACCTCACTCCCCCTTGTCTCTCTCCCTCACTCACTCCCCCTTGTCTCTCTCCCTCACTCACTCCCCCTTGTCTCTCTCCCTCACTCACTCCCCCTTGTCTCTCTCCCTCACTCACTCCCCCTTGTCTCTCTCCCTCACTCACTCCCCCTTGTCTCCCTCCCTCACTCACTCCCCCTTGTCTCTCTCCCTCACTCACTCCCCCTTGTCTCTCTCTCTCCCCCCCCCTCACTCACTCTCCCTTGTCTCTGTCTCGCTCTCTGTCTCTCTTTGTTAATTAATAACAACATTAATTCTGTAAATTAATTCTGATTAAAGTTCAGTTTTTAACTTTTTTTTTTTTTTAACAGTACATTGTTATGTGTATATTTAGTTGCTGATTGTAAACTATGGCTTATATTCTTATTTTCTTTGTGTCTCCTCTTTGTAGGCCACTTTCCATACTCCTTTCAGCCAGTTAGGGCAAACACCAGAGGGTTGTTCTTCGTATACGTTCCCTCGCATTATGGGCATCGCTAAGGTAAGTTATAGTTACACTGTTTTCCCCCAATTTAATTTTATTGTGAGCAGACCCTCGTAGAATCACATATGGAAGCCATAAGCTTATTTTTATATGGCCACGTCATCCCATTTCTTCTTACAACAAAGTAAAAACATTTTTTTGTTCTTTCTATTGTGACATAAACATCCTCTCATATATCTATCTCCATAACTGCTAAAATTTGATATTGTGATCATTTTAATTCCGTGATCAGAATATGATGATTGGAAATGCAAATAGAGTTGTTGTATTTTTTTTTTTTTAAATAGACTTTTATGAATTGAATGCAACTAGGTAGTTGAGTCATTCAGTAAACAGATAATTGAGGCCAAAATATATGGTTAGGTCACCAAGCAAAAAACGTAAGCTACGTATGAGAGACTGTTAAGCTGCAAAGGCAAAAATATTTTGGTGGAAAGGGTAGATTTAGAGAGTAATGACAGTCATTGTCACTGATACCAAGTACAACAGCACTAAGAGATTTACAGAGTTGTTGATATAAAAATAATTATTGCCGTGAGTATGTTTTCAGTTGAGGTTGATTAGTAGAGATCCAACTGGAAATGAACAACTATTTTCATCTGTTTATTATTAAACTATTTCATAAAACTTCTTAGCATGTATTTGAAATATACTGTTTTGTAGAAGCACACTTAATAATGGACAAATCTATTTTTTTGTTTATTCTCTTTTATATGCAATTATATTTCAGCTGAATGTACCATTTTTGGTTTCTACTGTTCTGATTCCTTAGATGGGAGGAGACTTGGAATGCAGAGGAAGCTTATTTTTTAACTACAGTGCAAATGTCGTAACATAATGTACCAATTCCTTCAGTATGACTAATACAAAGCACATTAAAAGAGTGCAGCAAAGGAAATTAACTGTAATTGCATATTCAAGTTAAATATTTAAAATATTTAGTCAGCTTTTTTTAATAAAAAAATTGAAGCAAAAATGTTTTGTATTCGTAGGCTACTGAGATGCTTCTATTTAACAAGATGTTGACGGCACATGAAGCTTGTGACCTGGGACTGGTCACTGAAGTATTCCCTGATGGAACTTTCCAGCGTGAAGTCTGGGAAAGGTTAAAAGCCTATTCCACTCTCCCCAAAAATGTAAGTATAGAAACACCTTTTTCTTGCCTTGTCTAAAATAAAACTGAATTGCTTTCTGAACTGAATGCTTCATATTTTTGATTTAGCAAATCGACACCTTTTGTTTAAAACTTATTCAACTTTAATGCAGAATTATCTTATTTTTAATTTAACATTAAAATCATTTTCAGATGGCAACATTTA